>MU223776.1:3274484-3327790 GCA_018584345.1 Thuja plicata
TTGTTTATCATTCATTTCTCATTCTAGGATTGTCCTTGAGAGAGATTAAGCCTGAGAGCTCTCTTAACAAAGCTTAGATAGAGAACCATGAGATGATATAGATTTTTAGCTTCAATTCTTAGATTAAATCGTATTTTATTTCCATAGAATTGTTGTTATTAGTCCTAATTTCACGAAGGTGTTAATCTTACACACACAATAATCAGTGGTTTTTTTTTTTAAAAGAGGTTTGATTTAAATTTTAATTAAAGTTTATATTATTTTTAAAAAAAATTTAGATTATTTAAAAGTGTTGGAGTATTAAAATTATTTTTTCATTTAATGTACGGTTAAAGATAATTGATATCAAGGATTCCTTTAAGAGGATTAATAAGGCCATTGATATATATATACTTAGTAATATTAATATTGAATAACTAAAATTGTTGTTTTGATTAATAGTAATTATCAATCAAAGTTAATAATTAATATATATATTTAGTTATTATTAGTATTAATTCTAAGTATCAGTATGAAGGATGTAGACATTTTATTAATGTCCTCGGATAGGGATATTGGACTATGTGATATATGTGATTGTATATCATCTCTAGTGTTATTTTTTGTATACTTAGATGAATGCTATATGGAATTTCTTCGGTTGCTTTCATTCCTACTTATACATGAGCTTGTATTGCATATAATATTTTTGTTAAACTATAAATTTTATCAGGATATGATAGTTAGGTGAACTGGAGTAATCTAATGGGTTGATTATGTGACCTTGAGCTATCTGGAGTGACCTTCTGCAAGTTAAAATTTAATGCTTTTTATAAGCTTATAGTTGATTCCAATAAACTGTTACTTGTAATTATAGTTGGATGTTAGTAATTATTGATTAGATTAATTTATATAATGTGGACGTTATAAATTAATCTATAGGGGATTTAAGTACATTTTCTTTTTGAAAATTGAATTATATTGTTGTTAGTAATTTGTCAGATAAACTAATTTGAATAGTGTTAACTATAAATGAGTTTATCATTAAACTTTTATTAGCCTTTTTGGAATCATTTTTATCATGTCAGGATGTGTTTTTATGAATGAATGTTAAATGGATTGTGTGTTTCTCTTTTATTTGAAACTGCTATGTGTTGGTTGTCTGTTGGAATTAGTTGGCTATCAAGAGGTAAAACCAAAGGTCTATGGGGTTTCAGTTCTATGTTTTTTAATGTGCTTCAGTGAATATTTATATTGATATCGTATCAATTTTGGGTCTCGATCTTTTTACTCAACCTGACTTATCTCAACTAGTCCTATGTGATCATGTGATATTACTTTATGCGGTATTGGTTAATTGAGAATCCAATAGTTCTTATGTAGGCAAGAACCAAATTTGAGAGTTATGTTCTTTTGATATTGTTTATGATTCTCTTAGGGTGTATCCCTATGCGAGTAGGAATCAGTGATGAGGTTTGTGATATACCTTTATGATGTTCTTTTTTTAACCTAGGGTAGGTTACCTAGTTGTATAGTAGGAGGTGGCTTACAATAAATTGTTAGAGCTCACAAGTGGCTGCTAGGATTGTTTATTGTAAGTGTAACAAGTGATAACATAATAATTTATTTGGTTGCATTAGTATAATCTAATAAGATATTAATCTGGTTAGTGACTTTGTTGGTTTGAGAGGTCATTAGCGCCGTGTAAGGTCACTTGAGTGCCGGGATTTGTTGAGGGATTTCTAGGACAAAACTCAAGGGTTAGACGTACATGATGACACATTCCTATATATATATTAGGTTATCTTACGTGTGTTGGTTACCTCTGGCATTTTGTAGATTTCCTTATTGTGATTCAGAGAGCTTCTAAGATCTTCCTATGCATTTCTTTATGATGGTTGTATACCCTTGATGTTTTCCTTCTTGTTGTATACCCATGTGAGTGGGCCTATTATTATCTCCTTAGCACGGTGGGAGTGGAACTTTGGTTCCACATGGTCGGGTGGTAGTGATTCTTATTACTATTGATATTCGACATTCATCTTCATGCTTGGATAATCTTTATTGCAGTTCTTCTTCTTCTACCTTCTTCATCTTATGGAAACTTGTTCAGTTTCATGAATGATATATTTGTACCATATGTGTATATTGGTTACCATCCTTTTTGGAGGATGTATTGTATTGTATTGCATACCCTACGGCATGTGCAGTGGATGTTGATTTAGTTGTATATGTGGTATTTTTATATGAGATGTATATAATTGGATTCAGTTGATGTACCCTTTATGTTAGTCCTTTACAGTTGTTCTCATATATTAATTTTCTTAAGTAATTCTACGTCAAGGAACCCTCAAGTTTTGTAACATTTATTGATTTGTACATATGTATATGTCATGTTATCTCATGTATTGCTTCCGCGTTGTTAACATTATTGTCTATAAACATTTAAAAACAAATTATCATGTTAACTTAGTGTCATGTTTAGGTTAGTTCTCCTGGGTTCCCTGGTGGGCCATTACACTTGGTATCAGACCACACATTTCTACACTGGGAGCTCTTGGAAAATTGTGTGCCTATTAGTTGGTTAGTAGTGCATATTAGCACTCGTCTCCTTGTGTCTTTAGAGTCATTGTTCATGATCTCTTATTCTTGTGTGTGGTTCTTCCCACTTGATTTGGGAGTGATGTTTAGTGTTGGTTGTTATAGGTGGATACCTACTGAGGCTTGAATTGTGCTAGGATCTTCAATTGAAACTCTAGGATCTCTAGTCTTATCATTGCTCATGAAGTTCATAATCATCTATAGGAGTGTTTTGATAGTGATCAGATGGCTTACTTCTTTCGGTCTTGTGTGGTTGGTATGTATCAAGACTTGGTAATGGTCATTTGACTACCTCGTCTATTATAGCATGATAGTTGATGTATGTTGTATGTGATATGTTGTGGTGATTGAGTTTTAGTTTGAAGAACTCCTTGTTGTGTGATTTCCTTCCCTTGAATGATTTGTGGTTCTTGAGTAACCTATTTATTAGCCTCTTGAGTGTGATGTTATTGATTGTGTATGATTGGACTCACATGTTATATTGAATTGACTTTTTTTGAATTATATAAACTGTATTGTGCGAGTGTTGTAATCAGCTCTAGGGAATATGGCTGATTTTGAAATTGGAAAGTAAACTCTTGTTTGTTCAATACATTGTGCATTAGAAATAAATATATCAATCATTGGGATTGCATTAACAGATTTAGAATTGTACTCATTATTATAGATCAATTTGGGTAAAGGACCTAAGTCCCCAAGTAAATTGTGCATTGCATCCATAGTAGAACTCCTGTAACTTTTAAACCATTTGTATCATTTTGCAAATGATTGATTAAATACTAATGGTAGTAACATAATAGAATTCATAGTTGCATGAAGTTGCATAAAGATGATATTAGAATTATAAAATATTGTCGCTCTTGAGTGATTGTGTGCATACTCTAACGCATCTAGCATGAAAGATCTTGGATGTTGTGAAGTGACTACTCCCTTGAGAGTGTGGCTACTCCTAGTCACCTTGTTATGTGAAATGTTCTTTTATTGATGATTTATTTTGGTTGATTGATATCTTGTTGTGTTGTATATGGTTAACATTAATTTCTTTTGAAATTTCTTATAACTGGATTAGTCACCCAAATCTCTTTTCGTTGTTTAGTTTGTGGCATTAGGCACATTGGATTTATTGTTGTAATTATGCACATTTATGATTTAATGTTGAACTTTGGAAGTTTTTCCACTTAGATTTTCCTCTGAATTTTTAAGGTGGCTATTCTGAATGTTTGTTATTGTTGAGTATGTTTTGTGATAAGTATTGTATCTATCGTGTTCTTTCTGGACCTTTGATTGTATGTATAAGGGAGGACATCGCAGAGATTGCACTATAGTTGTAGGTGAAATGAAATGCATTATGTAATTTATGGGTTTGTGTAAGTGTTGCATTAGGTAAGGTTGCATGAACAATTTCTACTTGATATAATCATGAGTAGGTGTTTTCTATATTAAGCTTCAGTATGTATGTATTTCATGATTCTTGAAAGCATTAAATATATAGATTTATTTAAGAAATGTTAGATGATAAGAAAATGATTAAGGTGATTTTTGGTTTATGCTTAAATTTGAGTTATATTACTCTTCGTGATTCATTATGCATATCTTGAAATAAGATAGTTAAGTTGACTTACATTAGTTATTCTTGGATATAAATGAGTGATTTTTGTGATTGATATATTCTTTAGGTGATTATGAGTTGGATGTACCTTCTTTTTTGATCCTTATTATTAGGGGGAGTAGCACTATGGTGTGAATCTTTCTGATTCTGTACTAGATTAGTTATCAGCTTCCAGGAGTAAGCCTAGTTTTAGGGGAGGAGGATGTAATAGCTACCCCTTACTTTGCCTTTCTGTGTCAGTTTCTGATCTCTTGTAGGCCTTAGTATGTATGAGTTAGTGATTTCAGGTGATTTTAAGGATATTCATGTGTCACTTTTCATTATGCTAATGATCCATTGTTAGTTGTATTATATCATCTATTCACATATAATTTGTGATTATTTCATGTTGGTTATTTTTATGTTATCAAATCATTTTGATTAAGGTTTTCTGACAATACTGACCCTATACCTATATGCACATGGATCATTGTGATGTTTTTCATTTCTGTTTTTTGTGTTTGGTATGGTATGGGACATAGTCATAGTTACTTGCTTCGGAGAGATCCACACGATAAACTAGTCTCAACCATTGTTTGCTATATTGCATGGATATATGATCATCTTTGTGATGATAGGTTTGTAGGTACCGGGCAATGTCTTCCCTAAATTGGCAGGAGTGAGCGTGCCCTATCACAATATCTCAATGGTAAGAGAGTGGAGATAATATTCAGGTCCAAATTCATACCCTAAACCCTTATTTTGTCCTAAAACTGGACAAGAATTTGATTGACTATCCTAGTGTTTGAATCTGTCAAGTGACATGGATTTGTGAGCCTGTTTGCGTGTGCTTGGGTGTCTGTTTTAGTTGATTCTCTATTTTAGTTGTTTATCTATTTAGGTGGGTTTCAGGTGATTTAATGATGCTTTTGGCTTGATTTATTTAATGAATATTTATGGATAATATTAATGTTAATTATTACACCTTTAATAAGGTTAAAACATTGATATATGAAATATATGGCTATTTAATAATTAAATATTAATTAAATGCCTATATTTAACTAATTGATTTAATTATTAAGTCTTAATTTAAATAATTGAGATTTAATAAATATTAAATTCAATTAATTGTAATTAAAAATTTGATTCATTGAATATTGCTTTGAGTTGCATGATTAACTAATTTATTTAATTGAAATATTCTCGCATGCATTTTCAATTTAACACTTTGCATTCATATCCTAAAGTTGAGTTATGCATGCTTTAAGTGAAAATTGAAAATAAAGGAATTATTTTTATTATTAATTAGATAATTTATATTCCCTTTAGGGTTTTCACTTTTTGAAAACCTAATTGCTTGGTTTTCTATATCCTTGGATTGAAATCCATTTTGGAGGTTGTTCAATGAGGGGAGAAAGGAAAATCAGGTGATGGAGGATTTTGGAAAGCTTGAGAGCATTTTTGGAGCATTTGTGGATTCTTCTTGCTTGGATTTGTGGGTTTGTTCCTCCCATCAGTTACAAAGGTAGGATATTGTTCTTGTCAATCCTAGCTTCCAGATCCCCATCTTCTATGCATCTGAAAAGCTATGATACTTTGTGTGAAGCTTCCTTGATTGATCATTGTGTGGTTTATTGTTTAAAATTGGGAAAATGTGTTCTTGGATCAATTTTGTGTCTCTATTCATGTTTGCATGTCAGATCTGTGCTTGTAGGCATGAACGGTTTCATTTTTATGGCATTAGATGCAAATTGGGCATTAGGGGTTTCATATGGATGAATTTTGTTTCATATTTCCCCTAGGGTTCCAATTAAGGAAAAAAGTCCTCTTTTAGTGAAAATTTGGTTATTGTTGTAAATGTGCTTGAAACCCTCAGATCCATGTTTGTCTCTTCTTAAAAAGTAAGAAACTTGCCTTCATCAGGTGCATGTCAAAATGATGATCAGATCTGCAAGAAAACAAGTTAAAGGAGTAAATTTGCATGCTTAGGAAAGAAGAAAACTATTCTTGAAAGAAATAAATAAGTTAATATTGAATTAGAAGTTTTTCTTGTGTTTATCAGTTTGCATGTCAAAGAAAGAAATCCCTCTTTACTTCAGTATTGAGCTTGATTGAGAGAAAATATCCCTAATGTTAGAAAATATGCTCTAAATCAAATTATTCTTGAAATAAAAGAATTATTCTTAATATTTTATTGTAAAAGAATAAATTAATAAAAAGGAATGGTTGTTGGAAATTCACCAGCAAATAAAAAAAATACAACCCTATTTAATAGAGAGAAATTGATATTAAGATATGCTTTTAAATCAATTTGTTATTTAAAAATGGCTAATATTGCTAGAAATAAGTATTAAAAAAATATATAAGCTGCTGTTGCAATAATTTACAGACTGGTTTATTATTATTTAAAATAGAAAATAATAATAAACAAGAGTTTATTAGTATGGGAAAAGATTAATTTTAAAATAATTAAATTATAAAAAAAAACTAATTGAAAAAGTCCTTTAAAAATAAGGGGAAAAAAATAATTTAATAAAATTCCTTTTGAAAAGGAAGTGGGTGGCAGGCCCTCAAATCCCGTCCCCACAGGCTTGCCATGCACGATGGCCTCACTGCCAGCGGGGCAGGGCCTGCTGTACCCGACAGGGCCCTTGCCACCGACGGTAGAGGGATGCCGGTGGGCCCGAGCTCTTTAAAAAGAGTGTCGTGGAGAATGTAGAGGGTGAGGGCCGATCAGACCCCCCTATTTATTATTTAATATTTTTTTTATTTATTATAATCGGTGGGTTTTTTTTTAAAAAGAGGTTTGATTTAAATTTTAATTAAAGTTTTTATTTTTATTTTTTAAATTTAAATTATTTAAAAGTGTTGGAGTATTAAAATTATTTTCTCACTTAATGTATGGTTAAAGATAATTGATATCAAGGATTCCTTTAAGAGGATTAGTAAGGCCATTGATATATATATATATATATATAGTTATTATTAGTATTAATTCTAAGCATCAGTATTAAGGATGTAGACATTTTATTAATGTCCTCGGATAGGGATATTGGACTATGTGATATATGTGATCGTATATCATCTCTAGTATTATTTTTCGTGTACTTAGATGAATGCTATATGGAATTTCTTCAGTTACTTTCATTCGTACTTATACATGAGCTTGTATTACATATAATCTTTTTGTTAAACTATAAATTTTATCACGATATGATAGTTAGGTGAATTGGAGTAATTTAACGAGTTGATTATGTGACCTTGAGCTATCTGGAGTGACCTTCTGCAAGTTAAAATTTAATGCTTTTTATAAGCTTATAGTTGATTCCAATAAACTGTTACTTGTAATTATAGTTGAATGTTAGTAATTATTGATTAGATGAACTTATATAATGTGGACGTTATAAATTAATCTATAGGGGCTTTAAGTACATTTTCTTTTTGAAAATTGAATTATATTAATGTTAGTAATTTGTCAGATAAACCAATTTGAATAGTGTTAACTATAAATGAGTTTATCATTGAACTTTTATTAGCCTTTCTGGAATCATTTTTATCATGTCAGGATGTGTTTTTCTGAATGAATGTTAAATGGATTGTGTGTTTCTCTTTTATTTGAAACTACTATGTGTTGGTTGTCTGTTGGGATTAGTTGACTATTAGGAGGTAAAACCAGAGGTCTATGGGGTTTCAGTTCTATGATGTTTTATGTGCTTCAGTGCATATTTATATTGATATCGATTTTGGGTCCCGATCTTTTTACCCAACCTGGGTTGTCTCAACTAGTCCTATGTGATCATGTGATAGTACTTTATGTGGTATTGGTTAATTGAGAATCCAATAGTTCTTGTGTAGACAAGAACTAGATTTGAGAGTTATGTTCTTTTGATATTGTTTATGATTCTCTGAGGGTGTATGCCTATGCGAGCAGGAATCAGTGATGAGGTTTGTGATATGCCTTTATGATGTTCTTTTATTAACCTAGGGTAGGTTACCTAGTTGTATAGTAGGAAGTGGCTTACAATAAATTGTCGGAGCTCACAAGTGGCTGCTAGGATCATTTATTGTAAGTAAGTGTAACAAGTGATAACATAATAATTTATTAGGCTGCATTAGTATAATCTAATAAGATATTAATCTGATTAGTGACTTTGTCAGTTTGAGAGGTCATTGGCATCGTGTAAGGTCACTTGAGTGCCGGGATTCATTGAAGGATTTCTAGGACAAAAATCAAGGGTTAGACATACATGATGACACCTTCCTATATAAAACTTAGGTTATCCTATGTGTGTTGGTTACCTCAAGTATTTTGTAGATTTCCTTATTGTGATTCAGAGAGCTTCTAGGATCTTCCTATGCATTTTTTTATGATGGTTGTATACCCTTGAGGTTTTCCTTCTTGTTATATACCAGTGTGAGTGGGCCTGTTATTATCTCCTCAACACGGTGGGAGTGGACCTTTGGTTCCACATAGTCGGGTGGTAGTGATTATTATTACTATTGAGATCCAACATTCATCTTCATGCTTGGATGATCCTTATTGTAGCTCTTCTTCTTTCTTCTTCATCTTATGGAAACTTGTTCAATTTCATGAACGATATATTTGTACCATATGTGTATATTGGTTACCATCCTTTTTGGAGGATGTATTGTATTGTATTGCTTTGTATTATTGCATACCCTACGACATGTGCACTGGATGTTGATTCAGTTGTATATGTGGTCTTATTATATGAGATGTATATTATTGGATTCAGTTGATGTACCCTTTATGTTAGTTCTTTATAGTTGTTCTCGTAGATTAATTTTCTTAAGTAGTTCTACATCAAGGAACCCTCGAGTTTTGTAACTTTTGTTGAGTTGTACATATGTATATGTCATGTTATCTCATGTGTTGCTTTTGCATTGTTAACATCATTGTCTATAAACATTTAAAAAAAAAATTATCCTGTTAACTTAGTGTCATGTTTAGGTTAGTTCTCCTGGGTTCCCTGGCGGGGCATTACAATACAACTCCCTCAAAACATATACAATAATTTTCAACCATAAAATAGATTGTATCCTTATATCTCTCAACTAACTCTTCATGAATTTTATATCTTTATTTCATTTTCCTCTAAAGAATTTTGATAATCCCAAATAGTTATCCATCCACCCATGTGTTGTTTTGTCTTCTGTAACTCTATGATATCTGAATACTAGTGGGTATGCTATCTTTCCATGCTCTATGGTGCATGCCAAGAAACTTACACTTAATGTGGATATACATATGAACTAGAAGTGAGCCAAATCTAAAGGTCTTAGATTTATCCTTCTTGATTAACTTTACATTCTCCAAAAATTGTTGTGCTAGAACCTCACATAGGTTGAATGTGGTGTTTTCCTTTACCATCCTATAAGCCATCACAATGACTCTTGTTGAGTCTGAATTAGGTATACTGATGTAGTAAAACTTGTATCCAACCATAATTGCAATCAGTCTTACATCCTATAGAAAAATTTCATTCACTGTCATAGCACGCCTGTCCCATTTAGAGTGTCTTAGGGTTTCAACTTGTTTCTTTATATGAATTTTTGTGATAGGGATAACTCTAGTGTTGTCTAGCCCAATTATGTCATGAATCAACTGACTACAAATGTTTACAGGTTGCTCTCCTATCCAGATCAATTGATCATGAACTCTGCTAAGTAAAATTTTGAACCATTCTTCTTCGCTGAAATCATACAAGTCTAATATTTTCATAATGCTCAGGTTGTCTATGTGTTTGAATTCATCCTTCATTTTTCCATCATCACCTAGCATGTCTTCCATTTTTGTAGCAATCTCATAATCTCCCAATGTGTCATATTTGCAATGAATATATGCCCTAATATCCTCTACATACAAGACGTCATGTGGTGTTTGGGAAAAGGATCCTTCATGGTCATCTTCACAAGAATTAAATGGATGTTTCTTGAATTTATGTCTAGGTCGATCTACAACATCATAAATTAGTGGTGCATTTATAACTTTTATTCAAGTAGATAGTCTAAATACCTTAAACACGCTGAATTTCAAATTTCTGCTTTGATCGATCACATAATGTGGCTGCTTGGTAGTCTGATACTCTCTAATCTCTGCTCTCCTTGGTCACATCTCTTCAAATAGTGAAGAAATAAGAATCTCAAATTTCTTTTATTCATCGTTAAGTGAGAAATGCACATTACCTAATAAGCTTAACTTCGTACATTGTCCAGTCAATCATAAATCTCGCAATCATAGAATATGAATCATTCGATGTAGCGATCATTGATATGGGTTCCATAATGTCTACATATATCATAACCAAGCTTTCTTGAGCTTACTCCTTAGAATCAGGGGCTGGATATAATATAGTATCTTCATCCAATGCTCCCCCTAAGGCCATGCTCAACCATTTAGGTCGATGTAGTAGTGTTAGCGTCAGGAAAAGATTTAGTAGCATCTATTGTCTCTCCCTGAACCAATATCTCATTTGACTCTTTGACTTTCCATACCTTACCAATGCTGTTATCTTTTTCTTTCTTGAAACAATTGTCAAATTCAATTTTGTAATCTGCAAGACTCTTACCAGTATCACTGTCTTTGATGTGTAAATTTGTACCTACAATAAATCTGCACACAACCACTCAATAACTCATTATATCATTGGTAAGCAAAATCAATTCAATAAAATCAAAATAAAACCACACGAAATCAAATTATTTCTTCCTAGACATGAAAATTGTAATCTAATTTAAATTTTTCTCTCAGATTAAGCACATTAGATCATACAATTGACAATCATGAAATGGAAGATTCAAGATAAAATGCCTAAAATGCATCAAAACATGTTCAATTATGCATTATTTGAATCAAATACATGAAAATTGAACGAGATTATCTTGATAAAGATGAACTAGATTAATTATAGAATGAAATTGACATTATTTCTATGCTTACATTCTCTATGGTCCTATATGAAATGAGCTTAGAAAGGCTTCATTATATAGATTTTTCTTGGAAAGAAAAGGCTCCAAATTCAAATTTGAATTCAATGGTTGAGATGCATCCATGAGGAATGGCTGAGATGCAAGCTTGTTTGATCCATGTGATCACCTCTCATTGGTTAGAGGTTTGACTTTTGAGGCATGTTGAAGGAATATTAATAACTTGAATTAATTAATTTCTTTTAATTAATTTCCTTAGCCATGTATTTAAAATTTTGATTTGATTTAATTCCCCAAAGGTTAATTGAAGAATTAATGCCTTTTGATGAATTCCTCTTGATGAGTGATCTTGGATTGTTGAATTTTGATGAATTATATATTTAAACTGATCTAGTTTAATTATATAATTTTGATTAGTTTTGAATTGGCAGCCTTGATTAGGACTTGGGGGACTTTATTTCAAATTAGGGCTTCTGAGTTTATCAGACCATTTTCAGGTGATTACATTTTCCCCTCTTTGAATTGACATGCGATGAACGTGTTGATTCAAAGAACATCTTGTTGTTGACTAGCAATTGAATAGCTGGATATGAAGCGATGCAACTACTCCCGATTTAGAAATTGATTCTGAACTTGATTGAACAAAAAGAGATTGAAGTTGCTAGAGATTCTTGATTGTTTGATGAGACATAGTGAATAGGAGATCAATTTGATGTGGTGCAATGATATTGATGTCCCTGAGTGTTGATGTCAGATGATATATTAAGGCCAGATGATCAATTTGATGTGAAGTGATGAAACTAATTACCTGTCAAATTGTTGAGGATAATAACACCTAATCAATTTGATGTGAAGTGATAAAACTGATTATTGTTACAACGATGTCTGAAATCTTGATCTGATACTCAGTTTGATGTGATGCGATGAAACTGATATCTCCAAGACATGATTCAGAAAGATTGAACAGAAAATTGGTTTGATGTGATGCAATGAAACTGATATCTAGAAAATATTTGAGAAAAATGATCAACTTGATGTGAAGCGTTTGAAATTGATCACTATTTAAGATTTTGACTGTTTTAAATGAAGATACTATCAATTTGATGCAGTGCATTGAAATTGATATCTCTACTCATGCTTACAACTTGAATTTTGATAAGAGTGAGCAATTTGATATGGAGCATTGAAATCACTTGTTCCAAGATTTGATGACACCAATTTGATATAACCTCTAATGAAGATTTCCCCAGATGTTGGAAATTTTATTTAGTAATAGGATCGCTTGATTAGATTGATTGATAATGCCCCATTGGAATCAAAATGGGCATGAGATTGGCTTGATTTATATATAAAAACCTCCAGATGAGAGTGATAAGCTTGGAATGAAGATTTTGATTCCAATAGAAAAGATAGTGGTTAGAACCATGAAGAAACTACTTCTCGTTTGGTAAAAATTGGACTCTATAGGTCAAAGTTAGAGGAGAAAAGGTGCAATAGATTAGCAATAGAATGGGTTAAAAGTTTGAAATTAATTACCCCAAAAAATGAGATTAAAGAGGGTAAAATCTCAGTAATCACTATTCATTTTTACTATTCAGAGTGAGAGAATTGCAGAGCTCAGAGAGAGAAGATGCCTACCCCATGCATAATCATTGATTCGAGACTATCCGGCGATATGAGTGACCTGCCCACTACCCTCCAATGGTATGTCGTTGAAATCCTGCTTTCAATTTTGAAATTAATGTTATTTTTTGCTTTGATTTTTCAAATTTCTTTTGTTTTTTGTAGAATACCATTATCAGTAGGTAAAATAGCATTTCCTGTTTGTTTTAGCATTTCCATTATGTAGAGTAGCATTTCCTGTTGATGAAATATCATTTTTGGGGACATGTCATTTCTGGTTTTTAAGATATTGTTTCTCGTCCAAGAAACATTGTTTCCAGGATAATATTTTGTTTCTAGTAATTCAATTATCATTTCTGGTTAAATAGAGTCTATAGTCCCTAGAATATTTTTGAGACAGTGGGTTGAAAACTTAGTATTTAAGTCTGAAAACTTGGAAAATATGGATGCCTTGGCCGTCTTGAACCCGTTAGAGTAGTCATCTGTTGAGTGTACCCTATTTTACATCCCTATTGTCCCCAAGTATGATTATTCAATGTTTTTACCTTTGTAGGTTGATACCGAAACATTATAGACACGAGCACCATATCCCCAAGTTTTGTCATTGACTCGGCAAATATCTGTTGAGTATCGTAGAGACATTTCCTGCTGTTGTCTGGGAATTTTGTTAGAAATTCCCAATTATAGGGTGAATCATGGTTTACTAAATGAACTGATAGAGAGGTGGAATTCAGAGCATAACACCTTTCACCTTCTGACTGGTGAGATCGCTGTTACACCTAAGGACGTATGGAGGATCCTCCACATACTAGTTATGGGAGATTTTCCTTACTATGATTCGACTGGGAGAGCTTGTATAGATGCTTGTGTGAGAGTCTTTCAAGATCCATTAGTGGTAGATCACCATATGACTTGGGAGTGACTAGAGAGATAAGGTCTCACACTGCCAGGCATGCTAGCAGGATTGATTGGTGGTTTCCTTGTTCCAGATAGGAGTGCACATTGTTTTTCTGTTGGATGGGGTAGACTTCTTGAGGATTTTCTAGAGATTCTGCGCTGTTTATCTTGAGGTACCTGTCTCTTGGCTCATCTATATCATGATTTGCACCAGGTGGTCTATCAACATGATAGATCATTTTCTGTTGGGTTGATACTATTACAAATATGAGCATGAGAGCATATCCCAGTAACACATCCCATTGTAGCCTGATCTCATTAGATAGGCTCTCCCTACATGTATATGTATGATGGAGATATGGTGTAGCCTCGCCTAGGTAATTTAAAGTACTGGAGATGAGCATTGGATGATTTGATAGTTGTGATCTAACATCTGTACTTAGACTATGAGGAGTGGAGGAGCGATAGGCAAGAGATGCCTTTTATTTGCATAGAGAAGTACCTAATTGGATGCAACATATATATTGTTGAGAGATTCATGGTTACATGTGTCTTATGCCAGTATGGTATGGCACATCTGATGCCCTAAGGCATGGCAGCTTATACTCAGTCCTGGGATGAGGAGGCACAGTGGGGCCCTGGATTGGTATATGAGACCACATTTATTGAGCATCAATGGTTAGTACCTGTGCATTGGGATCTTTCTCTTGAAATTATAGATGTTGGGATGACTCTATATTTTTCTACATATTTTTTGCAGCATCCATTTTTGTGATTAACCTCTAATGATGAGCTAGTGCCAGTGATGGTAGATGAGGCTGACGATGGTGGTGATGATTACACTATCATTCCTCTTTATATTCATAGGAGGTGGTACTCTTCTATTGTCTGCTTTATTGTACCTGCAAAACTTTGCTATATGCTGTGGATTGTTGCATTTGTAGCAAATAGGAGGAGGTCTATTCTTATTTACTTGCAAATTAAAATACCTTTCAATGTGCCCAAGTTTATTACATTTTTAACATGTGGTTTTAACTACTGATTGTCCTCTGATGATATATTGTCTATATCTAGATGGTCAGGTTTCCTGCATTCTTCTTTCTTGTGCCCATATGCATGATAATTAAAAAAATAACCAGAAAAAGGTTTGAAAGGAGAATTACCTCTGTAATCTCTCTTAATATGTCCAAACTTGTTACATCCAAAGCATCTACCTCTGAAAGGTCTAATTTTTTCTTTAGGTTCTTCAGGAGTAGGCTTTTCTCCATCAGTCTTCGCATCAAGTTTCTCTTCTTTTTTTTTGAACATTCAGCTTCATTGAAGCCAACACCAGTCATGTCTCCTTTAGGTTTCTGTCTGTCTCTTTGTTCATCGATCAAGTCACTGCTCATGTGAATTCTCTCACTATGTTTTTTTATCTCAACAAGTTCACCTTTAATGATATGATTATATTTCTCCAATTTTAGATACTTGTTCTTGAAATGATCAAGGTCAGTCTTCATTTGTCCCATCAAAATATTAGCATCCTTCAAAGCTTCTTCAATCTTGTTTTTAGCATAATTTTCTTGTTAAATCTCTTTAGCAATTGTTTCATGATTAAGCTTCAAAGTATCATTATCTTGTTCAAGTTCCTTTATCTAATTTGAATTATCATTGTTTGAATCTTCTTTTATCTGAACAATAAGATCCCGTCTCTGACTTTTAGAAAGTTCAAGCTGATCTTTCAGTTTCTTAATGAATCCCTCAGCTCTTCTTAGTTTGATTCTCAAGTCACCATTATCTTCTTTTTCTTTATCAAGGTCTTCAAAAGTTTCTTCAAAATTTTCTTCCAAACTTACAGAATCCATCTTGATCTCCCTTAAGTTGTTAAACTTTCTTTTCAAGGGCCAACAACTCTGAAACCAATTATTAGGATTAATTAATACTGAGAGGGGATGGGGGGTGAATCAATATTACAACACTTTAAATTAAACTTAAACAAATTCCAAATAAACCATAAGATTACTAAAAAGAAAATAACATAATAAAACACAACTCATTGCACCATTATTTGTTCTCGAGGAAACCCTGGCCAAGGGAAAACCCCCATGGGGATGGTACCCAAAAGTATACACTAAAGTATAATGTCCCTATTACGAGACCTATCCCTGCTAGGAGCTAAATATTACATAGTACATTTCCTTGTTAAAGGAATATCAACCTGTTAAAGGTATACAAAACCCTGTTAGGGGTACACTAAGCTTACAGATCTTACAACCAATACTTCTGTTACAAAGTGTTCTCAGTAATGAACAAAAAAAAGCATCTCCAATGCTTAGATAGTTCCAATTATAGCTCTCAATAAAATATGTTAAACTATGATCTCGCATCTGCCATTAGTCATCTCTAACTCTCTCTCATACACACATATCCATCCATTACATATTTTCTTTACAAAATGTTTTTCATATATATATATATATATATATATATCTTACATCATTTGGTCTTCTCTCAATTACAATACAAAATAGGATAAACAATTATACAAAAAGTAAATATAATGCCGTCGCTCTTGTATTACCAAAGTATAGGTAATCCATAATACCAGTCTAAATTAACACGTATGGATCCCATCTCATGCTCCCTCAATCGTCGCAACTGTTCAACTGATTTGTTACAGTATTTTGTTGTCTTCGCATATCTTCAAATCACTCTAACTCTCTGTAATCATCACCAAAACACAATTGATCTTAACTGAAGGTCATACATATCCCATAGTATCTTCCTCTAAGCTCACTCGTCATCAAACATCATACATGATCTTCACTATCCAAAACAATGATGTTATACTTTGTACTTGTGTTTCTATACTTAGTCATTTTTAGAACTATATCTCCAAAAGTGTACTTAACTCGATCATACTATTAGATGTGTTTCCATAAATGGTGAGTATTATGTGTCTCATATCACACCAAAAACATCACTTTCCAACATACCTCACTCACCTGACCATAGTCATTGATGGCTTGTTTCATCTGGGGTTTTCTATCCACCTTGATCTGCTTTGCTTCCCCTCTCTAAGGGAACCACAAGTGGGAGAAGTTAGTTGAGATATACTTGTTTAGTGCCTTGGACCAATTTTGGCTTAAAAACATCACATAAGTTTTAGAGATATCAACCACTTGGATGTCTATGACACTGGACACTCAGAGCTCCAAAACAATCTATCTCTGGACATGCTTCAATTCACCTATTATCTTGACAAAAATACTCTCCAATTGAACCACTGCATCCTTGGACGGTGTGAGAACTAATCTGGGCTTCTTACAGATGGACAAGGGAATGAAATTTCCTGAAGCTCCTGAATCTATGAAAAAATTGTGCAAATTTTTACTATAGATTTTGAGGTTGAGAAAGAAAGGAGGGTCCTCACTATTTCCCTGAAACATGGCCGCATTAGCATTGTCACAGGTGACAGTATTTGGTGGGAGATTGTGGGGTTCATGATTTTTTAGATGCTGTAAGAGTGCTTTCCTTTTCTCATGGAAACTAAGTAGTACCTCCATCAAGGTCATAGAGGTAGTGGTGTTTTCCATCACCTTCATGATGTTGAATTATCCCTTTGAGATCCATTGACCTTTTCCTGCAAAATCTCAAGTATGATTGCGGATGAGCCCCTTTGAAGGGGGCATATTAACATTTTCTAGGGAATCTGGAGGGATATTGATATTTTTTTGGAGAGTCAAAATCATGAAGAGAAGTTTGTTGGCTTGGCCCCAGGTATTGTAGGGAGCCTGAGATTTAGTGAAAGAATTGGCCTCAAAGGCGGGGATGGAATCATCAAAGAATCCCTATAGGTAAAGTTCCTCCTTACCTTCTTTGTCTATTTTGAAGAGAATGGTTTCACAAGAAAAAGAGGAGTGGTGGGGCTCGAATGAAGGTTTTGGAGGATTTGGGTCGATATGTTGTGGCCTATCTGACTGGGAGATCTAAATGATCTTCTCCAAGGTGGCGTAATTTACCTCAAAATGTGAACCCATGTCATGTAGTCAACACCATGAAGTTAATGGCTAAAATTTGGTTAGCTATGTGGAGTGACTAAGAACCGCACTTCCTTGAGTACTAGACTGATTCAGGGCTACACCCCCATTGTTATATGTGTTGTTCAATTGCTATTTATCCAGTCAAACATTGTTTAGACCATTGTTGCTATGAAAATTCCAGGTTCCAGAGTTATTGGAACTTCGTTGTCCTGAGAAGACATTTCCTCTTTGAGAGGAGTTTGGGTTATGGGATGTAGGGGGTCCCATATTCAGTTGTCCCATGTTCATAGTGAGTGAGGACATAAGTCTCCAAAGGGATTCAACCGTAGTGGAGAATTAGGTTGTTGGGTCACAATGTGACGGTTCGGGTGGCAGGTTGGTAGTAGAAGTCAGAATCACGGGAGGCAATTCTCTAAATGTAGACACCTAGAAAAAGGGTACCCTAGAGGGTTGATGCATTGATTGATGTGGTTGAACCTAGGGTGTATACTTTAGAACCAGATGAACATGGGGGTATAGAGTAGACATATCAAGGTTTTAGGTTCATCGTAGGGGAACCCATGGCCACATTAGGACTATACCCACCTATGTAGGTACTTCCCCCTAGGTTGCATATTATATGGCTTGCCTTGTCCAAATTTTTCCCAAACCCTTGCTCAAGTTTCTGAATAATTATAGGGAAAGGTTGTAAACCTTCACCAAGGTATCTCTCTCATTAGCGAAAGTGGTTCTCCAAAGAAAAGTTGCGACAAAGGGGTCCAGAGCGTTAAGGTATGTCTGTATAGTCACATCAGTGGAGGGGATTAAAGGACCCGTACATCACTTTAGGGCCCTCTAGAATTGGTGGTTGAAGGTTTCTAGAGGTTCATTAGGTTCCTTTATGATAGAGATAAATTGATTATGAGACCAAGCGAGGTCTACATGAATGTGAAATACTACCAAGAAGGCTTCTTCCATGTCTTGCCAACTATTGATGGAGTTGGCGGGCAAGTTTAGGTACCATCTCAACTCACTTTATGCAAGGGAAAATGGGAACATCTTGCTCACTAAATATCCATATTGGATATGATGCATGTTCATGGCATCCTTGTAAGCTTTAAGATGTTCTTCTGTGGTTCGGGGCCTAGTTATTCATATTTCAGACATATCTTCTTGGGATGCGGAGGGAGATTGTTTGTCACGTTAGGACATTGTCCCATTGGGGACCCAGTGTTGTTACAACACACAACCCTTGGGACAATTTTATTTTGAATGGTTGTGTTTGTCCCTTGGATGGTCTGAGAAACTAGGGTACTCGAAGAACTTGTGGGCCTAGATATGTATATTGAAGGTTGTCTTTTCTGATGAGTCCTTTTTCCTTGGACAAGAGATCTGAGTTTAGAAAAATGTTCATGGTTCAGGGTGGATTGAAGGATTATTTCAAAATGCAAAGGCAAAAAAATGATCCTAACCTATGGAAAGCTTGGATTCTAAAACTATTTCTTGGGGAACCTTCTGGAGGTGTGGTCTTGAAGTTTTCTAGTGAGGATGAGCTCGTGTCCTCCATGTAGCAACAGTTTCTATTTATGAGACTTTGTGATGGCCTTGCCAATAAAGAGAGAGTTGTCACTAGGTACCAAAGTACCAACCAACTCTTCCTAAAGAGGCTTATTAGAGAGCTGAATGTCATAGCCTCCAAGCACCTAGTAGTTGGGTCACGACGGTGTGAGGATAATGTAGTTGAACAAATGACTATTTATATTAAAGGGCCTACTTGTTTTGAACTTGTCAAACTTCAGGAACTTAATAAGTGTGAGGTTTCCTCCAAGCACATTTAAGTTTAATAAATAAAATACAAAAATCCAGGCCAGAGTTAGAGTAACTATCTATCTATATTCATACTATAAGTTTTCAAACATCAACAAAGCTCCAGAAAAAGAACTAATAGTAAATATCAAATGCACACATGATCATCAATCAAACATACATCAGTAGCATGGTAAAATACTTTATCTAATCAGTAAAAGAATTAGAGCAGAGGACAAAAGGAAGCATACAAAATGAAAAGTATTTGTTAATCTCGGAACCAAAAATGACACAAAGTATGACACCAAGAGATATTTCTCATTCCTTCATTAACATCAACAATCCAGCATCACTAGTAGTTACACTCATGGTTCTAGGGGAGAATTAATCCATTGAAATTGAAAAAGATAACTAAACTAAGAGCACCAGAATAGTAATAACTATCGAAAAAAACCCTCAATTTTTTCAACCCTTGGAATGGCCTTAGTATTATTATTTATAGACAAGATTATCTACATCGGGACTCCAACCTATACAACCGACTTATGTACATCAACTACAAAATTTACATTTAGTAATACCTGTGCTGTCAAAATTACCTTATTATATACAATCATTTGAAAATATAGGAGAGAGAAGAAATAAAACAAAAAAAGAAAGATTTGGAAAACCATTTTCAAGAAGAGCACCCTCCTAATTGTGGACATGACTAGGAAATCTAGGTACCTTAAGCTATACCATCAATAAATTCTCTTTTGGGCCCTTGTCTGTAAGTACCATCTCTATTCATTAAGAATTAAATATCAGATCAACGCCTCAGAGGCCGGAAGGCATTTGCAACTATCTATCTTTCTTCTATCACCATTGGGATGAAATGTACCTTCCCCACCTCTGAAAAGACTGATAATAAATCTTGGATGGTGACCAGTTGGATTTGGGGAAATTATCAATGCAGATCACCATAAAGAATATAAAACTAGAACCTAGAATTCCAGGCTATGGGAGCTTTCTCTCAAAGAATAAATAATATATCAATAGACCTCGAGAAGGGAAATTCCAAGAGTCGAAAGGACTTATTGGTCCTTAAAATTTTGGTAAGCCTCCAAAATTTGTAACACAACCTCTTCATTGATATCTTTTAGACAATCCTTACAGCTGGTGACATTCTCAAGATGGTCATATACATATTCCATCTTTTCTTTTAACTCTAACATCACCCTGAGAGAATTTTTAGACCTAAGCACTAGTTGGATGAGGTGCATCATTACTGTGCTATCAAAATCATTGGAAGCCCATAATTGTGCATAGACTACCTCATCAAATTTTATCGATATAGAATGAATGGGAGTATAGGTCTCGGGGCTCAATGGATCAACCAAAGTAATCTCTTTAATGAATAATAAATATTGGTCCATGGGGGTCCAGACCATAAAAGGTGTTATTCCAAGGCCTATATTAGTTTCTTTCTCATTTTGATTATAAAAGCAACTTTGGAGTACTCAGTCTTCAGGAACCTGTAGGGATCTTCTCCTAAGATGACTGTCTCCATGAAACCCTCCTCCCCGAGGTTCAAAATTTCTTCTAGGTAATCCTTCCATCCCTTGTATTTTGCTATCTCATCCTACCACTGTGGGATGACAACCTTAAACTTATTCACTGTGTTGTGTGCTATAAAGAAATCGGGAGGGTCTTGAACATGAAGCTCCTTACGGCTCCTATCTATTCAGCTATCCATTCATCGACAACCAACACTTTTTTCTTCATTAACCTAAGTGCATCTACATCGCCCTGTGGAAGCAACATCCTGTATGTAGAGGGTCTAGGTGTTGCTGGGGAGAGTAGACGAGCTAACTATATTAGGATCTTGAGAATATTTACCTATGTTTCTTGCAACTCCTTTACTTTCTAGGACTCTTTCTCGTACCGTGCGTGCACAACCTAGTTTTCTTCATCTAAGAGATCCATATCTCCTTTTTGATCTCTTTTTCCTAGGGGAACTTCCATGATTATGAAATCCTTGATAGCTACCTTAGATTCATCCTTATCTACATGTGGGGCTACCACCACTTACACCACATTCCCATCTGAATCTCTCTAGGTGGTGTGGAGGGTGTGAACCTTTTTAGGCTTATTTATTTCTTGGTATTCAAGAAACATCTTGACCAGTGATAATGGGGCCATTATTTCCATCGAGGCCTTTCTCCTTTGAGATTCCACCAACCATGGTTGTAGTCCTTGTGTTTTTCCCATTATTATCCCCAAACTTGAAGTTTCCATGGGGTTCTTTTCAGGCTCCTCAGTTGTGGTATCTTTGCCATCTTTTCAAGGGTCATTTCCTATATTTTCCTTATCTACCCGTGCACCATCCAGGGGGAATATCTTTTATGGGCAGGCTGAGAGGCAGGGGCAGTTGAGCCTTCTCATTCTGGGCCTCCTGCTGAGGCTCTAAGATGACTTCATTTCTCTATATGTCCAGGGGAGGTGACTGACCTTAGCCGCCTATTGGGATTTGGAGTATAATTCCTGGGGATATGGTTGTTCCTGTATGTTAGGTTTCCCTAGATGCTGACAATTTCTCTTCATATCGCTTATTCTCCTATTATTTTTCTTATTCAACCTTTCCTTGAACTTCCTTATGAAATATTTCTTCCTCAAGTTATTTGGCTATCTATTTTTCCTATTCTTCCCTTTTCTCCTCCTCCCAAAGGGGACCTCTATATCTCTCCTGCATTATCTCTTTGGTCACCTCTTTCGCCAAGGCATGTAGACTCCCCAAATCATCGATCTGGAAGAAGTCATCAACATTTATCTGGGAAATATCTAGGGGATCCTCTGGAGCATCATCTTTGTTGGAGGAAGAGGAAGTTATTTATTGGACCCGAGTCACCTCTAAGGGTTCCAGGCTTGGGTCTCTGTTGAGGGGCACCTATCCAATTTTTTCTTCTTTCTTCTTTGTAGCCGTGCTCCAGTGGCCGCAACTGATACATCTTGTAATGAACTAAAAATGGTCATCTAAACCCTAGACCCCTAATATCAATTTCTTATCAAGAAAACCTAATCTTGATTATTCTAAGTCCTAAACTAAATCGACAATTCATCAATTTCAAGATGATCTGACCTGAACCCTAGGTCCTAATTAATCATTGTACTTGATTAATTGATTAATTCCTAAAAATATATTACATTGGAAAATAAACCATAAACTATTTATTTAATTGATATTTTGATATATTAATTAAATAAATTATTAAATTGTCAATAAAATTAAAAAAAGGAATTAAATTAATAAAGTTGAGTCAAAATGCATTTAAAATCATTAAAATCTTTAAAAATGCATATTATGTCATCAATTTCAGTTAACTGATTCTTGAATTGGAAACAAAATATGTTTTATTCAGTTAACTCATTCTTGTCTATTTCTCATTTTGGAAACAATCTAGTTAATTAAAAATAGATTTTGGAAGTTTCCTAAATGACTGATCAGTCAGTTCAGTTAACTGACTCTCTCAACTAATCATTCTCTATGCACGTGTATTATGCTTCTTCAAATTGAATCCTATCCACTCTTTGGATTTCAATCTCAACTTTTGATTCGAGAGAGATTGCTATAAAAGAGAACCTCATTTACTTCACAAAGGGTCCAAACTTTTTATTTATCCTTATTCTGCAGTTTTCATATTCTAGCATTCTCAATCTTTAGCATTGTTAATTATTTTAGTTTATTTTCAAAACATGCAAATCTTTATAACTTAGAGCACACTTTGTTTTTCACTTAAAATCAATAATTTCACTTCAATTTGGTGCTTAAAATAAATGTAAATAGATTTGTATTAACCACAAACAATCTTGCATTTTGCATTTAGATTACTCAATCATCTAGCTTTTAAATCCTTCATTTAGAACAGGTGTAGTCACTTTTTATTTCCATGATCTGCGATCAAGATTCATACTCCCGCCTACTAGAAGGAAATGAGTCAATTTTGACTAATCTAGTTTGTTTCTTTTATCTCATATTATTTAGATTAGTGATATAATGATTTATTGAAGTGTGTGTTTGCAGCTTACAGGTATCAACCACTTTTCACACACATATTTTTGGTGCCCACCGTGGGGCAGAACATTCATTTCTATCCTCATGTTTGAATTAGTTTTGTAAATCTCAAAATTTTGTCCATACTATGATTTTGCAGGTAAAACAATGCATTTCATCTCTATTTTAGCATGGAGAAAGTTTGAAAATTCCTTCTATCTTCTGTCTATTATTCTTTCAGAGCATTTGAGTTTTGTTTCAACACGTTCCTTCTTTGTGCTATCACTTTTATAACACATTTGCATTATTTTTTTAGTGTATTTAATCAATTTTAGCTTGCATGCCATTTCTATAAATTGCATTATTTTCTTTTTATCTTGCATGTCATTTCTATAGGATACATGTTTTGCTTTTTACCTTGCATGTCATTTCTGTAGAATGCATGTTTTTCTTTTTAGCTTGCATGTCATTTCTGTGGAATTCATGTTTTGATTTTTAGCTTGCATGTCATTTATGTAGGATGCATGTTTTACTTTTTATCTTGTATGTCATTTATGTAGGTTTCATGTTTTGCTTTTTATCTTGCATGTCATTTCTGTAGGTTGCATGTTTTTCTTTTTAGCTTGCATGTCATTTCTATAGATTGCATGTTTTTCTTTTTAACTTGTATACCATTTATGTAGATTGCATGTCATTTTTTAGATTGCATGTATTTTTTTTGCATTTTAAATTGATAAAAACAACAAGATTTTGTTAATTCTCTAATGCTCACGGTTGTCTTTGTTTTCTCTTTTTCTATTTTCATATCCTAACAATGGTTTGTAGGACGCTGACAGAGAGCCAAAAACCCCCAAAAAACTACTATCAAATTTTTCTTGTAGGTTACCTTGATCGCAGATCAACCAAACATTTTGTTTATATTTTGATAAATTAGGAACCTCGCATGCAAGACATTTTAAAATAAACATGTGTTTTGAGTTTTAAGAATGACAAGAATGTCAAGAAACTATGCTCTTGCCCTTTTTGGGATGATAAAAAATCCATAAGCATTGTTTTCATTCGTCATTTGTATGATTACTTTGTAGAGGGCCTGTCCAAGTGGGAAAAAGTACTCACCTAAGTGAGAATGAGCTAATGCCAAGCTACTCTAACTCACTATAATCAAATGCTTCTTCAAGACTAAGCCTCGGAAGATGTATGACATTTGAGCTTATACTCAGCTCTCATCTAACACAAAGTAGGGCCTCTGGGTCTCAATCACGTATCGTGACTGCTTGTGCTAAGGTGTTATGTAGGGTTAGCAGACTCAATCACACTTGCGCGAACACAAATGATACATTCAAACAGAGATCCTTACTAAACACCTTTTAGAGTAGTATCCAAAAACCTTCTTATTTATGTGGGTGTTGTGAGATGCACATTCCTAGGAAACCTCTCATGTACCCCTTATTTTGAGACAATAAATTTATCAGTATCCTTGGATCTTAAGAAATTTGAAGCTTGGTAGGCCTGAGAAGTGTGTGCCATGGAGGGGAGCCAGTGCTTCCAATATTCCAAGTGTCTGATTTAAATGGGTATTTTATTATAAGAGGATTCAAATAAGTATTGTCCTTTCCAACCAAACAAGATTAGGACTTTTCTTGTTGTGATTGTTACTTTATCATACCATGTTTGAAGTGTTTGCAAAACTGAAACATCAACATCCAAAATTGAAAATTGAAAAACAAACACTTTAACTTAAAATGCTTCAACTTGGGTTTTGTCATACTCTGAGTATCTATCCATATTTTGTAATATGCTTCAAGTCTAATAAAAAATAGCGAGTTCATACTAGTCTTGTCTCTGGTCACAACCTTTTGATTAGTCTAGATTTTTTTGTCACAAAACCTAGATATTGTCGTGCTACTTCGTAGACCAGTCCATAGCTATCTTGGTTGTATTTTTCAGTGTTGTTATTATTATGAGTTGTGAGAGCAGGTTTTTTAACCTTGGCTTAATATCGAAGTCTTTTCTTCTCCCTCTCAGTTGGACTTATCTTGCTGGAATTCTTACTTGATCTTAGACTTAGTTGACATATTGGTATTTTTTCAACACTTGTTAGACAAAATAATAAATTCATGCCTATGCAAACTAGAGGCTCTCTTGTTGATTCTTGTTGTCATCAATATTCTAAGAAAGCGCATCAAGATAATATTACAATGGATAAAAAAAAATGGGATAAACCTTATGGTCTTAACAATGAGAAAGAAGAGATTCTTATTGCAACCCTATCAAAACAAATTCAATGTTTGAAAAATGAAATTCAAGAGTTCAAGAAAGAAAGAGATACAACCTCAGAAGGGTATTCCTTACAATCAATCTTTCCTTTTCTATTTGATCATGATTCACATAGCTCTCCACTTCCTTTAAAAATGGGAAAATTCTAGTGTGATAGTCCTATCTTTGATCAAAGAGTGAAGAAGAAGCTATGACATATTTAGCTGAAAGTCTTCTCTATCTACAAGAGGAAGACATTAAAAGTCAACAAGAGTCTAATCATCCTTTAGAGAGAATCTTTACTCCTTTAGGACAATATTGTAAATGAGCATTGGAATAAATTATTGGGCATGATCTCATCACATTACCTCAAGTCACATAATGTGGATTGACATTCTTAAGTACCTATTGTGCATATCATCGATACAATAAGCATAAACACCCATCTTGCAAGGAGTTGAAACATAAAATCCAAGATCTCATAGATAATGGAATAATCAAAGTGGAAAATCCTAATGATTCATCTAATCTCAAGTATGATCAATATCAGGAATCCATGTCCAGCAATGGTTCACATATCACATCTACTTCTTCCACCATTCCTCCATCTCCTAAAGCTTCACAACTAGCCACACTATCTCTATCAAGAACTAAGCCTAATGATGACTGTGTCCACCCTCAATGACTACGTTTGAATGACTATATCTAGCTAATTTTCATTATGTTGCAAATATATTCTATTCTTCAATGATTCTAGATCCTGAGATATCGGGTGCTTCAACAACTATCAGGCCTATTCCAAGTGATTTTCCATCAGCCTGTCAAGAATCCCATATGTAGATCAAAAATCCTACCTCATCCTTAGAAGTGGCTCCATGTCAAGAGGGCGATCCCAAGTGTGAATAAAAAAATATCAGTAATGATCAAGTTCAATCCATTATTCAATCCCTTCTAATATTTGATGAAGGTCCCATATCCCTATATTCTAAGGATGATCCTCTCATATCCTTTCATTTCTTCCAAGATGATATCCCTCCATCTCAAGAGCTACATAGTTCTCCAACTCCCAAGAAAGATCAATATATCCTTTCCACCATCTCTAATGAGCCTATTGAGGATCAAGATAAAGGTACCCTTTGTACACCATCTAAGGATCCCTTTCAAGATTAGAGTATCCCATCACCCCCTTTTCATATTCTTTCATATCCATAAATCATCATTCCTAAAAATCCCTTGCATAACAATAAATCCCCTCAAGCTTCAACTGCTCCTATAAAAATTGCTCCTATCAAAGCTACTCATGCACCTATTGATATATAGATGAATTCAAAAGTGAAGAGCCTTGGTCATGCATCTCACTCTAAACATGTTGATATCCTTTCCACACCTTATCTCCCTTCATTTTCATGTAAGAAACAACCTTCTCCATCCTCCAAGTCCATTCTTGGTCCCTATATCCCAAAGCTTAAACCGTCAAACCTTCTATCTATATAGGGTCATTATATCCAGCCATCCACCATTCCTATCACTACTAACTTGTCACTCGCTTACCCTATCCCCTATCAAGATCAACAAAGACATGAATCCTTGAACCCTCCCTATCAACCAACCCATATGAACCAGCCATATAAGGCCTATTCATCCATGGTTCCCAAGTCTTTTAGAAGCAATTTGGATGTGCAACAAAGAAATCAAAAATTCAAGAATCCATTTATATATGAAGATCACTATGTCCAGTCTAATCGACATGTGATTACAAAGAAAAATGAAATATTCAAGAGACCATAAGGGTCCACTAAGAAAAGAATAAAATCAAAGAAAATATGGATTCCTAAATCCATCATGGAAGAATTGCATTCTAAATAATCCAAAAGAAAAGAAAAATAAAAATTTATGTGGATTCCCAAGTGTCTCTTAAAAGAATTGAACAAAAAGGAAAAATTAGAGATGGCATCCAAGCTTCAAAAGTCTTCCACTCCATCTCTATCTAAACATCTCCCATATTCTAATTCTATTTTGGGTCATTATGTCCCAAAATCCATTACCTTGAATACTTCACTCCCTTCTCCATCCATTTTAGGTCCTCGTGTAACAAGATCCATATCCACTCATACATCAAAGCCTCAAGCTATTCCATCCATTTTTCCTCTGGATCCGTCCATTACCCTTCAAGGTTTGTGTCAATGTCGATCTTATTATCATTTCCATTTACCTCTACACAAACCTTTCAATACCCTATCCAATATCCTGCACCTACCTACTACCAATCTATCCCATATCCTTTCATTCCTCTTATCCAATTGATCACAAAAATCCTTGGCTACCATCTTCCTTATCCTCCATATCATTCTTCTCTACCATCACCCTATCAGAATCTTTGAGAATACTTTCAAAGGCCTTGGTCTATCATAGCATATCCTTCAAAGGAGCACTATCCAAAGGAAAGAGACTTAAAGTTCCTCCATAAAATTATAAGTACAAAAAAAAGAGCAAAAGTTCCTTGGTAAAAACCTGGTAAACAGGTGCCTTGGTAGAAAAAGTAAAGAGAAATACATCTTTCCTATCATGAAAACCATTTCTTATGTCACCTTGGATAAGTACCATGATGAAAACCTGGAAAACTGACGTCATGCATAATTCCTCATGCTTGCACTCTTCACTTGGGGCTAATTTATTTCCATGTCATCTTATCCATCATATCTTACATCTTGCTAGCCCATGAGAATCCATGTTCCTTCTGGTTATCTCAACAAGGTTGAACATATCCATGGGCATCATGTATCCTAATATCCATTATCCTTTCCTTTGGCTTATTCACTTGCTCTCATCCATGATACCTGTTAGAGCTTTTTCTTGCTGAATCAAATTAGATTAATACTTAACCAACTCTATACTCCCAACTCTTGATTCAAGAAAGATAAATTCTAATTGATGAGGATTAAACCTCCTTCTTCTTAAAGCTCCACATCACTAAGGCAAGTATTTCCTAATCTACGCATACATGTCTCCTTTGTGACAAAAACAAGCTTACATATATATAACTGTGGAATAGTTTTTAGACTTTTAGGTAACAAATACCTCAATACTTTATCAAATATTATGTAAGTTTGAAAACTAGAGAAATCCTAACTTATGATAACATGAAAAGGAAATGATTTTTCAATTTATGTTTTTATGTATGGATCTCTGAAATATCTCAAATCTTGCATAGACCAATGCCTTATCCAATGGGCAACATAGTCAAACATAACATTGCAGAGAAGATTATGAACAAAGGACATCAACAGAGTTTGATATGTCTATATGCCTTCCATAAGACAAACTGTGTCAATCAAATTCTACTTATGAATCCACATGTGTATTTCAAATATGAAACTCTCTACTCAAATAATTTAACCCTCCCCTTAGAAGAGGCCTTGGAATAGACAATACATAACCAACATCCACTGGAAAGACAAGATTGGAAATACCTTTGATATTCCAACTCATACAAATTTGAATACAGATCTAATCACAATAATTCCTTGAATAAATTTGTTGCTGATCAACAACAGACAAAACTAAAACACCCTTGATGTCCTATTTTATATGATTCAGAGCAAAATGGAGACAACTTGATATCAAATCAACAAGTACTGAAAGTTCATTCATAAAAGCTTTTTGTTACAATCATGTTCCTTCCTAAGACAAAAGGATAACATAAAATCTAGTATGCATGGAAAAGTAAAAATATTATAGAAGATACAATGTTTGGAACCTACTCTGAAGTTTTGCAAGGGACTGAATAGACTTGAAAACCCCCAAAATAGAGTAGCAAACATGAACCCCTAAAATTGAGAAGAGAAGAGAATAAATAGAAGGAAACCCTAGGAATCATGCTTGGTTCACACTTGTCCTCTTTGCCATCTGATTTTCCCTTATTCTCTGTTCTCTTCTAAAATTTAATCTCCATCATGAGTTCAAAATCTGATTTCATATATATTTTCAAAGCTCTGACTTCAAAAAGAAATCTGATTTCATTCTGCAAGTGCCTCTTCAAAGTCTGAATCTTTTTCCCTTTCAAATATCTTTCAAATCTGATCATTCTCTACAAAAATATGATTTTCAATCTCTGGGAAATATCCCTCCGTGAAAGCTTCTTTGTCAGGATTTGCAATAAAATATATTTCATTTTGTCTCATCCTTCTTTGTAATTCTAATCTTATTCTCTTGAGAAATGTGTGATTTTATCTGCTACTAAGAAATCCCCTTCAAATCTGATTTCAACTGCCTGATGAAAACCCTCTGGGAATGTAGATTTTCAAGTTTTGTAAATAATTTTTTTTGCACAAGACAATTAGGAATGAATTATATTGTTTAATATTTCAATCCTGCACATTATTTAATCTTTTCATTTTGTCTTATTTGTGCAAATCTGATTTAAATTCATCTATAATACTTTGTATAGACATTGATTTTCAAATTCATATATCTTTTAATATCCTTTGCACATTTTTTTTTTGAAATTTCCATTTTATGGAGATTTTCTCTGAGAATTCACCAGTTTGCGACACTTGGCACCTTCTGACTGGCTGCTCCTAGCTAGTTATGAACTCACCTCTAACTATGGTTCACCTTGGAGACTACTTAGTCTCTAAGTCTCTATGAGATCTCCTTGACCATGGTTTCCTTCTGATACTTGGACACAAACTTTAGTCTCTAAGTCTCTATAAGCCTTAACTTGACCACACCTTGACCATGCTCTAACCATAGTTATCTCTGCACAATGTAGTCTCCAAGTCTCTATACGAATTTCTTAACTCTGGGTTTACTTGGAGACTTAACACAGGCTACTAGATCTGATCTTGATCTGACATTAGTCTCTTTGTCTCAGAAGGAAAGGTACTTAGAATTTTTCTCTTAGAGACTTCACGACCGAGTTAAATAGCCTCCAGTCGCCGAATCTCTAATTTTATCTCCTAACCATGGATTTTTTTCCTGACTACGTGACTGCACAGTCGCATGATCTCAGACTGTCTGGTGGTTAGCTAGAATCACTTTACGACTGTGCACATGGTCATTCTGGCAGTTAGTCACTAAGTCTTGAGGGTTATCTCCTCTGATGGTTAACTCTTCTTGACTGCGTGACCATCTTCCACATGTACCTTCATCTTAGTCACCAACTGTGCCACCTATGTACAAAGTTTACTCTGGTCATCCAGGCATTCTTTCCAATCCACCATTTTTCCTCCTACATGCGCATGCGTGAAGAGAGACTCCTTCTCTGCTTCACATTTCAATATGTTTTCCTTCTTTCTTATAAAGATCTCAAATTTTTCGTACAACACCAATGTGAGATAAATCACCTTCCAATTTTTAAATTCTTTCTATATTTTGTCTAAAAATATGGGGCCCACTTGCGCACTGAGTCCTCCATCCAAGGGGACAGCCAAGGAGCCTCTTGGTTTCTTACTTATTTCACTCTTTGAGCCCTGGAGTATAAAAATATAAAGAAAAACCCAATCCTAGTGAATGTGGGATAATACCATTTTTCTAATTTTCAAGTTTTACCTCCTCTAAATGTTGCACAGACACTCCATTGGCTTTCAAGTTTACATCCTCTATAATTTGCACATAATTCCATGGTTTTTTTTTATGTTGTGTGATATTAAAATTTCTCCATACAAAATAGTGTGGGCTCTTCTTCCCTAATTGTGTGGCCCCTTTGATTTAGATCTTTGACAGGTTATGCATGTTTTCCACCCATTCAATGTATTTAAAATGCTTTCAACCTCATGATTAACCATGCGTTGGATGTTTGTTTCAGAATCATTCTCCCAAATTTCTGCGCAAGGTATATGCAGGCTTACACTTACAAATTGCATTTGCATGGAATCTAAAATGCTTTCACTCTCTACGTTGGAATCCAACTCCTTCTTCAATGTTTTTTTCAGCCAGTATTTATTGCATTTTGAAGTTGTATTTGTTGTTTTAAATGTTTCAATCTCCTTCTAACAAAATACATAGCCCCCTTAGCAATGTTTTATTTTAAAAAATTTGGTTTTAAAATTCATTTTTCAAAAGTTGTGTGGGTTTACTCTAGCTATCCCATGCCAAACTGCATTTGTTTCTCCATCTTATAGGCAGGCTTTTATGCTTTGCATTTTCTATGTTCTTTGTCTGCAAATACATTTACAATTTTGTAAATGTTTAAAATATCCCTCAAATGTTGCATTGGATGTAACAAGTTTTTGTTTTCATTTTGTCTGCTATCACTATGCACTGGATCCCCAAATACAATGCATAGTGTTCTTCTCTTCTTTGCGCAAACTTAATAAGTCTTATACCAGCACATTTCACTTGCAATTGGAAGTCTTAGAAAATTCTATTTTATACACTGGCAACCTTGAATTTAGCGGAGACTCCATCTTCAAATTGCATTTGGTGTTTTGCAGCTTTAAAACTATTTCTTGCCTTCAATGCGTGGTGTTTCCCCTTCTGGCGTGGACTCTTCTCATTGCATCTACACTAGCCAGATGTTTTCTTCCCCCTTTTTTTAAATGTTTCACCATGCTCAACTTTTTGTTTGTAGTAAAAATCCATTCAAGCATTTAAAAAGAAATCATATACTTCCTCACATGTTTCCTGACATTTATTTATAGCTTCCTCCATTGAAAACATTAACCAACTTGATGCCACATGCACAGAAAAATTATAATTTAGTCATGTGATATGTTCTCAAATGGTTGGATAGATAATATTTTTCCTCCATGCACTAGCAATGTCCTCTCTTTCCAAGCCTTGGCAATGTTTATTGCTCTTTGACATGTTTAAAAACATTTGTTTTTAATGCCTTCCTACTGCGTGACCTCTATATTTGCCAATGCAGTTTGCTTTTGTATTGGTCTTTAATGTTTTAAAACATTCATATTATGTGCAGGCCACTTAATTGATATGTTCAAACTCTCCAATTGGATCATCGGGAAATTCCTCAATCCATTGAAGATTGAAGAATATGTCTCTCACAGAAGACTGCTTCCAAAAACAAAAAGAAGAATGAGTACTGTGTAACAGTAAAGACAACATTAATTGGTAGTTTCTGCAGAGCGTGAAACTACACAAACAATGACACCCATTCCCATAAATGTATAGATAAATCACAAGGTTGTAAGATCAAGTCCAAGTTGGATATGTAATTGTGAAAAGAATCCCACTGGCAGAGCATCCATACTGAATAAATGATCATGGCCACTCCAAATTACTTACTCATGCAACATTCCTGCCAATAGCATTTGTTTCAAATTTTGTTTTCATCTCATGCTCCTTCAGGTTCTTATGTGCCTCAAAATTACATCCACATTATAAATACAAACCATTATGCAAATTTATCACAAAGCATCCAACAGGTAGTCTTTATAATAACTTTTCCCATTTCTACCAACTGATCATAGTAATGGCAACTGGCCTCCAGAATGAGTTCTAAAAAACTAATCAAAAAGCCTCTTGGAATCATGCAATCTAGAAAATACACTCATCTCTAGCATCTGAGCTTGGTTTCCAAGTGGATTTGCTTAAAAAGATCAAGGCCAAAAGATAATAATACTCAAAGTGAGCAAGTTTATTCAATATGTAACTTGAAGTATTCAAATTCATGCAAACCTTGCCAAAAATGCAAATTGTAAAGATACTGGATTAACTCTTGGGGGTCCGTACTTGACAGAGTGATTCATTCATAAAAAATGAGCATGCAAAAGGGCTTTTCTAGATTGAACTTCAGGTGCAAGGTGCAACTGATCAAACTTTGGCAATTCTAGCAAAGAGTGTGTTAGCACTGCACTAAGAAATTTCTTAGCTTTGATTTTCTTGGGCTTTCTTGGTTTAAAATCTTGTGCCTTACTGCGCAAAAAGAGGTCAAAAATCTTTTTTAGTTCTGTTTAAGTATTGTCACTTTTTTGCGTCGGTAGTTTAAACATGTCTCTAAGTTGTGCGAGTGGGCGACGAGTCATCAGTTTTTAAAAAATTGCGCAGTCATGATGAGCTTATGTCAGGTCCTAATATTTTGTGTGAGTGGGCAGGCTGAATGTTTTAAAGTGTAAATCGCACAATCACGATGTCTTGTGAAAGTCAGGTTGTAGGTTAGCGATTGAGCGGGTTAAGAATGATTAAGTTTGTCGCTCACTCGCTGAGAGTTAACTTTATAAAATTTTGGACCAACGAGTCAGCGATGGGTTAAAATTTTTGTATGTTGCATAGTCACTTTAAAGTTATGTTGTCCATATCATGCTTCGTGACCGAGCGAGCCTTGTTAAAAAATGAAGCAGTTGCATACCCGCATCAGGTTTTATGTTTGTCTTACAAGTCAGTGATTGCGCAACGAAGTCATGTTCTAGAGGTCGCCCACTTGCTTAGGTTCTAAGTCACTTGTATTTTACAGTGCGAGTACACGGTAAATGCATGAAGTACCAATTTGAAGGTTCACCGCTCAGTCGTAGAGGCATTCTTCACAGTTCTTAAAAGAGGTGCGATTGAGTGACTGTGGGACCATTCATCACCTCGCTCACTCGCTGATGCTTTGAGGTTGTAAACAATGAACTTGTGAGTGTGCGACAGGTTAAAAAAAAGAAGGATATTGCTCACTTGCCCATCAAAAAAAATGAAAGGAAAAGGGTTAGCGATTGTGCGACTAGAGAAGAAGGTTGACAGTCGTGAACTTGCAGTCAATAATAAAGTTAAGTTTTCAAGCTCGTGAGTTTGTGACTGAGCAAAGAACAAAAGCCATCGCTCACTCGCTAAGTGATTGAAATATGGAGTATTCTGTAGTGCGAGTGAGTGACCAGATAAAGTATATGGTAAAAAATGAACGTCGCTCACTCGCTCAGATCCAAAAGTCATCATTTGACAGCCAGCGAGTGTGCAATTATGGAATAACTAAAAGTTAAGGTGATACTCACTTAGTCACCAAGATTCAGGTGATGTGAAATATTGACTAGCGAGGGTGCGACGGGTTGAAGTAAAGGTAATATCGCTAGCTCGCATGAACCGAAAAGAAAAATGTAGAAAGATAGCAAGTATGCGACTATCAAATGATGAAGTATAGATTAGGTCATCACTCACTTGTAGAAGGTGAAAGGCGGGGTAAGGATAGATGTCGAGTATGTGACTAGTTAAATAAAATGGGTGCATCGCTCACTCGCAAGAACCTTTCCAAAAGTAAATAAAGTGCAGTGTGTTGGCTAGTTTCAGGCTGACGAGTGCCAGAGGGGAGAAAAGTGTATACTCTTTTCCAGCTAGGATCAAATAGTGCAAGTTGATGGTAGCATTAATGACAGAATGAAATCTTCATGACAGTGCAAGTGCAGGAATTTGGCATTCAAGTTGACAAGACGCAGTCCTTAATGGCTATAAGTGTAAATGATTGAGTTTGATTCTGTACATCTCTCATTTCTGCATTCTGAGTTTTTCTGTGAAGAGTAAGAAGCTTATTGGTTTGGAGAATTGTATTTGAGATAGTAAAATTCAAAGAAGGATGAGTCAAGATATTGTTCCTACTACCTCGCAAGGGTCTGGAAAGAAGAAGGAAGTCACACTGAACAAATATACAGAAGAATTTTCCGAATTGCTGCCTAGAACTCTGAATACAAACAATGCAAATTGGGAGGAATGGAGCGATAAATGGTCTCAATGTAGAAATCTAGTAACCCCAAACTACTTTGGTAGTACTTTATTTCATTATTTTTGGAATAATAGGATCAATCCAATCCCAATTTGCAATCCATGGGATTTGAATATGGCTAAATTGATTGTGCCTGACGTCTATGTTGACATTGGTCTTATTAGGGAGTTAGCAAAAAATTATTGCCCAGTAGCTAGGGTAATTAGGAAAAAGAATAAGGAAACCCTAGTCTGCATAGATAGAAGGTCAGTGGTTGAGGTATTTGGAATCACTGGTGCATTATGTACTGATGTTGATTTGAAAAAGATTAAAGTTGATTACGTCAAGAGAGAACATTTGATCAAGAAGTATGAAATGCCTAAGTTTATGCCCAAAGTAGATAGGCACCTGGTGAAGATTCCAGACAATTTCAAGCCACCTTTTGACTTATCTCTATTTCATCATTATGTAAAATGCACTATCTATGGTTTGAGTAGGGTTCTAGGCCTTGATGGAGATTCTACAGTATCTCAGGAGATATTTATGATGGCAATGAACATCCAACACCCAGAAGTCAACACTAATTATTATTATGTTGGCTACATGGTTGATGTTATCCATGCTAGATTGTTAGAAATACAGTCAGATAACCCAACACTCACTTTCAAACAGTACTCTCATCTAATGTACATGATTTTATATTATAACAGAGCATTAATGGAGAAAGAGCTTGAGCTATTTGTATCATAATATGGTGTGGAGGCACCAATCCAAAGATGGACTCAAGTGTGGGATAGTGCGTCTGTCAATTCATCATTTGCATGTTTTTGCAAATGGATTGTGGATCCAATTTTTGATCTGTTGGGAACAGATAGGCAAAGAATTCCGTATGAGGTTAGAAAATTTCTAAGACCATGGGAGTATGTCCCTAATTGGCCTATCTCCCACAATTGGGCTGATTTCTTTTTCTTCGATTACATAACTATCATTAGAGTATATGGTTGCACTCAGCCTTCTCACATTCTTCCTAGATTTGTTCCTCCCAGAATTGCTTTCTTAGAATTTGTCTGGAAAATTACTTGGTTAGATAAGGAATTTCTAGAGGGATGCAAGAAGGGAACCTTTATCCCCAGATTATGGGTGGGTTTTGATTTCTCTATTGGGAAGAAAATGTTTGATGCAATAACTGATTTCTTAAAGCGATACAAAATGTCTACTGCAATCACCAAATTCTGTGACCCTGAGAATTTTGTACAAACAACCCTAAAAAGGATGACTCCTTGGAAAAAGATCAGAGACCATAAGCCATTGGATGATGAAGATATTGTGAGGAATAAATTGAATAGACAAGAAGTTCAAGATAGGAGAAGGAAGTGGAATGACCTCCTAAGAGCAGAATCCGAATGGAAGGAATCAGATAACTCATTCTCTGGTTTTTTCCTTGATCTCCCATATTTCCAGAGGATAGAGCATATGCTAAAATCCTATGAAACTTTGATGTCACAAGTACCTCAATTTAGTGTTGAAGATGCACAATCCAAAGGATCCCCTATCCAAATTTCCTTACATGATAAAGAGCAACAAGAGGAACCGCAAGAACAGGAACATCAAGAAGAAGAAGAACAAAGAGAAGAACAACATGAAGAAGAAGAAGCAGGTGAAGAGGCCACTTCAGCTAAAGAGCCACCAAGGAAGAAACCGAAGACAAAGAATAAAATGGTACAAGATAGAAAAGGCATGGCAAAAGCCATGATCTCAAAGCATGGTAAATACTTTAGGAAATTGAGAAGGCAACTGCAGACGGAGCCAAAAGCTGAGGGCCAAGGAGAAAACCAAATGGTTTTGTTTGAAAAAGATGATGAGAGGGTCATGATGGAAAATGAATTCATGAAGGATGATTAGTTCATAAGATCTCAAGAGTTCAAATCTTTCTTGGTTAAGTTAAAACAGAAAAACTTGAGACAAGAGATAACCACAGAAGAGGAAAGTACAGATAAAAATGAGCAAATTGTACAAACACTTCAAGATTATGACCCTGAGACTGAAAAAATCACTGTGGAACAAGCCAGACTACTGGTACAGAATAGTGGTGTGATGCTGATGCCTAGTTGGGACTTACAATCCACGTTTATTATTGATCAAATTAGGAGGTAGGAAGATCCTTTGCTTAAAATAGAATTTGAAATGGATGAAGTCTTAAAAGGATCAGGTTTTGACCCAAAATCCAAAACCCTAGCAATATGGTCATTAGCTCCGGCCACATAGAAACCCTTGGTCATGACCATCAAAGAGGAAAAAAGAGCTAACAGGATGATATGGAATCTACAAAATACTTCAGATACTGAAATAGCTCAGTTAATGACACAAGTTCTGTTTATGAATTTGGCAAAAGTTGATGACCTATCAAAGAGGTATGAGATAACTTTTAGCCGAATGATGGCTTTGGCAAAGAAACATGAGGAAGTGGTGGTCAAGAAATACACACTAGAAGAAGAGATTGCCAAATTAAAAGAAGAGTTAAAAGAGGCAGCCAAGGTTATGACAGATGTTGTCAAAGGAGCTAAGGAAGACTCTGCATTGGCAGAAACATAGTCAAAGGATGTATCACAAGAACAGGGCATGAGTGCTATGTCTGTCATGTTACTCATATTCCAGCACAGAATTGAAGCCTTGAAGAAAAAAATTGATATAGTATATACATTATATGGATCCTTACAAGAGGCCTCAAAGATAGCTGCGGAAGCTATGGTTTTCCTAGAACCCGCCTTCAAACTTTGGTCAGGGAAGGAGAGAGTTTTGGATAAACTCAGAACAACTATGTTGTATAGTGATGATTTCCCAGATAAAGTAACAGACACCATTGATATGGTAAATAAGTTAAATGATACTTTTGCCTTTTTTAATGGCAAATATGATTTGATAAATAATAAGTTGCAACTATTTGGTGATCAATGTCCACCCTTGATCCCAAATATTTATGAGGAAATAGGGGTGTTGAAAGCACAATTAGATTGGGAATTTGGTTTTGATGCCATACTTGGAAATCAGGATATAAAGAAATATTTGGAAAAGGACACGAATGCAGAGTATTACAATGGATTGATCGATAGATTTTTCAAAGTTGAAAGAGATATGGCCAAATTTGTGTCTGAGGCCAGAACTGCCATGGATGCCAGGTGGGTGGAAGCTATTGCTAAGCTAGAAGAAGAGAAGACTTTTGATTGGCCCACCATCAAAGAAGTAAATAGGTGGGAGACGAAGCTGAAAGGATGAAAGAGATATTGTTAAACCACAAAAAACAAACCTTGTCCAGGCTTTGCAAATAAGCTGCCACTCGTATTCGGTTGCCAAATTTTGTTTCTAGTTTGTTGCAAAGTTGTTGCAAAATTTTTTGTAAACCTTCCCAGTATGTCAATAGCTTGTTGCATCCTTATGCTATAAAAGGATTCCAAGACTACTGGAAAAGGATAGCCATTTCATTTTTGAGAGGATACCAAGATAATTGTAAACCTTGGTTTTGAGAACCAATATATTAGGTCTTTTGGAGAAATATCTGTTGAATGTAGCAAGTGATTATGACTTTTGAATAAAATCCAGTTCATAGTTTCTGAAGCATTTAATGGGTTTCCTGTCTTCATTTTAGCATTTTGAATTTTGTCTAAATTGAATGTTCTAGGAATGTTTCAATTTATATATCTGTCAGGCAGATTATGAAATACTTCTAGGGTTCTTTCAAGGAGAGAATATAAAAATACCTTAGAGATACTTCAATAAAATTTAGGGTATAAAATGAATTTGATGGATTAATTTGATTAAGTGTACTGAGGTAGATGTACAAGGTATATCTATGTTTGTGTCAGATCCTATAATTGATTTAAGTTGTATCCCTAATCATGCTGGTTAAAACTATTCATAAGTGACTCCATGCCCTAGGATTGAGCACTGGTCTATTTTTCATTTAATCAAATGACTATCATTATTAAAATCAATCTTTACTTTCAGTCTGGTCTATTTTAGTAAAACTTACAGTGACCAGTTCCTGTAATTCCATCCATAACAAACTAGAATAATTTAGTGATTTCATTATTCTAAGTTTTAAAGGGTAATCCCGCCTGAGTTAGTGGAGCTCAAAGTGTAGGAGGTTTCAAAACCTTGTTTCTGTTGTTCTACTCTATGCTTGGTCAGTGTCAGGGATAAATAGAGTGAACCCTCTAAGGAATATTTTCATGGCAGAAAGAAAAAGAAACAACACAGTGTAGGTGCAAGTGCTGAAACATTATAAACTTCATTCGGAGCAGCCATTGCAAGACTTACTAAAACATGCTCTGAGACTTTACCATCATTCACAATAGTATGTTTACATGAAAAGAGAATGGTCCCACAATCGGTTCTTGAAAACAAATTTCAGATAAAAAGTTATCACTCTATGAAAGTGACCATTTTGTAAACTTAATTTTGTTCAACACTGTCAATCTGCACAAACTGTCTTTGATTTTGAATTCACAAACCCATCAAGAATGACCTTCAGAGTCTAAACCTCTGATCCTAGATTCACTTTAATATGTATATTATGAAACTTCAACTAAATTTCTCATATTATGAACTGATCGACTGGTATAAATCTGCAATGTCAGCACCTTACAACTTTCTGAACTTAAACTCAGTAAATATGCATAAATCTGATTTGGAATCAAGCTGGAAAAGTGGCTAAATGGATTGGTCAAAGTCTGAAAATATTCAAGGAAGTAAAATTATAGGTTTAACATATTGGGGAACCTTCAATTATTTATGGCATTTGACTGGGTACAACTTGCAGAAGCGCAAAGTACACTATTTAGTATTCTAGGCAAAACAGAGAAACTAGACAATTCTGGAGGACCAACTTTGGGGAATCCAAAAACCTATCAAATGGATTTGAAAAAGATTGGGTTTTGAAATATAGGATTTATGATATACATTTTAAAAATTCCAAAAATGGAGGCCTATGAAACACAAAAGGACACAATTTATTCAGATGCAAATAGTGCATGTTACAACAAAATGACACCTAAATAGCAAATGCAGAATGGACAAGTGCTCAAAATAAGACATCACAAAATATCTCAAAACTTGAAATTGACAACCTAGGATGTCTTCATATGCTAAAAAAATAGTGATGAACACCTGAAATGCATGGTAATCTTCAAAATTCCATCTGGGCAAATAGGCTCAAAAAGAACTTATAAGGGGTCAAAATGCAACATCTTAACAAGGTACTCAAAAACCCTTGTATTTTTTAGTACCAAAAGTACCCTATCATGATATTTATTATCCCAAGTCAATACTCATTATCCATAAGCATGATTTCCTTAATCCCAAACCATTCACTCATAGCCTCCATCACCCTTTATCCAAATTGCGCTATCATACCTATATCCTATCCAAAATTGACCCCTTGGTCTTGACCAAAACAAAGAAAATAAAAGATAAAGTATATTCTTAGAAGTCTCTTGACATGTCCACTCTCTTGGAACACGTTATTTTCATGACATAATGTCATTATCCTATATGTTATCTGGCATTGCATTATTAGTTTCTATTTCTTATAAAAAACATGCTTCACATGCTATATTCCCTTTTACTAGCTTGGGTAATCTTGAGGAGACTTTCCTTGAGGGTTGCATTCAACCTCTTCATCCATCATTGTCTATTCGCCTCATCCATCAACTTTCTAATCCATTTGTAATGTCCTACACCTAGCTAGACATTGGGGGAAAACCAATGTGATCTTGCTTGAGAATGAGTAATCTCTGAAAACGTCCTGAAGAAAGACTAAAAATTGAAAAATTCCTAAAAAAATGGTTATCTTATTCAAAACCTAGCTAAAGATGCCTTGATAATATTAAATTAAAAATAAAAAAAATGGAAAAAAAAAATTTGAAAAAGAAGAAAAAAAGTGCCTTGGTGAAAACTTGGTAAACATGCGTCATGGTAGAAAAAATAAAATCTCTTCCAAGTAGGGGAAAACCTGGTAAAAAAGTGCCTCTTGTACTAACTACTCCATCTATCAATTCTTAGCCTTGGAAATCATTTTCACTTTAGTTTGTACATAAGATTTCAGTCACTTTCGTGACACTTTAGTTCTTTTGAGAACCCTCCTAGCTTGAAACTGTAACACCCCAAAATTGGCATCTTACAACGCTAACCAGTTTTGTTGCATTTGTCATTCTTCTGAATCATCAAAGTCCTATTATACTAGGCAATTCTGAGTTTTGACTGACTCTACTCGACCTAAGTGTCAAATGAAGAAAATCCTAAATCTGCATTAATCATACATTATATTTAATTCCTAAATATCAATCAATTAGCTAAATAAACCCTATGATTGAATTAGTTTAATTATAAAGTCCTAGCACTTTAATTAAATTAAATTCACCCCTTTTAGCTAAAACACATGAAAATGAATTAAATAATATTTAATTATTAAATAAATATCCTCATTTCAATAATTGAATTTAATTATTCAGATAATTGAGAAAAACATATTTATGAGGTCATACTTTATTTATTTAATTAAATATTCTCTCAAAAATCTTCTCTTCAGTTCAGAAATAGAAACTTTGAATTAACTGTGCTTTAAAGAGAAAGAAAATAGTTAAAAGAGAAAGAAAACAATTAAAATCAGAAAAGAAAACAATTAAAGCAAAGGGAAAACAATTCATTGTTTTCTTTTAAAGAAAGCTTGCTAATTTGAACTGGCTTTTCTATCTGTTTTATTTCAAAAGGGAAACTTTCTATTCTGAGCAGGCTCTCAATCTTTAAAAGAGCTCCCATTTCTCATTCAACCACCCCCCTCCCCAAGAAAATATGCATTGTTAGATCAAAGAATTATTGTTTCATTTTAGTTGATAACCTCATTTACATTTAGCTATCATTTGCAATAGATTAATGTCAATTTCTTAGATTAATTGCATTACAATCATGTCTTAGTTTAATCTCATTTCAATTCTTAGAATAATCTTGCATCTTTCAATATCATTTAGATTAATCTTGCATTACATTGCATCATATTCATGGAGAAAATCCTTCATTCTTAGATTGGTCTATGGTTGTGAGACTCTCATTCTGAGAGTTATTCAAAACCTCATCTAGATAGAAGGCAACATATCGAATCATACAAGCATGCAGGATGAATAGCTCATATTCACTTTTGTATGTGGTTGATGAACAAGGACTATGTTGAAGTGTATGGTTGAATAACAAGGCCAAATTTAACATATACATTTTTGGGGCCCACCGTGGGGCCCAAAAATGTACTTTTTGGCCTCATTTTTTACACTTTTTGATAAATTCTGGTTTTCGTCCGTACGGCTCCATAATGAAAGTTCGCACAAAATTTATCGTATAGCCGCATGAAGTTTTGCAAGTACACACTTTGATGTGTTTCTTCACGCAAACCATAATACTTCTTTGTGTGACATTTGACACCAATGATTTATAAATTTTAGTTTTTGATATCTCTGTTTCTATTGATTTCTGACCACTAATGGTTTTTGTTTGTTGTTGACTATGTTTTTCTAGTTTTATCTCTGAAACAAATTAATGGTGGTTTACAGGACGTTAAAATGAAGAAATAAATTACAAACTACTAACATGTCTACTGCAGGACACTTGTCAAAGACATATGTGTTTTCACAAAACTTTCATGTCTATTTTTAGTAGTTAGAACACACTTCGGTTGGTGCTTAAAATGAATCATTGTATTGCGTGATTGAAGTGTTTTCTAGTTTGTAATTCCAAGAACTATATGAACGTATCATCTCCCCTCACCTTTATGGATCTTGGGTGTAAGAGAAATTCATATGATTCTTCTAGTGTGGCTACCTCCCAAGAGCTTTAGCAGAGGCAGTGAGAGTGGATGCCCAACAAGTAATAGGCTAAAGCCAAGCCCTTCCAAACCGGTATATAAAAAATGCCATTGTGATTAATCTCATAATGGACAGGTGTGAATTCATTATGGAAACCAAAATCTCCTCTAGTACCCTAGTGGTGCATTAAAGTCCCGACATCGTTAAGGTGAAAGCCTTGCTTTGAAAGGATTGGGAGAGGCCCCTTAATTGGGAAAATGACTTTATCACAACCACCTAAACGGATGTCCTTACTAAAAACCTTTGTTATAGTATCCAAAATTTCTATATCTATTGGCGCAAAAGGTCAGAGACTGACTAAGACGCCCCACACTTTTACGGCTCTTAGTAGAGACAACAACCCTTTGGGAAGCAATTCATTTGTGGTTTGAAGCTTGGTGTGCCTGAGAAATGAGTGCACATGTAAGGAGGAGCCCGTGCCTCCAAGCTTCTAAGTTGTCTACTATGAGTAGGCATAGCTGAAATTTGGTTCAAGTGGTGATTGAACAGATACTACCCTGGCTATCCTAGGATTGTGATGTGTCTATTCTAGTACTACAAACATTCTATTTAATGTGTTTTGCATGGGTGTATCATTTAAACAATCGAAACAAACATAAAATCACACAAACTATCAAACTTGAACATGTCCAAAACAATCTATAATTCAAACTATCTATCAAAAAACAACATGATCTTGTCTCGGGTAATGCAATCTGGTCTTAACTGTCAGCTTCTATAGAGTTTTATTTGTCAAAACTGCCAAGTCTCGCGCCAAATTCTACCTTCTTTGTGTCTTTATCTAATAAACTTTGTGTGACACACTGGAAATTGTCGAGTGACATTTTGCAATCTTTCTATCCTTTTTCACCAGTTTGTCACTTTTATTCACCCATTTGTCATCATATTTCACGCATGACTGCATAGTTTTGCGCAAGCCTGTGAGAATCATCACGCTAGAATGTACTTCTTCACGCGAGTCTGAAGCATTTTGTCAAAATAGCAAGCAATTTCCCATCTGTCTAGTGTACTTCTACTAAATCTGATCTCGGCTCTGGGTCTTTTTATCTGCCTTCTATCTTCACACAGTCTGCAACTTGGTTTGTTGGGTTGAGAACTACGTGATTCTTTCTTAAAATGGTCTCATCTCATATCTTTTGGTCTATTTCTATTGTGTTTTCATGCCTTGTGTCACAATAGTCATCTCTTGGCTGTTCTAGCCTCATTTTTTAGGATTTGTACCAAGCATACCTCACCTTTTTGCACTTTTTGTACATTTACTTTGAGACAGTTTCATGTGTGGTCCTAGTTCACATCCCTTGTACAATCTTTGTCTATGATTGTTACAACGTTAAGTGGAAAAAAATTCCCTTCAATCAATCAAGATGAATCTATACTTTCCACACCATTGCCAGCTACATCTAGTGAGGAATCATCTTGATCTCCCTCTCCGGTACTTTGACCATACATCAAACGATCATTTCTAATGGATTTTAGTCAGGTTTGAAACCCTTTATTCCAAGAGGATCCAAATTCTGAAAACAATCAACCTTCTCATACTAAATCTTTACACATTGAACCCTTGCATTCTAGCAAGATGGCAGATCATGACCAATTAGGAGAACATAGCAGAGATGATCTCTCCAAAACCAGAGGTAAATTCTCTTTCCAAGACCCTCCTCCTGATGAAGAGAAAGAAATAACCCAAGGGGATATCTTAGATGCTCGCAATAACAAAAACTTCATGAGAATGATGGCGGTCCTAATGAAAGAAGAGAAGGAGAAATACCTTCTCGAATTGGCCAACCAAGGAGAAAAACTCCCCTCCGATTGCAAGGTAGAGACACTTGTTGAGAAAGAGGAAGAAACTGAAAACTCCCACTTGCAAAAGAAAATGCAATGCATGCAAGAAAAACTCATTCAGCTCATGAAGGATAAAGACAGACCCACTACATATTCCACACTGGAAATTATTCATCCATTCCCATTTGATAAGAGTCTATGCATGCCTCCTTTTCCCAAAGGAGTTGAACTTCCCAAGTATGATAAATACTTAGGTACATCTGATCCCCTGGATCATTTGAGAGAGGTTGGTGCTCTCTCTATGGATTTTATAGATGATACAACCTACCTCATGCATCTCTTCCCACATAGTTTGGGAGGGCTAGCTATGGAATGGTTCTCTAGGCTACCAAATGGCATCAAAACTTTTGACAAAATTGCCAATTTATTTCTACAACACTATTCTCACAACATCCAACATCTGGTTCACATCCGAGATCTTTGCAACTTGAAACAAAATCATAGGGAATCCTTCTTAACATTTCTCAAAAGATGGAGACAAATTTATACAAGATATTCTCACAAAATACCCGAATCTGAAAAGTTGGACATCTTTCTAGACAATCTTCTTCCCAACTTTGGATATCAAGTACAGCTACAAGGTCCTTTAACCTTTGATGACATGATTATGCAAGCTATGAGAATTGAGACATTTATGGTTAAGAAAGGAGAATTAACCTTACACAAGGAAAATAAACACGATTCTTCCTCCTCAAGCAAAGATAAACCCAAATTTCCCAACAAGAAATAGAATGTTGTGATTGATGGAGTTATAGACAATGTGACTCCCAATCCTTCAAAGGATACCTTTAATCTCACTACCACAATGCAAGCAACCAAGGCCACTGAATAGGCTGCGGCAAAATCCAAACCAAGTACTTCACATTTTTCTGGCTCTAAACCTTGGGCACCTAGACCCAAGCGTGAATTCACTCCTTTAGGAGAACCTCTTGATGCGGTTTACAAGACTCTCTTGGACAACCATTTACTTACTCCACTGGATAATTCACAACCTTATGATCCGCAACCAAGACCCTCTTGGTGGAATGAATCTGCTTATTTTTATTTTCACCAAAACAAAGGTCATAAAATGGCTACTTATCTTAAATTGCGGCATAAAATCCAGGATCTCATCGATAGTGAGGTTATTGCTGTGGGAGGTCACAACAAGAACTTATATCACCAAGCTTTTAAAGACCCATTTCCTCCTCATGAGAAAGGTGAGTCATCCAAAGGTAAAAATACTAATGCCAAGGTCAACTATACATACACCAATAACGATAATGTCATTAATATGGTTGAGCCTATTGATATTGAATATTGTAATGTTGTCATTCTCAAGGGAAGGGAAGATACTCCCAAGCACAAAGCTCCTTTCATCTTGTGAGGGTCTACGCCTTAGTCCTTCAAACAAGAACAGTCTCAAGCTAGTGTAAACATTATTACTCGATCTCCTACTAAGATCATTCTCAAAGGCCCTGAGCCTTCTACGTCTACATTGAAACAACCTGTAGACAAAACTACTGTTGGCTCTGCCAATAAGAATCTGAAATTGGGTTCCTCATCTAATGCTACCAATTACAACATTCTAGAGAAATTAAAACATACTAATGCTCAGATCACCATCTTCAAGCTACTGAAAATCTCCCTCGCTCACAGGGAGATCCTTGATAAAGCCCTCACCGAGGCAAATGTCCCAAAAGATCTCAATCTCAACCGGTTTCAATCCATGGTAGGTCACTTGACCTCCTCCCATTACTTGTCTTTCTCTGAGGAAGATGACCATTCTTTGAGTCACCCACATAATAACCCCTTGCACATTGAAGTCATGATTGGTCCAAAGCGCATCCATCGTGTTCTCATAGATAACGGTGCTAGCCTCAACATTTGCTCTGCTAGTTTCCTTATTGGGTTAGGCTATGGAAAAGACTACATAGATGCTCACAAAAAGATTACTATTAAAGCATATGATGAAGAAGAATGCAAATCTAAGGGGCTAGTTGTGTTTCCAATCAGAGTGGGCCCTATTGAAAGGGATGTTATTTGTCAAGTTCTTGACATTCCTTTAGCATACAATATTCTGTTGGGAAGGACATGGATCCATGAAATGTAGGTTGTCCCTTAAACATACCATCAGTGCATTAAGTTCCCATTCTAAGGCTCTGAAGTGACTATACCTGCTAATACATGCTATGATTGAAACACACTCACAAAATCTGCTGATATCTTTGTACCCACCAACATAGAGTCTATTGAGATCCTCGAGACTAAACTAAAGGAAATGGAAAAGGGTCTGACACTCAAGGAAACTAACATGGGAGGATATCAGATTGAACCTATGCTATCTGATACATCTCTACCTTTGTCTCCATGTTCTTTTGGGAGACCTTATGAGATCACTAAACCTTCTACAGTTCCTCCTTAAACAAAATATGGTGGTACCTTTGTACAAGCCACAATACCATTAGAAGAAGAAGCTAAAAATAGGGCTATCAAAGCTTGGATCTATAAAGGAGAGGACACTTCTGAACAAACCAATCCACCTTATGACATAAATCTTGAATAGTATGGCAAAGGTCTAACTATTATGCAATGCTTTAAGTACAAAGGAAATGGTCCTATAGGTGCGAATCATAAAGGATTGATTGCACCACTTGAAGCTATTGGTCGCCGAACACGTGACTCTACAGGTACAAGCTTCAAGAAGCTCACATTTCAACTAGGGATAAACCAATTTGTACCTCACATAGATCAACAACCAACACCTAAAGAGACATCTAAAATTGAAGAGTCTGAAGATAGCTCGAAGGAAGACTACTTCCCTTATCCCATTCCTCTAGATCTGGCAGCATTCTTTGTTGAGCTAGATGACTTTATACCGCATGTCAGTACAGTCATGACTGGTAGTGATTCTAATAAAACCACTCCACTTTTTCCATTAACCTATGAGTGGTGGAAAGAAATGCACACTGTCAATTCAGGTCATCAGGGTGATTTTTACATAGCACAACACTTCCAAGAGCAGTTTGAAGAGGAATTCCAACCACTTCCCACTAAACAAGAAGTAGATGATGCTGCAAGCATTGATGAAGAACATATGTCAAAAGGTGCTTATCTCACCATAGCCAAATTTTTAGGAAGAACTCACCCAAACTGGGGACAAAGGGTTGACTTCACTCATGTTCTTGATATGACACCTAATAATGAAACAAACTCATGAATATGAGTTCGATAGCTTGTCATATGCCACCTCTGACAGAGATATGGATACAGTTCACACACATGAAAACCTTCTTGATGTAGGTGAAGGGTCTAGTGTAAGGTCAAAGGAGTCCGATTCTATCAATGTTAACATGTCATCTACTATGGTCGCTAGGAGTCAAAGGAATTTGACTACACCTTTAGATGAAATTGATCTAGGTCTCAATTTTCTCATCTGTGCTTTTGATGATTATACCATGAACACACTTGAACCTGTCACTTCTCTTTCACTTTTCCATCCTGAGCTTATAGACTGGAACTCTCCCTCCCCATCTAATGAAGTCCTTACATTCCAGAATGATTATGCTCTTGCCTATTACCTCAACATTGTCGAACCTATAACGTCCTCCACTAGTGAAGAAAGTGTCAACATGAATAAGGATGATATCAAGTATCTTAGTCACAAAATCAAAATAAGAAAAAATAGGCACTCTGATGGTGAAAACCACATTGTGGCGGTGTTTGAGCCTAAAAAAATCAAAATAAAGGATGTATCCAAGGGTGAAAACCTCTCTGAGGTGCCTAAGGATGAGATACTTGATACGCTTCCATGTCATTTACATGAATGATCATCTATTCTTATTGAACCAACTCAACCAATCAACTTGGGTTCAGAAGCTGAGCCTCAGATCATTCATTTGGCATAATCATTATCTAAGATAGAAAGAGAAGAATTCATTACATTCTTCCAGAGTAAAAAGATTAAATTTGCATGGAAATATTCAGACATGCCAGGATTAGACCCTAATATAATCATGCACCATTTTTCCATTGCACCAAGTGTCAAGCCTATCAAGCAAAAGCTTTGGAAAATGTATCCGCATGTGGCTCTACTTGTCAAAGCTGAATTGGAGAAACTTCTTAAGGTAGTGTTTTTCAGAGTAATTGACTATGCAGAATGGATCTCTAAAATTGTTCCAGTTTCCAAACATGACAAATCTATCCGAGTCTGCATAGACTTCAGAGACTTGAATAAGGCATGTCCTAAGGATGACTTTCCATTGCACAATATTGATATGATTGTAGATATGATAGTAGGATATGAAATATACTCACTAATGGATGGTTTCTCATGCTACAACTAGATAAATATCATGTTAGAGGACCAAGAGAAAACTGCTTTCACATGTGCATGGGGCACTTTCTGTTGGAATGTCATGCCCTTTGGGCTCAAAATTGCTGGTGCTACATATCAGAGAGCTGTCACCACTATATTTCATGACATGATGCATAAAACAATGGAATATTATGTTGATGACACTCTAGCTAAGAGCATGTAATGAGAGAAACACCTTGTAGATATAGGTCCTATAATGGATCGCATGGAACAATTCAATCTGAGGAACAATCCTAAGAAATGTGCATTCAGTGTAACATCTGGAAAAATGCTTGGTTATATTATCTCTACAAAAGACATCAAAGTGGATCTGAAGAAAGTTAAAGCTATCATGGAAATTCCACCACCAAAGAATATCAGACAAATGAGAGGACTTCAAGGCTGGTTATAGTCTATCCGGTGCTTGATCTCACAACTGGCGGACAAGTCCCAACCATTCACAAAGAATTTACACAAGGGTGTGACTTACCAATGGAACAATGAATGTGATGAGGGGTTCACGCAAATCAAACAATATCTTGTGAACCCACCAATATTGATGCCCCCTATTCACGAGAGGCCACTTATACTTTACATATCTTCTATAGATACATCATTGGGTGTCCTATTAGCTCAAGAAGATCAGAACAACAAAGAAAGGGCTATCTACTACCTTAGTAGAACTCTGGTCTCATATGAAACAAACTATTCTATTATAGAGAAGGCTTGCCTTGCAGTGGTATTTGCTTCACAAAAACTACGACATTACATGTTGGCCCATACTACACGCCTTATTGCTAAAATTGATCCTCTAAAATATTTTCTCAGTAAAGCTACCCTCATAGGTAGACTAGATAAATGGGTCATGCTTCTTAGTGAATTTGATATTGAGTATGTAGAGAGAAAAACCATCAAGGGGAAAGAAATTGCAAATCAGTTGGTGGAAGCACCTCTGGTAGATCATCAACCATTGAACATTGAATTTCTAGATGAGTCCATATTACTTATCACACATCGCTCCTAGACTATGTTCTTTGATGGTTCATTTACCCAACAGGGGTCAGGTGCTGGGATACTTTTCATTACACCTCAAAGGTACTCTTTACCAAAAGCATACAAGATGTTTTTTCCTTGTACAGACAACATCACTAAGTATAAAGCCTTAATCAATGGTATGAAGATTTCCCTTGAATGGTGAGTGGATGAGCTCAATTTCCTTGGAGATTCATAGTTAGTCATCAATCAAGTAAATGATATCTATAAGAAAAAAGATGACTAGTTTGTGCCTTATAAACAGTTGGTTGATGACCTTAGCAAGTATTTTGTGCACATCACATTTCAAAAAGTTCCAAGGGAAAATAATAAATCAGCGGATGCCATGGCTACTCTTGATTCTATGCTACAGATGCCAGAAAATGATTTCCAACATGAATTCCTAGTGGAGACGTTACGCTACCCAACCTATGATTCCCCTGAGTCCCATACAATCTGTCCTATTATTGGACATGACTCATCCTGCTACCATCATATATACTCCTACCTTCGTGACCAAGTTGTTCTGGACACTTACACCCAGAATGACAAACATCACTTAATCCGTAGTGCTTCATAGTTTGTCATCAAAGCTAACGACTTGTATAGGCGCGGTCTAGACGATACCCTCCTTAGGTGTTTAGATCCTGGTAAGTCCAAACATGTGTTAGTAGAGGTGCATGAAGGCATCTATGGGTCTCACTCTAATGGCCTGAAACTGGCTCATAAACTTATTAGAGCTGGTTACTATTGGCCAAATATGGAAAAAGAAGCTACACATTTTGCTAAGTCTTGCAAATAGTGTCAACTACATGGTAATCTGATTCATGCTCCAGCCAAGGAGCTTATTCCTTTTGAATTTCTGGCCATTTCAACAATGCACCTTCGACTTGGTGGGTTAGATTTATCCCTCATCCTCAAATGGACATAAGTTCATCATTACAGCTATAGACTATTTTACCAATTGGGTGGAGGCAGTCCCTCTCACCATTGCCAATGGAAAATTAGTAGCTATGTTCATTCTCAACTACATCATCTTTAGGTATGGTGTACCCTCAGCAATAATCACTGATAATGGGGTGCAATTCAAAAACAAGGTAATGGACAGGTGGAAGCATCAAACAAGACAATCCTTAAAATCATACATCACACAGTGCAAAAATCTGGACGAGATTGGAATCTCTAGATCAATCCAGCTCTCTAGGCATACAAGACAAGCATAAGAACACCACCAGGGGCTATGCCCTATGCTTTTGGTTATGGAGAAGATGTTGTGTTGCCAATTGAGGTTGAGATTCCTTCTCTTTGAGTCTCTCTGAAGGGCCTCATTACTGATGATGATAACAGAATATCTTGGCTACAAGAGCTAGAACTACTTGATGAACATTGAAAAGTGGCGTTTGATCACCTTAGAGCATATCAGAAAAGGATTTCCAAGAGCTATAACAAGAAGGTCCACCTAAGGGACTTCCAAGCGGGTGACCTCATTCTGAGGGAGAACCCTAAGAATCAACAACATCGAATCCTGAAAGGAAAATTTGAACCAAATTGTCTTGGTTCGTATATTGTCACTGCAGTGTTTGGGTCTGGCACTTACCGAATTTCTAATACTAAAGCGGAACAACTCAAAAATCCCATCAACGCTTTTCATCTGAAACGGTTCTACAGCTGAGACATCTTCAGTGTGCTCATGTATATAGTAAAGTCCTGAAAAAATTCTAAAAAATCATAAAAAGCCTTGGAAAAATGATCATCTTAGTGAAAATCTAGCGATTGGCACTTTCACCTATCTCAAAAAAAAATTTATATATTCCAAAAATACAAAAAAATTAAAAAAATTGAAAATACAAAAAAAAAGAGAAAGAAAACAAACGGTTCCATTGATGAAAACCTGGCAAACAGGCGTCATGGTAGAAAAAAAAAAATTCTGCCAAGAAGGTGAAAACCTAGTAAATAGGTGCCTCTTGTTCCACATTACTATATCTATCACAACACCACTTGGCTTTATGCAGTTTATTTTCTTCTTTTCTTCTTTCTTGCTTTCCTACTTGCATTTGCTTTTCAGCATGCTCTCTATATGTGGTAAATTTGGCCTTGTTAACTCACCATACACTTCAACATAGTCCTTCTTCATCAGATACACACAAGACTGAATATGAGATTATTCATCCTGTCTGCCTACATGATTCAACCTGTTGCCATCTATCCAGATGGGGTTTTCGAAATAGCTCTCAGAACGAGAGTCTCACAACCATAGACCAATCTAGGAACGAAGGATTTTTCTCCATGAATGCAATACAATGCAAGATTATTCTAAGAAATGAAAGATGTGAGATTAATCTAAGACATGATTCCAATGCAATTATTCTAGAAATTGAAAGTAATCTATTCCAATAATGAAATTATTCTATATGAGATTATCAAGAAATGTGGCAATAATTCAGTATTCTAACAATGCATGAAAATGAGTAGGAAAATTCAGGAAGGGTTTTGAATGAGGAATGAGAGTTCTTTTATAGACTCAGAGATGATCATAACAGAAACTTTCCTCTTTGAAATAAAACAGATAGAAAAGCCAGTTCAGAATAGAAAGCTTTATTTAAAAGAATACAATAAATTGTTTTCTCTTTGCTTTTAACTGTTTTCTTTCTTTGATTTAATTATTTTATTTGATTTATCTATTTTCTTTCTCTTTAAAAGCATAATTAAAGAGAAGTTTCCAATTCTGAACAGAAGAAAGATTTTTGAGAGATTATCCAATTAATTAAATAAATATGACCTCATAATTGCTTTTTCTCAATTATCTAAATAATTAAATTCAAT
>MU223776.1:3327894-3346811 GCA_018584345.1 Thuja plicata
ATTAATTAAATTAATTCGATCATAAGGTTTGTTTAGCTAAATAGGTATTTAGGAATTAAATATGATGTATGATTAATGCAGATTTAGGATTTTCTACATTTGACACTTAGGTCGAGTAGAGTCAGTTTAAAACTCAGAATTGCCTAGTACAATAGGACTTTGATGATTCAGAAGAATTACAAATGCAACAAAATTGGTTAGGGTTGCAAGATGCCAATTTTGGGGTGTTACATTTTGCCCCTCTTTGAATTGATGTCCGAGCAATGCATTGATTCAAAGAATAGTCTGATGCCTAAAGCACAAAAGAATAGATTTCGAAGATTGATGATGTAAATATTTTAGAGCCATCTCCAGAACAGAGCTTGACTCTCTGAAGTCTAGGTTAGGTTGCCAAAACATCGGTCAGATAGAGATTTTGAGAGTCATCTTCAGAATGAAGCTTGAGCCCTAGGGATCTGGGTTAGAATGCCCTGATACCTAATAGATTGATATTTTGAGAATCATCTCCAGAACGAATCTTGATCCTAAGGGATCCGTGTTAGAATTCCTTGATACCTAAATAGATTGATATCTTTCACAAGATTGTCCCTAGAACGAGGCTTAACCTTCAGGAGTCAGGGTTAGATTTTCCCGATACCTGTCCAACAAGGTAATCAATAGAGATTTTTAGGACTATCTCCAGAACGAAGCTTAGTCCCCCAATGTCTAGGTTAGATTTCCAAGACACTAGTTAGATTGGCATCTTTCACAAGGCTATCCCCAGAATGAGGCTTAACCTTCACGAGTCAAGGTTAGATTGCCCTGATACCTATCTCAAAAGATAGTAGATAGAGATTTAGAATCATCTCCAGAACGGAGCTTGATTGTCAGGAGTCAGGGTTAGATTGCCCTGATACCTATCCCAATAGATGAGTTTTTGAGAATCATCTCCAGAACAAAGCTTGATCCTCAAAAATCTGAGTTAGATTATTCAGATACTTAATAGATTGAGATTTCGAGAATCATCTCCAGAACAAAGCTTGGTTCTCAGGGATCTGGGTTAGAATGCCCCGATACATAATAGATGACAAGATGTACGAAACAAAGATGCCCTTATTGATTAAAATTCGTGGAACACCCAGTTTTGACTATGAGGTACAAAAAACTGAACATGCCCCCAGTGATGAGATGCCCCTAGTAATGGGAACTTTGAAAATTAGATTAGATTAATTGGAATAGATTCAATGATGTATTCATCCTGCCCCCTCGGGAGTGAAATGGAAAGATGACACGTCATAAATGATGATGGAGAGCAAAAAATTGTAGACAAATGTTGAATCAGAGATCAAGAAGAACTTAGAACAGATACTAGAAGAATTTGGAAGATTCAGAATCAATTTCAAGCGAATTCAAGGTCTGGTTGACCAAGTTTGACCAGGGTTGACTAGAGTTGACTTTTGAGGAAAAAAGTCAAAGATTTGAGAAAATGATGATAAGATAAGATTTTGACAAGAAAGCAACGTCAAAAAGTCAACTGCACAAGTGTCCGATCGCGTTGGTCCCAAAAAATTTAAAGTGCAATTTTGAGCTATATAGAAGTGTTAGATTTTAATTTCGATCATGAAAATGGATTCAGAGCGGTCAAATTAGGTAATGGTGAAGTTTTCATGCAACGGTGCACTTTGAAAAATTAGGTCAAAACCTATATAAGGACGAAAAGGTCATTTTCAAATCATTTCAATGTTTTGACTTTTGTGAATTGAGCTCTGAGTGAAAAATGGTGGTCCCCTACAGCACGCATCGATTCGAGTGATCGAGGAGGCATAGCCGGCTTGCAGCATACAGACCTCCAGTAATTAGTCGATAAACCTCTCAGTATTTCAAATTTCTTCAATTTCTGTCAATTTTTCTCATTTTTTCTGCGTTTGTAGGAAAGTGTCTGTGGGTTTTCGCATGAAGAAGTAGTTTCTTCACGTGGCCCGTAGGGAAATCTTGCGTGATGAAACTGCATTTCACGCCATTTGGTGAGGAATATTGCGTGGGAGAGTACCCATGTTCACACCAAAAAACTCCTCTAGAGGGTGTTTTCTCGTGCAACTGGTCATGAAAGTTCGTGTGAAAGGCCAATGTTGTGCGACTCGAAAAACTTCTTCGCGCGAAAGAGAACTTCGCGCGAAAATCTACTTCTTCATATGGGGAAAAGTCATCAAATAGAACATGAAATCAGTCTGCGTCGCATCCAATAGCTTTTGTGTTAGTGTTGTTATTGTCTGTAGGATGTCTTGAATGCTTTATTATCTCGTTATGCTTTGATTATCTCCGATTACTGATCATGCTCTGTTGTTTGCATGTCTTGCAGGTTGACTTTTCAGACATTGCTTTTAGATCACACCACTCGGCCATTAGCAGATTGGTATCACAGTTAGATGATGTAGAGATAGCACATCTAGGTACTCTGGGGTTGATTTCACTATGTGATGTACCTGAGATTCAGGTAAATCACAGATTGTTAGGAGCATTAGTTGAGCATTTCCATTTGGAAACAAACACCTTCTATCTACCATAGGGGGAGATGACTGTGACTCCTGAGGACATCTACCAAATTCTGAGGATACCATTTCACAGTGCTAGGGTAGAGTATGAGACACAACCCAGATTGTGGATAGTATCATTGAGGGAGATCTTACAGGATGACCTCATTATGGGGAGGGCGATCCCGTGGGAGGATCTGATTAGTGAGTATGGACCCACCCACAGGTTACCAATGGTTCTAGCCTATTTCCTGGGTTGTTACCTGATGCCTGATCATGGACAGCATAGTCTAGAGTGTGGCTGGGGCAGGATGCTGCAACAGATGTTGGCATAGCCCCAACATTACAGATGGGGTCAGTGCATGTTGGCACATATGTTTCATGAGATGCATGAGATCGCCTATCGAGAGGCGAAGAGTATGGCCACAGGAGTATTTGTACTACAGGTATGGGCCTAGGAGCATCTTCCTGTGACCAGGCCTATATGCGAGGATATGAGGCAGCCATCTAGAGCCTTACATTTGCCGATGCAGGGGCATGATTACCCAGCCAGTGTTGAGTAAGGTAGATCAGGGGTGATCTTAGCTCGATGATTTAGCTATAGTAGTTTGGAGGCCATAGAGACTCACAGAGGCCTGGGATGATGTTGTAGAGAAGCTGAGTCATATGTTCTACTCATGTGTGATGATTGGTTTCACTATTACTATTATTGAGAGATTCCCACAGAAACGTGTATGGCAGTAGTTTGGTCACCTGCAGGACATATCTCAGGACTATACAGCGTATGCCTGATTTACAGATGAGATCAGGAGGGGCTGGCTTACGAAGCTAGACTAGGGCCGCACCATGATAGATATTCACGCATTGGCCCTAGTTTAGTGGGATTACCTAAGAGATGTGGTAGATGGCGGCATGATCGCAGAGTATAGGAAGCACTTTGTCACACATCTATTCTCGAGGTTCACGGATCTGGTCGACATAGCAGGCCAAGGGCACGTGGTACATCCAAAAGTGGTACAACCATAGGTGGTATAGTAGGAGATGCAGATGCCCCCACCACAGTAGAGGGTACTGCCAGGATTATAGCAAGGTCCCCGACCCTGGACAGTACAGGTAGACATCCCTACGCGAAAGATGGGGATGGATGTAGGGTCTAGTGGCAGTGGCAATATGAGACAGTCTCGGCAACGAACGATAAATTAGATAGCTGAGGAGCAGCAGGTACCCCCACAAGAGGAGGTACTGCAGGAGGATCCTATGCAGGAGGATCAGCCTGCATAGGATCCATAGCGGTGGTCTTGGGAGAGAGTTAGATAGCTCTCGAGATAGGTGGGATACTTGACCATACAAGTGGCTGTGCAAGATGCACATTTATTGGACAGAGATCGGGAGATACAAGATCTCCAAGAGTAGCTCCGGGCAGCACAGGAGGAGGTGCAACATTAGACTGCTCGAGTGGTGTATGTAGGGGTGGTGCCTGATGAGGCATCCTAGGTGGTGAGCTTCTCGGATTATGCCAGAGGGTCAGAGGGAGCACAGATGCCACCTCCAAGGTTTTCACTAAGATGATCATTTTTTCAGGACTTTTTCAGATTTTTAGAATTTTTCCAGAACTCTAGTATATACAAGAGCACACTCAAGATGTCTCAGCTATAGAACCGTTTCAGATGAATAGTGTTGATGGGCTCTTTGAGTTGTTCTCCTTTAGTAGTAGAGAGTTGATAGGTACCAAACCCAAACACTGCAGTAACAATATACAGACCAAGCCAATTTGGTTCAAACTTCCCTTTCTGAATCTGATGTTGTTGATTCTTAGGGTTCTCCCTCAGAACGAGGTCACCCGCTTGGAAATCCCTTTGTCTAACCTTCTTGTTATAACTCTTAGACATCCTTTTCTAGTATGCTCTAAGGTGATCAAACGCCACTTGGCAATGTTCATCAAGTAATTCTAGCTCTTGTAGCCAAGATATTCTGTTATCTTCATTAGTAATGAGGACTTTCAGAGAGACTCATAGAGAAGGAATCTCAACCTCAATTGGTAACACAGCATCTGCTCCATAAACCAAAGCATAGGGAGTAGCCCCTGTTGGTGTTCTTATACTTGTCCTTTATGTCCAAAGAGATGGATTGATTCGGAGATGCCAATATCGTCTGGATTTGTGCACTGTGCGATGCAAGACTTTAAGGATTGTCTTGTTGGATGATTCCGCCTGTCCATTACCTTGAGGATAATAGATGGAAAACCAATGCTGAGTAATTTTAAACTTAGAGCATAGCACTGTCAAATCCTTATTTTTGAATTGTCCCCCATTATCAATGATTATTGCTGAGGGTACACCATGCCTACAAATGATGCAGTTGAGAATGAACATAGCTACTAATTTTCCATTGGCAACGGTGAGAGGGACTGCCTCCACCCACTTGGTAAAATAGTTTGTAGCTATAATTATGAACTTATGTCCATTTGAGGACGAGGGGTAAATCTGACCCACTAAGTCAAAGGCCCATTATTGAAATGGCTAGAAAGTAATGAATGGAATAAGCTCCTTGACTAGAGCATGAATGAAATTACCATGTAGTTGACATTGTTTTCAAGACCTAGCAAACTGTGTAGCTTCTTTTTCCATATCTGGCCAATAGTAACCAGCTCTAATAAGTTTACGGGCCAATGTTAGGCCATTAGAGTGGGACCCACAGATGCCTTCATGCACCTCTACTAACACCCGTTTGGACTAATTAGGTTCTAAACACCTAAGGAGGGTACCATCTAGACCACGTCTATACAAGTTGTTAGCTATGATGACAAACCGTGAAGCACTGCGGATTAAGTGACGTTTCTCATTCCAGGTATAAGTATCTGAAACAATCTGGTCATGAAGGTAGGAAAATATATGATGGTAGTGAGATGAGTCATGTCCAATGACAGAACAGATCATCTAGGAATCAGGGGAGTCATAATCTGGGTAGCATAACATCTCCACTAGGAATTCATGTCAAAAATCATTTTCAGGCATCTGTAGCATGGAGGCAAGAGTAGCCATGGCATCTGCTACTTTATTATCTTCCCTTGGAACCTGTTGAAATGTGATGTGAGTAAAATAATTTTTGAGATCATCAACCAACCATTTATAAGGTACCAACTTGTCATCCCTTGTCTGATAGATAACATTTACTTGATTGATGACTAACTGTGAATCTCCAAGGACATTGAGTTCGTCTACTCGCCACTCAAGGGTGATCTTCATACCATTGATTAGGGCTTCCTACTTAGAAATGTTGTTTGTACAAGGAAATAACATCTTATATGCTTTTGGTAAAGAGTACCATTGAGGTGTAATGAACAATATTCCAGCACCTGACGCCTATTGGGTAAATGAGCCATCAAAAAACATAGTCCATGATCGATGTGTGAGAATTAATATGGACTCATCTAGAAATTCAATGTGCAATGGTTGATGATCTACTAGAGGTGCTTTTCCAATTGATCTGCTATTGCCTATCCCTTAATGGCTTTCCTTTCTACATATTCAATATCAAATTCACTGAGAAGCATGACCCATTTAGCTAGTCTACCTATGAGGGTAGCTTTACTGAGCAAATATTTCAGAGGATTAATTTTAGCAATTAGACGTGTAGTATGAGACAACATATAGTGCCACAGTTTTTGTGAAGCGAATACCACTGCAAGGCAAGCCTTCTCTATAGCAGAATATTTTGTTTCATATGAGACTAGAGTTTGACTAATGTAATAGATAGCCCTTTCTTTGTTGTGCTAATCTTCTTGAGCTAATAGGATACCCAATGATGTATCTGTAGCAGATATGTAAATTATAAGTGGCTTCCCATGAATAGGAGGCATCAAGATTGGCAGGTTTGCAAGATACTATTTGATTTGTGTGAACCCTTCATCACATTCTTTGTTTCATTGATAAGCCACACCCTTGTGTAAAGTCTTGGTAAATGGTTGTGACTTGTCTGCCATTTGAGAGATAAAATGCTAGATAGACTGCAGGTGGCCCTGAAGCCCTCTCATTTGTCTAATATTTTTTTGTTACGGCATTTCCATGATAGCTTGTACTTTTGCAGGATCCACTTCAATGCCTTTGGCAGAGATGATATAGCCAAGCAATTTTCTAGATGTTACGCCAAATGCATATTTCTTAGGATTGAGCCTCATACTGAATTGTTCCATATGATCTAGTATAGGACCTAGATTGGCAAGATGCTTCTTTTGTTGCATGCTCTTAGCTAAAGTGTCATCTACATAATCTTCCATTGTTTTATGCATCATGTCATGAAATATGGTGGTGACATCTCTCTGATATGTAGCACCCACATTTTTGAGTCCAAAGGGCATGACATTCCAACAGAAAGTGCCCCAGGCACATGTGAAAGTAGTTTTCTCTTGGTCCTCTGGTGCAATTTTTATCTGGTTATAGCCAGAGAAACCATCCATTAGTGAGTACATTTCATACCTTGTTGTCATATCTATGATCATATCAATATTAGGCAATGGAAAATCATCCTTAGGACATGCCAAATTCAAGTCTTTGAAGTCTGTGTAGACTCGTATAGATTTATCATGCTTTGATACTGGAATAATATTAGACATCCATTCTGCATAATAAATTACTCTGATAAACACTACCTTAATAAGTTTCTCCAATTCAGCTTTGACAAGTAGAGCTACATGTGGATGCATTTTGTGAAGCTTCTACTTGACGGGCTTGACACCTAGTGTAATGGAAAAATGGTGCATGATTAGATTAGGGTCTAATCCTAGCATATCTAAATATTTCTATGCAAAGTTAATCTTTTTTCTTCTGAAGAATGTAGTGAATTCCTCTCTTTCTTCCTCTGATAGTGATTGTGCCAAGTGAGTAATATGAGTTTCTGCCTCTGTACCCAAGTTGATAGGTTGAGTTGGTTCAATAAGAATAGATGATCTCTCCTGAAAATGACTCGGAAGTGCATCAAGTATCTCATCCTTGGGCACCTTGGAGAGGTTTTCACCCTTGGATACATCATTTATTTTGACTATTTTAGGCTCTGATACTACCACAATGTGGTTTTCACCATCAGAGCACCTATTTTTTCTTCTTTTGTTTTTGTGACTAAGATACTTGATGTCATCCTCAGTCATGTTGACACTTTCTCCGCTAGTGGAAGACGTTACAGGTTTGACAGCGTATAGGTAACAGGCAAGAGCCTAATCATTCTGGAATGTGAGGACTTCATTAGATGGGGAGGTAGAGTTCCAATCTATAAGCTCAGGATGGAAAAGTGAAAGAGAAGTGATGGGTTCAAGTGCGTTCATGGTATAATCATCAAAGGCATGGACAAGCAAGTCAAGACCTAAAGTGATCTCATCCAAAGGTATAGTCAAATTCCTTTGATTCTTAGCGACCATAGTAGATGACATGTTAACATCTAGGGAGTCAAACTTGTGTGACCCTACACTAGACTGTTCACCTACTTCAAGAAGGTTTTCATATGCCTTAGTTTTATCTATATCTCTATCAGAGGTGGCATATGACAAGTTGTCAAAATCATATTCATGAGAGTCCATTTCATCATTAGGTGTCATGTCAAGAACATGAGTGAAATCAAGCCTTTGTCCCCAGTTGGGATGAGTTCTACCTAGAACCTCTACTATGGTCAGATGAGCACCTATTGACATAGGTACCTCAATAGTGTTTGTAGCATCAGCTGCCTCTTGTGTAATGAGAAGTGACTGGAATTCCTGGTCAAATTGTTCTTGAAAGTGTGGTGGTATGTATAAATCACATTGATGACTAGGATTTAGAGTATATATGTTTTCCACTCCTCATATGTTAATGGAGCAAGTGAAGTGGTGGTATTAGAATTGATGTCAGTATCTATTGTACTGACACATGGTATAAAGTTATTTGGCTCAGCAAAGAATGTTGCCAGGTCTAGAAGAATAGGATAAGGAAAAGTATCCTCATCAGAGCTATCTTCAGATTCTGCAGTTTTAGGTGTTTCTTTAGGTGTTGGTTTCTTAGCTTCTTAAGGTAAAAAATTATTTATTCCTAGTTGGAATATGAGTTTTTGGAAGCCTATACCTATCGACTGCAGCCTGTTCAGTGGCTTTGGCTTCTTGCATCGTGGTAGTGAGATTAAAGGCAGACTTGGAAGGCTTAGGAGTCATATTGTCTACAACACCATCATTCACAACATTTTGGTTCTTGTTGGGAAATTTGGATTTATCTTTGCTTGAGGAGGAAGACCCTTGTTTATTTTACTTGTGTAAGGTCAATTCTCCTTTCTTGATCATAAATGTCTTAATTGTTATAGCTTGTTTAATCATGTCATCAAAGATTAGAGGACCTTGTAGCTGTACTTGATACCCAAAGTTGGGGAGAAGATTATCGAGAAAGATGTCCAAATTTTTGGATTTGGGTATCTTGCGAGAATATTGTGTATAAAGTTGTCTCCATCTTTGGAGAAATGCCAAGAAGGATTCCCCATGATTTTGTTTCAAATTGCAAAGATCTCGAATATGAACCAGATGTTGGATGTTGTGAGAATAGTATTGTAGAAATAAATTGGCAATTTCTTCAAAAGTTTTGATGCCAGTTGGTAGTCTAGAGAACCATTCCATAGCTGACCCTCCCAAACTACATGGGAAATGATGCATGAGATAGGTTGTGTCATGTATGAATTCCATGGAGAGAGCACCAAACTCTCTCAAATGGTCTTGAGGATCAAATGTACCCAAGTATTTATCATATTTAGGAAGCTCAACTCCTTTGGGAAAAGGAGGCATGTGAAGATCTTTATCAAATGGGAAAGGACAGATGCTTTCCAGTGTGAATTGTGTAACAAGTTTGTCTTTCTCTTTCAAGAGTTGAGAGAGTTGCTCTTGCATAGTTTGCATTTCTTTTCGCAAGCAGGAATTTTTAGTTTCTTCCTCTTTCTCAACAAGTGTTTCTACAGCATAATTGGAAGGTAACTTAGCCCCTTGATTGGCTAGTTCAAGAATGTATTTCTATTTCTCCTCAGCTAGGAGAACTCCCATTATTCTACAAAAATCTTTGTTAGTACGAGCTTGTGCAATCTCTTCTTGAGTTATTTCTACTTATACATAGTTAGGGGGGTCTTGAGAATGGGACTTACCCCAAGTTTTAAAGAGGTCAGTTTTGCTAACCTCACCACTTGATTGGTTATGATCTACCATCTTGCCAAAATGCAAGGATTCAAGGTGTAAAGAATCGGTATGAAAAGATTGAGTGTTCTCTAAATTTGGGTCTTCTCGAAACAAAGGATTTTGAACCTGACTAAAATCCACTAGAAATGACTGTTTGATAAAAGGTCAACGTACCAGGGAAGGAGGTTGAGATGATTCCTCACTAGATGTAGCTGGTAATGGTGTGGAAAGCATAGATTCATCTTGATTGATTAAAGGAAATGTTTTTCCACTTTGAGTTGTGACAGTCATAGACAAAGTTTGAACAAGGGATGTGAACTAGGAAAAAAATTGAAACTGTCTCAAAGTAATTGCACAGAACGTGCCAAAAGGTGAAGTATCCTTGGTACAAATCATTGGAGATGAGGCTAGAACAGTGAAGAGATGACTATTGTGACACAAGGCATGACAACACAGATGAAAGAGACCAAAAAGATATGAGACGAGATTAGTTTAAGAAAGAATCCCATAATTCTCAACCCAAGAAACTAAGTTTTAGACTATGTGAAGATGGAGGGAAAAAAAATAGACCCATATTAGAGACCAGTTTTGATAGAAGTACACTTGACTGACAGAATTTAGCTTTCTATTTTGGAAAAAAAGACTCCAAATTTGCGCAAAGAAATACTCTTTCACATGAAGATTCTCACCGACCTGCATGAAACTTTGCAGTATCATGCAAATTATGACACCAGACTGGTAGATGAAAAGTGACAAAATAGAAATACTATTGCCAAATGTCATGCGACAGTTTATATCATATCTCACAAATATTCTCAGAGAACTACACGAAGATTGGGAAATGTCACGCGACACTATGCAAATGTTGAAAAAAAGAATGTTTATAGAATCAGATTGTTGAGACCTATTTTTGTTTCCCAAGATAAAATCATGCTATTTTCTAATAGATAGTTCAAGTTACAGATTGTTTTGGACATGTTCAAGATTGACAGTTTGTGTGTTTTGACGATAGTTTCAATTGTTCAAATGATACACCCACGCAAAACACATTAAATAGAATGTTTGTAGTACCAGAACATGAACATCACAATCCTAGGATAGCCAGGACAATATCTATTGAATCCCCACTTGAACTGAAGTTCAGCTACACTTACTCTTAGTAGACAACTTAGAAGCTTGGAGGCATGAGCTCCTCCTTACATATGCACTCACTTCTCAGGCACACCAAGCTTCGAACCCCAAAGGAATTGCTTCCCAAAGCGCTGTTATCTCTACTAAAAGCCATAAAAATGTGGGGCATCTTAGTTGATCTTTGACCTTCCGCGCCAACAGATAGAGGGTTTTTGGAAACTAGAACAACAGTTTGTAGTAAGGACATTCGTTCAGGTGGTTGTGATCAAGTCATTTTCCCAATTAAGGGGGCTCTCCCAATCCTTTCAAAGCAAGGCTTTCACCTTAACAATGTAGGAAATTTAACGCACCACTAGGGTACTAGAGGAGATTTTGGTTGCCACAATGAATTCACACCTATCTATTGTGACATTAATCACAATAGCATTTTTTTATACCAGTTTGGAAGGGCTTGGCTTTAGCCTGTTACTGGTTGGGCATCCACTCTCACCGGCTCTGCTAAAGTTCTCGGGAGGTAGCCACTCTAGAAGAATCACATGAATTTCTCTTACACCCAAGATCCATAAAGGTGAGGGGAGAGGATACATTCATGTAGTTCTTAGGATTACAATATAAAAAACACTTCAGTCATGCAAGACAATGATTCATTTTAAGCACCAATTGAAGTGTGTTTTAACTACTAAAAATAGATATAAGAAGTTGTGAAAACACGCAAGGTCTTCGAAAAACCTCCTGCAATAAACCCATTAGTAGTTTTTAATGCCTTTCTTCATATCAACATCCTGCAATAAAAGTGTTAGAATTTTATAATGGCTTTTCTTTATCTTAGCATCTTGCAAACCATTGTTATGCTGTTTCAAAAGATAAAATCAGAGAAACTCAAATGTCAGAAAATAATAGGTGGTTAGAAAACTGCGGCAATAAAATATCAAAATGAAAGCTCTAGAATGTAATTTCAAATGATGATGTATGCGAGATCACATGAAGAAGTGTAGAGAGCCATGCGAAGAACTAGAAAGTTCGCGTGATACGCTCATAAAGTTTGCGCGAAATTAGAACAGAGTTGTACAGAAGTACAGACAAAATGCAAGAAAATGAAAAAAAAAATGAAATGAAATGAGGCTAGAACAGAATGTACCTACCCCACAGTGGGTGCCAGAATGTAGAGAATCCTTAATCTACCACATGGTGGGCGCCAGAAATGTATGTGGTAAATTTGGCCTTGTTAACTCACCATACACTTCAACATAGTCCTTCTTCATCAGATACACGCAAGACTAAATATGAGATTATTCATCCTGTCTGTCTGCATGATTCGACCTATTGCCTTCTATCTAGATGGGGTTTTCAAAATAGCTCTCAGAATGAGAGTCTCACAACCATAAACCAATCTAGGAACGAAGGATTTTTCTCCATGAATGCAATACAATGCAAGATTATTCTAAGAAATGAAAGATGTGAGATTAATCTAAGACATGATTCCAATGCAATTATTCTAGAAATTGAAAGTAATCTATTGCAATAATGAAATTATTCTATATGATATTATCAAGAAATGTGGAAATAATTCAGTATTCTAACAATGCATGAAAATGAGTGGGGAAATTCAGGAAGGGTTTTGAATGAGGAATGAGAGTTCTTTTATAGACTCAGAGATGATCAGAATAGACACTTTCCTCTTTGAAATAAAACAGATAGAAAAGCCAGTTTAAAATAGAAAGCTTTATTTAAAATAATACAATAAATTGTTTTCTCTTTGCTTTTAACTATTTTCTTTCTTTTATTTAATTGTTTTATTTCATTTATCTGTTTTCTTTCTCTTTAAAAGCATAATTAAAGAGAAGTTTCCAATTCTGAATAGAAGAAATTTTTTTGAGAGATTATCATATTAATTAAATAAATATGACCTCATAATTGCTTTTTCTCAATTATCTGAATAATTAAATTCAATTATTGAAAATGAGGATATTTATTTAATAATTAAATATCATTTAATTCCTTTTTCATGTGTCTTTAGCTAAAGAGGGTGAATTTAATTTAATTAAAGTGCTAGGACTTTATTAATTAAATTAATTCGATCATAAGGTTTTTTTAGCTAAATAGGTATTTAGGAATTAAATATGATGTATGATAAATACAGATTTAGGATTTTCTACATTTGACACTTAGGTCGAGTATAGTCAGTTTAAAACTCAGAATTGCCTAGTACAATAGGACTTTGATGATTCAAAAGAATAACAAATGCAACAAAATTGGTTAGGGTTGCAAGATGGCAATTTTGGGGTGTTACACTCTCAGTTCCCATCAAGACACCAACTTACATGGATTGAAACTAGTCATACTCTAGGGGCAACCCTCCTGGTCTAGGGGGAACTGTCCTATTACCTTTTGAGGATCTACTTTGTGACAGTCACCAGTGGTTCTCATTGCATCTACCTACTGTCGCTTAGCTTATACTGAGTTCTCTCTCCTTGAGAATCTCTCTTTGCATCAGTCACCAGTGGTTCTCACTACGTCTGCCTACTGTTGATGTACTACTGAGATTTCTCACATGTGTTATAGTTGTAGTTATACTCAAATTCTCTATCTATCGATACTCGATCTTGGCAATCCTTTTCTTTAGTTTGTACATAGCTTTTGGTCACTTTCGTGACACTCTGATTCCTTTGTGAACCCTCCTGACTTGACACTGATTCAACACCATACACCTGGGGGCAACCGAATCTAGTTTGTCCTTGCAACATATGTCAAGCCAGTCAATGCTACTAGGGGCATGGGTCCCCAAATCAGATCACACCTGAGTCAGTAATCTTGTCACTTCTACAGGACAACTCACTACTGACACAAACTGGTGTTTCCCAACACCCCAATTAAAATAGTATTTCTCAACACTATCTTTGGATACATCTATTTTTTTCAACACACATCGGATATCAAACATAAACATCTATTGATAAAAATCAAACACAATGCACTCACAAGCACAACAGTGTTTTTCAACACCTCATACACATACGTATGCAAAAACTTTGAAACTGGATGAGCTATGATTGAATGTTTCTTTGTATGCTATCTATTCTCATGGATTTCATTGATATTTTCTTTATCTACTGCTTGTTGGTGTAGTCCTGATGATATGGCAATGTCAAATAAATAGGGTGTATGCGATAAGAGCTCCCACACTAAGGTGGAAAAGCCTCACATCCCTTGATCTTGTTTATTTGTATGCCATGGTGAGGTTGGTACCATCTCCTTGCCTATTATTGCTCTATTTGTTTACGCACGATCGTACTCATCATTATCTTGGTTGTGAATGCCTTGATACTGGTGTACTATTGCAACATCAACTAGAAACAATGTTCAAGACATCTTGGCTTTTGTGCCCTAGTGCTTACATTCATTTCCCATATCTTATCTGATGAAATTCATATTCATATTCTTATGGTTGTAGTGGCACCAGTAAGGATTGTATCAACTCCGATGTGCCAAAAATGCTCAATGATGATAATTATACGATGGGTCTCACAACCATGTCCTAGGGATTGCATCTAGCATAGGATTGCATTTTTCATCCTAGATTTGCATTGTGGTAGCAATTCGATGTTCACTTCATTGCCTTCTCCTGGATTTGTACATTAGGGAGTTCTTCTTCAAAGTCCTAGTTTCATCACGACTGCACAAGTGTTTGATCCTCGCTCTTGATTCTTCACATGCTCTCTTGGTTATCATCTATCACACATCTGTACACCATTCATGAGATGTTAGTACCATATACATTACATTTGCATTATCATTTACAAATTGTATTTACATATTTACATTCACAAGTGCATTTACATAACTCATCTACATACATACAACTTTGCATCTACATCTACATCAACATGTGCATCACATAAACTCATAAATATCACATACATGTGCATTTCATACATCTAAATATATTTAAAACATGTTCATATATTTTCATACATTCTAAATCATCTAACCATCTAAGCATATAGGAAACATCTCATAAACAATCAAATGTGACACATGCGATGATACCAAAAGACAAGCTCATATATATATATATATATATATATATATGAGCTTGTCTTTTGGTATCATCGCATGTGTCACATTTGATTGTTTATGAGATGTTTCCTATATGCAGGGGATGCCAAATGTGTCAATAAAATACAAAATGGTGCTACTCGAGCATAATCTATCTCAAAAAAATGGTGGTACAATACAAGGATGCCAACACATTGGATATATCATATGATCTCCTCTATCAAATTTGTCCTATCTAGCTCTGACCCTCTCCCTTGTCACCTGGAGGAGGTGGAGGAGGAGGCATATCTGGTGGCAGTGGTGCCTCTACACCCTCTGATCCTTTGGCATATGAGGAAAATCTTGGCACCTGCAACACCTCATCTGACACTACTCCCACATAAGCTGCATAAAAATAGGCCACTCGGGCAGTCTGATGTCCTCCCTCCACCCGACGCTGCTCCTGGGCCATCCACAACTATCCTCGGAGATCCTGAACCTCTTGATCTCTCTCTAAAATCCATGCATCTCACACAACCACCTATACCTACAGATTTGTGACCTATCTCATAAGCTATCATACTCGCTCCCTGACTCTTTGTAGAGCATCATGCACCTATGATAGTGCATCCCTGGGTACTGGACCCTGTGCCAGCTCTTGGGTAGGCTGGTCCTCCTACATTGGGTCCTCCTATGGTACCTCCTACTACTCTTCCTCCTCCTATACATCCTTGAGCTGTGCAGCTATCCTCCTCCTGCTCTTCCTCCCACTATTGCTCACACCAGGATCAATCTGCATCTAGCATGCAGGTATGTCCACCTGTACTATGCATGGATGTGGTACCTACTATGGTAACTACTATGCTACCTGCTGTGGTGGTGGCCATGGTACATGCTGTGGTGGAGGTATTGGTGCCTACTATTGTGGCACCTGTGGGTGCACTACCTATGCTGGCACGGTCATGCCAACTGGATCTGTGAAATGCAGAAAGGGATGAGTCACAAAGTGCTCCCTGAAATCCAGAGTCATGCCCCCATTTGCAATCATGCTCAGTTAATCCCATCGAGTCTGTGCTAGGGCTCATACGTCTATCATGCATCGAACAGTATCCAACTTGATTGACCATCCCTTCCTAAGCTCATCATGAAAGAGAGAATAGGAACAGTACTCCTAGCAAATCTCCTATGCCTGACCAAACTACCGCTAGACATGTGTCAGTGGAAATCACTCAATAAAAGATATGGATCGACCAAAGAGAAACCAAGACACAAGCATGTACCCCAGTTGATAACTAGCATCATCCCAGTCCTCTATCAAATTCTATGGTTGCCATGTCACTCCAACCAGATTGTCAAGCTGAGCTTGCAACTGCTCTACCTTACCCAGTGACAGCTGGGTAATCAAACCTCTGTACCTATATATGTAGGGCTCTAGCATCTCCCTCAGATCCTCGCATATGGGTCGAGTAACCGGCAGGTGCTCCCATGCCCACAAATGTAAAACATAGACCCTTGATGCCATGCTCTTCACCTCTCTATAGGCGATCTCGTGCATCTCATGGTACATATGGGCCAACATACACTGACCCCATCTATATTTGATCGGTTCCTCGAGTGTCCTCTACAACATCTGACCCCAACCACACTTGAAACCATGCTGCCTGTGATCCAACATCAGATAGTAGCCAAGGAATGTTGCCAAAACCATGGCCAATCAGTGTCCAGGCCCATACTCTCTGATCAGCTACTCCCATGGGATGGATCTCCCCATGAGTAGCTTGTCCTGCAAAATCTCTTGCAGTTCTAGTGTCCCTATTCGAGGTTGTACATCATACTATCATCTCGGCCTGAGGAAGATGAAAGGTGTTTGTTTCCGAATAGAAATGCTCTACTAATGCTCCCAATAACCCGTGATTAACCCGAATGTCGGGTATCTCAAAGATATGTGATAGGCCCAAGCTATCAATATGCGCAATCTCTACATCATCCAACTATCTCACCATCCCACTGATGACTAGATGATGTGACCTGAATGCAATGTCTGGCAACTCAACGTGCAAGACATGCAAATAACAAAGCATGATCAGTACTTGACTCATAATTTACGATAATCAATACATAACTAAGCAATAAAGCATTATAGACATCCTACGCTAAAGCCTAATGCTGACGTAATTGCTTTGGGATGCAACAAAAACTAGTTTTATATTCAAATTGCTAAGTTTCCTTCATGCGAAGTAGCAGATTCTCACACAAAGAAGTTTTACGGGCCACGCGACATTTCATTCTCATGCGATATTTCATAACTGTTTGCATGAGAAACCCACCTGTCAAAGGGTTTCCCATGCAAGACGTGGGTACCCTCCGGCGTGAGGATACCCACCGGCCAATGTGAGATTCTTCCTTTTGGTAGTTTCTCAAGCAAGGCTTCATCACGAGTCACGCGAGTAAACTAGTTCCTCATGTGAGAACCCGCGGAACAGTGTTTCAAAACGTGCAAAACCAACAAAAATTTGACCGAAAGCAATAAAATTTGAAATGGCAAAGAGGTTAATCGACCACTTATCGGGGGTCCATAGGTTGCTGGCTGATTATGATCCCTAGATTGCTCAAAGTGATGCATGCTCATGGGGACCACCATTTTCACTTTGAACTCAATTCTCAAAAGTAAACGAAGGCAAATGATTTGAAAATGACCTTTTGGACTGATATATAGGTTTTGACCTAATTTTCAAAAGTACTCTGATTTGCATAAAAATTTCACCACTAGCTAATTTGGCTGCTCTAAATCCATTTTTGTGATCAAAATTGAAATCAGACACTTATATATCACTCAAAATTGCATTTTAAAATTTTTTGGGACCGACATGATCAAACGCTTGTGCAGTCAACTTTCTGACATCGCTTTCTTGTTAGAATCTTATCTTATCATCATTTTCTCAAATCTTTGACTTTTTTCCTCAAAATTGAACTCTAGTCAACTCTGGTCAACCCTAGTCAAACTTAGTCAACCTGGACCTCAACATCACTCAAAATTGATTCTGAATCTTCTGAATTCTTCTGTAATCTATTCTAATTTTTTCTTGATCTCTGATTCAACATCTATTTATGATTTCTTGCTCTCAATCATCCTTATGATGTGCCATCTTTCCATTTCACTCTCAACGGGGTAGGATGATCACATCATTGAATCTATTCCAATCAATCTAATCTAAATTCAAAAGTCCTCATTGCTAGGGGCATCTCATCACTTGGGGCATGTTCAGTTTTTCATACCTCACAGTCAAAACTGGATACTCCACAATCAATAAGGGCATCTTTGTTCCTTACATCTTGTCATCTATTAAGTATCTGAGCAATCTAACTCGGATCCCTGAGGATCAAGCTTTGTTCTGGAGATGATTCTCAAAATCTCAATCTATTAAGTATCTGAGCAATCTAACTCATATTCCTGAAAATCAAGCTCCATTCTGGATATGATTCTAAAAATCGATCTAATTAGTGTTTGGGCAATCTAACCTATATATTGAGATACTAAGCTTCATTCTAGAGATAGTCCTAAACATCTCTATTGAACATCTTTTTGGACAGGTATCGGGGCAATCTAACCCTGACTCTTGAAGGTTAAGCCTCATTCTGGGGACAATCTTGTGAAAGATATCAATCTAACCAGTTTCTGGGCAATCTAACCTAGATATTGGAAGACTAAGCTTCATTATGGAGATAGTCCTACAAATCTCTAATTGATTATCCTTTTGTGAACAAGTATTAGGGCAATCTAACCCTGACTCCTGAAGGTTGAGCCTCGTTCTAGGGACAATCTTTTGAAGGATATCAATCTATTAGGTATCAGGGAAAACTAACCCTAACTCCTGAAGGTTGAGCCTCGTTCTAGGGATAGTCTTGTGAAAGATATCAATCTGACCAATGTATGGGAAACCTAACCTAGATATTGGGGGAATAAGCTTCGTTGTGGAGATAGTTCTGAAAACCTCTGTTGACTATCTTTTTATGGACAGGTATCGGGGCAATCTAACCCTGACTCCTGAAGGTTGAGCCTCATTCTGGGG
>MU223776.1:3369169-3403215 GCA_018584345.1 Thuja plicata
GTCACACCTAACAGTGTGTTTTGTAACCTTTAACAGGGTTGGCTCCTAACAGGGCTCACTTCAGAAGAGTGAAAATCAGTAACTAGTTACATTGGTGGTTTTCCCAAATTGGGTTTCCATGTTATATTTGGTGTTACTTGTGTTCATGTTATTTTTTTTATGCATGTCAATAACTGTGAATGTTTAATGAACAATAAAAGGTCAATTTACCGAGTAACAGTAATATATATTGAAGACATCTAAGGGACTTGTGGATTTATTTTTGTGGTAACTGATTCACCCCTCCCCTCTCAGTTACTCCATCCATATTTCCAACACAGGAATCATCTACCAATGGTCGACATACGGGAAGGTTCTCCCACGCTCAAATCTAAAGTACCAATACTCTTACTATGAGGCTCTTGGCTTCGCCGTACACAATCTCATGAAGTGAGTGGTACATATGAGATAACAGGAAAGCTCCTCATGTGAGCTTCACTGGCCTCTCTAGCAGCTCCTCTAGAACCAATCCCCACCTAGTCTGAAATCCTTGTTGCCCTCTACCAAGCATAATGATGCATCCCATGATCCCTGCTAAGAAGCATGCTAAGGGATACTGTGTTGAATACTGAATCATCATACCATCCCAAGTAATCCATCGATCCAAGATAGTATCATCCTGGAAGACTCTCTGTAAGGCTAGCTACCCTAGATGATGGGTCGCCTCATATCTAACCAACTCTCCTCTGATAGGAATCTGGAGAATCCTATAAATGTCCTCCAAGGTCACCATGATCTCACCCATGGGTATATGAAAGGTATTATGCTCACTATGAAGCCGCTCAACCAAAGCGGTAAGAAGCCCATGGTTCATCAGAATATCCAGGATCCGTAGTAACCAACTGAAACCACAAGCAGACATTGAAGCTCTCTCATCCTCATCTAAATGACTAGCTAGACGCATGGTCGGAGGGAAGGTAATCCAGAACTAAACATCAAGAAAAATTATCCTTAGACAAACAAATGGAAGACACATCAATACCTATTTTGGACTGATTTAGATAACTGGCAAGAAGGTTTTAAACATGCAACTAAAGACAACATGAAGTCAACCAAACAATGTTTTTCACTATTTTGACACTCAAAAAGTCTAAAATTTTCCATACGAGTTTCTCACTAGTGTCAAAACTTGTATGAGTAATGGGGCATTCCCATATGGGTAAAGACTACAATACGATTATCTAGGGCTCCCTGTATGAGAAGGTAGTCAAACTTGAAGGTGCTCGTACAAGAACAGGGCAAGGGGAATACAAGAAAACTAATGCCCCCATACAAGTTGGGATTTTTTAATAGAAACTTGTACAAGCCTACATAGGCTCTCCTACGAGAATACCGGGAAAAACATAAAAAATGTGCGAAAACAAGTAAAAAATTATCAAAATGGACAAAATTTGAAATGCAAGGGGTGGTTTTTAGTTACTCACTGGTGGGCGGTAGTCTATGGGCCGATTATGCAGTCTCTGACACTTAAAATTATGAGTATGAATGAGGACCATCATTTTCTCTCTTGAAGAATAAAAGGCTCAAAGTTTTCAAATGATTTGAAAATGACCCTTTTTGGCTCTTATATAGGTTTTTGACCTAATTTTTAACTTTCTCTGATTGACGTAAAAATTGAACCCCTAGCTAATTTGGTCATCCTGATTCCATTTTCGTGATCAAAATTGAAATCTGAGCTCATTTTAATTGTCATTTTAACATTTGACTTTTTTAGTCAACTGTAGCTGACCGCTTGTGAAATTAATATTTTTGCACTCCAACCATTAGAAATCTCTCGTGCTTTTCTTCTAAGCAATCCATGTATCATACTTTTGGTCAAATTTGGTCAAACTAGATCTCCCATCAAGTGAAAATTTTGTCCTAATTGCTTGGGACCTATTTCTAATCATATTAGCTTCTTCTTGCATCATGTTATCAACTAAATTGCTTCTGATCACTGGGGCACCTAGCCATATTTCAATTTTTCTCCTGAGGGGGCAGGATCAGGACATCAACATTCAAGTGATCACATCATCAATCAAGACCCCACCGCTTGGGGCATCTCATTTTCATTGCATCAAATCAAGTTGAGATGATCTTAAATCAAAGACAAAATAATCAATGGTCTTATACAGTGGTGAATACACTTGAAACCAGATAATATTGGTCTTATACAAGCTGTTCATTATTAAAACCAAATACATTGCTCAAATTGGCTTCATCGCTTTAAATCAAGTCAATTTTAATGCTAATCAAATCTCTTAATGGTAATTAGTTTCATTGCTTCAAATAAAAATTATTATTCATTCAAACCAATAAAAAGGTTTAAGAGTTCTTGACAAATGCCCAGTTTCATTGCTTCAAATCAAATTGAGTATTCTATTTATATCTTTTGATTGATCTTCATCCAATCAAGCTCGAAGTCAGTCTTCTTCGACAAGAATGGTTTCATTCCTTCAAATCAAACTATTATGGGTCTTATGACTAATAGGTCTTTGAATCAATGGGCTGATTGCACATCAATTCAAAGAGGGGCAAATGTAATGACCAAAAAATGGTCATCTAAACCCTAGACCCATAGTCTCAATTGCTTATCAAGAAACCCTAATATTGATTATTCTAAGTCCCAAACCAAGTAGGCAATTCATCAATTTTAAGCTGACCTAACCTGAACCCTAGGTCCTAATTAATCATCGCACTTGATTAGTTAATTAATTCCTAAAAATACATTACATTGGAAAATAAACCTTAAATTATTTATTTAATTGATATTTTAATATATTGATTAAATAAATTGCTAAATTGTCAGTAAAAACCAAAAAACAAATTAAATTAATAAAGTTGAGTTAAAATGCATTCAAAATCATTTAAGTCTTTAAAAATGCATATTATGTCATCAATTTTAGTTAACTGATTCTCAAATTGGAAACAAATCTATTTTATTTAGTTAACTCATTCTTGTCTATTTATTTTTTTGGAAACAGTTCAGTTAACTAAAAAATGAATTTGGAAGTTTCCAAAAGAGCTGATCAGTCAGTTTAGTCAACTGACTCTCTCGACCAATTATCTTCTTTGCACATGGATTGTGCTTCCTCAAATCAAATCCTATCTAGTCTTTTTTTTCAATCTTGACCATAGATACAAGAGATATTTCTAATGACATTAATTTTCCATTAGTATGTAAACAACACTTTTGGTAAGCTTACACTGAAAGATAGGATTGAGAAAACCGAAGATCAGATACTAAGAGATCACCAAAGATAACTATGTGTAAAGAGAACTGATGACACATTTTAGTGTGTAAACCGAAATCACAATGACAGAAAGATAACGTAGAACCCGACAGAGGACCCTGATATGGAAGGTACAGTCCAGACCGACAAGACAGATACTGAGCAATCGACAAAACAAAACTGAAGGACAGTCAAGCATGACCGACAGACAGAACTGAAAGTCAGTTGCAGCCCAAAAAAAGTGGATCTGACTTCCACGTCAGATAAATCAAGTGTATTCTATTTATAGGATATTTAATTGTTTTAAATCCATTTCTTTAGGGACAAGATACATGAATGTAAGTTCTTTAATTAGTCTAACTGATTTAAAACACATAGACTAGGAGATCTAGGTATAAGTTGTAAACCTAATCTTAGAGTTAACATTTTTTTTATCAAAACTCGATGAAGTCAATCCATCTATAAATAGATGATGCAATCATTCATTATGGATGAATAGATGATGTGAAGAGAGATGAGAACAAGAATGAATCAGACAAGTACATCTATGGATCAGATTGAGAGTTTCAAGAATAGGGACAACAAAAGGTGAATTTAGTTAGCAAGAACCAAGAATAGAGCATACCAAGAATCAGAGGTATTATTCAATCACAGTTAAGGTGATAATATTTTTTTTTATGTAAACTAAAATGGATCTGTAGTAGAAATAGGAGATTGCATTTACCAGGTCAATTTGTAATTTTCTATCATTCTAACAAGTGGAGCAAAGTGTAAAAAATAGTTTCAAGGAAGGTGGATTTAACCATCCAACAACAAATCTCTTAACCAAGTGCACACTCAACAGTGTTGCTAAAGATCTTAACAGAGTAGACTTTAATAGGTCTCCACTGATACTCCTAATAGGGTAGATCATCATAAGTGATCAAATTGTAAGCCTTAACTGACCCCTTCCAATCTGCAGATAGTGAAGTTTTTATGGGTGCCATCCCCACCGTAGTTTTTTACTTCCTCACAGGAGTTTTTTGCCATATCGTATCTTATGTTATGTGTCAAATTACTTTCATGAATGTTTCTATGAATGTTCACATGTATGATAATGTTATGATTTGATATAACTCAGATAAAGATAGTTTAAATCAGATTGAATGGATATACAATTGATTACAAAGGTTAATTGATCAAAAGGATACAAAAGTTTTAGAGGTACTGATTCACCCCTCCCCTCTTAGTACATACTTCCCATTATTCCCAAAAATTGGTATCAGAGCTAAGTTTCTTCTTGGAAAGCTTAAAGGCTTAAGAGAAAAGATCACAAAATGGAGAAGTATAGACTTGATAAAAATATTGAGAACAAAAAGCTTGAAATTTAGATGTTCTTTGAACAGTTTAAAGAAGCTAGAATAAGAATGAGACAACTTATAGATGAAATAAAAAAATATGGCATCTCACTATAATGAGATAGATTATCATGAGGAAGAGATACTAGATTTCTTTGAATCTTTAGGATCAACTACAAGCAAAGCATCAGTTTCATTAGAAGAAAGCATCACAAGCCTAACTGAAATCAATCTACATCTGACTGGACAAGTTAAATCTCTACAAATAGGTCAAGAGACACAGATGGTGAGGATAATTGATGTCATGAACAATGCTAGACAAGCTGAGAAAGAAAGAACACTAGCTATTGATGATAGAAGAAAGATCACTAAAATGCTACAAGAAAAAGAGTCTGAAACACAAAGACTTACAGAGCATCACCATGAGATTACAAATCAAATTATTCTTATGATTCAAGAGGCAAATAGATTAAATGTTGAATTCATTGAAAGAATAGAAGCTATTAGTGAACTGAGGGATGAGAATGAAAAGCTAAAGCATGAAATAATAATTTAGCAACAATATAATGAAATTATCAAGAAAGATGATGAAAGCAATAAAAGAATGGATGATTTTCTAGAAGGAGAACGAAGAGTCAACAATAAAAATGGTCTAGGTTTCACTGAAAATGGAGAATCATCAAATCAATCTAATCTAAAGAATGTCTATGAAAATCCAAGACCATTAAAGCTTACATGCAATCACTATGGAAAGCAAGGCCATACATCAAATGTATGCAAAGGAAAAATGAAAGGTATTCCTAAATCTACATCTTTATTCATAGGATTCTATTATAAATGTAACCAGAAAGGACATAAAGCATATGAATGTAAGTCTGAGATGAAATAACCAAAGAAGGAAACCTACATGGACAAATATTGTCCTACATGCAAAATGAATGGGCACACAACTCTTGAATGCTGGAAAAAGAAAAGGCAAGAATGGAAGCCTAAAGGTCAAGAAAATCCCTATCAACCAAAGAGAGTCAATAATCAGTATGTATGGGACTACAATAATTGGAAAAATTGTACAGCATGTGGAAGATATGGTCACATTGCTGCAAACTATATGAGACAGTGGACTAGAAAGTATAGAGGCTGGACTAACCTCGGAATGGCATGCTTACACTGTCATAAATTTGGTCATCTAAAGAAAGACTACAGAGACTGAATGAAAGAGACAAGCACATATCCCAATAGAAACACCATTAAAGATATCTAGAGGGCTAGAGACAAAATGTGGAGAAAAGTTTCAAGCAATGATGAAGCTAGAACGAGTAATGAAAATGGTGACACCCCATCCAATGGATCCAGTAACTCCCACCTAAGTAGAACAATTAAGTATGGAACTACATTACCCCAAGCTATTACTTTACATTAGTTCCATAATATGTTGATATAAATGCAAAATTAGCATAAGAAATATGTATCATGGTATTACTCATTAAAATATGTGATAACTATGCTTTCGGGCATATATACTGAAACCCGTCGGTATACACTCAAAGCTAAGACTGCCTACATTTACTGAGAAGCATAGGTTGAAGTCAAAGATGCTAAGTATAAACTGAGCCTTGTCGGTAAACAAGAAAATGAACAAGTTGTCAGTAATATCAAAACCTGTCGGTAAAAGCAATGTGAGTTAGCGACTGCTCCAAAATGTGTTAAGTGTCACCGAAGGAAGTAAAGTCTTCACTGACGAACTCAGTCTTCATACTCTTAGGAGTTGGTAATAATTTATGCCATGCATTTTAGGGCAGTGGCTATAAATAGGGTATCAGAAAACCTCATTTGTTCACGACACCTAGAGCAGAGTGACCAAGGCAATTTTCAAGCACAGAGCAAAGGGATCACAAAGTGATCACGAATTGACCACTAGAACTCCAAATTAGTTCAGGAATCCTTGTAAGCACAAACAATAAGTTCCAAATAATTGACGAATCTATTTTTACACAATACGTAGAAGGCCAAAATATCTGAAAATGACCTCAACTTCACAAACCGTGAAATCCAAGAATGCAAAGAAAGATGAGTTCAAGCTCATCAAGAACTTGGCATTTGAGGAACCTAACTATAAGATCCATCCTGAGGTTTCCTCACAACCCGATGATGCTGGTGCATTTTCATGCATTCCAGCTAGGGTTTTATTGGTTGAAGATGTTTGATCATTCATACAATGCAAGATTGTAGAGATTGGAACATCAGAGGTTGAAGGATCTTACAAGAAGCTGTAAAATGATGATGGAACAATGAAGGAATAACACAAGCACATTGAAGTGAAAGGGCTCACCAATGCCCTAATGTTTCTAAAGGTCTTCAAAACTGAATGGATTTGGTTAGTGCTAAGCTGAATGCATAACAACAAGGTATGGATTGATTAAGCAAAGGTAATAACTTGAGATGTCATTCATGTGGTCACTGGTTACCCCATAACCGATAAATTTAAGGCACTCAAGAATCCACCAAAGGTCGAGACTGATAAAATGATTGGATCCAAATGGGATGGCAGAGGACTAACAGTTACCACTATAACCGATGATGAAATCAAGTTTGGTGCATGTGTTTTGGGCTATAAATTCTTCCAGGAAAGCAGATTGAACATCATAGCATTAGGTGCAGTGGACACAACCTAGAAGATTGTGAAGAAGGGTACACAATTGGACTTATCTGAACTAATCCTGAATCAGTTGAAGGATAAACTAAAGACAACCAGGAATGCAAAGTCAAACACCTGTAAGTTTAGCTCACTAATAATATGTATCTTCTTTTATTTTCAAGAAACATTCCCATCGGTTGGAGATGTTACATGGGACAGCACCAAATTGGTCACCATGAAAATCAGTGAGCACATAGCTACAATGGGAGATAAATTTGAAATAGTCATGGATGAATACTTCAATATATTCAAAGACTGAATGCAAAAGAGGGGAAGAATCCCCGAGCAACTCATTGAATAATACAAGGATGAGATATGCTTCATGGTTGACACTGAAAATACATACATTAAGCCTAATGTACCAAGGACAACATGGTTACAACCATTACAGTATGAGATCAACATTGATTTGGCAACTAAGGCAATTGATGCCTTGATTAATGAATCACTAGATAAGAAATAACCCAGGTTTGGTACATATGAAGAGGCCAAGACAAGAATTAAATTAGGCTAGTTGTTAAGAAGATAGTCAAGAAAAAGTACAAGATGGTAAAGAATCTCAAGAAGATTCTATCAACAACCAAGGAAGAAATTGAAGAAGATGAAGAAGTTGGACAGGAGGAAGAAACTAAAGAACAGTTATCTGTCGGTAAAGATGAAGAGAAAGATAACTCCAAGGAAATAGATTCGGATTCACCACCTCCTCCACCATCTAAGAAACCAAGGAAAATAGCTACTTCTAGGACAAGAAGCCAAACATAAAAAGATTCTACTCCTTCACCTCTAAAGAAAGGAAAGGTTGGGACTTATAAGAGGAAATCTCCCACACCGAAGAGAGGTCAAAACAAGAAAGGAAGAAAATTTATCAGAACCCAAGAGGATATTGAGGACATCGAGCAGGATGAAGCTATTGAAGTAGAAAATGTCAAGGTAAAAGAACCTGACTCTATTGATGACATTTGTGTATATATTGCAAATTCTGGATCTATTACAGATCCAAACATTAGAAAATGGCTGAAACAAAATCTAGAAGATCATAACAAAATTGAGGACACCATGATAGCTAAAATGTACAACTTCAAATATGTACCAGTACAATTTGAAGGTAGTTATGTACCAAGGGAACTCTTGGATAGATTATACTCCCATTGGACATTTGCATTGAAGAATTAGAAAGAGATAAGAGAGAGAGTACTTGTTTATATCATGCCACCTAAATCAAAGAAGGTTGAAATTGATGAGATGATGGAGAAGTACAAAAAGGATTTATCACCAAAGCTGAGAGCATAAAAAATCCTTGAAGGAAAGCTTATAGAACTTGAGCAAGATAGCCATAAGAAATGGTGCAAGATTACAAATAGACCTACTGAGGAGGAAAGCCCCAAAAAAAACCTTCAACAACAAGATATTGACAAGGCAACTCAAGATGATACATCCATTGAGTTAGATAAAGAAGAAGATGATACAACAGGAAAAAAGACTATAAATTTTGTAGATGAAACATGGGAAGACACCACAAATGACAACATTATGGAGACTAATGTCATAGATATTACTGATGACACATCATAGGAAGTGAATAAGGATGAAGATTTCACTGTTGAAAAGGATAAAAATGATGAGAAGGATACAATAGTTGATACTGCATAGGTGAACATTCTAGGAAAAATACAAATATCAATACAAGCTATCAATATCATGCAAGAAACAATAAATTCACCTGAGAAGGATACTCCAAAGGATGTAGGAGAAAAAGCAAACAAGGATAACACTGATGGTAAAAAAGACATTGGAGATACTCAAGATGTAATCAACACAAATAAGGTTACTGGAGGAGATAAGGAAAAGGATGCAGAAACTCAAGATAAGAATAAAAAAACCAAGATTGATGAAGAAAAGGACACCAATGAAGGAGACAAATGAAAAGATGGTACTCTTGAGGAAATTGACAAGAGTGCTACCGACGATGTTAAGGTGACTGTGGAGACGTCTGTAGACACCTGATGAGCTAAAATAGATGCCAAGCAATAGAAAGAAGCACAATAGGTCACTTCATCGAGCACAATAGAAAAGGCCAAGAAATTGGCAATGGTGTTACATTCTACTGAGTCATAGAAGAAGAAGAAGAAGAAGACAAAGAAGAACAAGTTAGAGGTTACATTAGATTTAATCATAGAAATACCAAAGTGTGACCCCTCTACACTTGACTTTGAAGCATTACAGTTTTATGGAGAGATATGCCAAAGGAAGGCATTGTAGGAAAAGCTGAAGAAACAACACAAGGACTCCATGGTACTGGAGACAATACAAGACATTCTACTTCAAATAGTGCCCGATGTTGATATTGATTAAAGAAAGCCCATACTTGATCAATTAGCTACCCTCACCGATGCAATCACATCACAAAACATTGATGCTGAGATGGCCATAGAGGAGAGAGTCAAGATGAAGTACCAATAGAAGCTCATAGAGAACATCAGCCAAGAAGTGGTAGTAAATAAGGTAAATCTATCAGAATTCATATTTGAATTGGATCCAATCATATCTAAAGCTATAGCCTTAATTTAAAAGTTAAGACCAATTGACAAGTTCACTAAGGAGAATAGTGACAACATTGCAAAGCTGGATACTGATCTAGAAAATAGTGCACAAAGCTTAACCACCGATGGAGACAATGTAGGCAAACTGCATTATGAAAAGATAATTGAGATAAAAAGGTTAAGGAAAGAGCTATGCGAGGCAAAAACACATTTTAGGGAAGAGGTAACCGAGCTTCAAGCTCAAATTTTTCCAAACCTAACACTGCTCCAACATCACATCAGTTCAGCAAGGCAATTGATAGCAACTCTCGAGATGTCTGTGGCAGACAATATCTATGGCATGCATTCCAAGATTACGCTTGAGCACATGGATCTAGAGAACCTCAAAGAGAAATGGGAGAAAATGATGGAAGACATGAAGTCTTCACATTCCCATATTTTTTATAAGCTCTAAAGGTAAAGACCTTTTCCCTCAATATCAAAAAAGGGGGAAAATGATGAGTACAAAATACAAATAGGGAAAATGATGATATGTACATTCATTCATTCAGATGGGAAAATGCTAAATAAGATATGTATATGCATATTCATAAGGGGAAAATGATAGTATAAGTACAAAGGAGAAAATCATGAAAATGATATGTATAAGGAGAGACATCATATGTATAGATATACCGGCATATACATAGGGGGAATCATTAAATGACTAAGGATTATTTATGTTGTATATGCTTAACATTTTATTAGTATTTTGCACATATAAGTTTTTAATACTAATGTCAAAGGGGGATATTGATGACATTAATTTTCCATTAGTATGCAAATAACACTTTCGGTAAGCTTACACCGAAAGAAAGGATTGAGAAAATTGAAGATCAGATACTAAGAGATCACCAAAGATAACTAAGTGTAAAGAGAACCGATGACACATCTTAGTGTGTAAACTGAAATCACAATGACAAAAAGATAAAATGGAACCCAACAAAGGAACCTGATATGCAAGTTACCGTGCAGACCGAAAAGACAAATATAGAGAAACCAACAAAACAAAACCAAAGGACAGTCAAGCATGATCGACAGACAGAACTGAAAGTCAATTACAGCCTACAAAAAGTGGATCTAACTTCCACGTCAGATAAAGGAAGTGTATTCTACTTATAGGATATTTAATTTTTTTAAACCCATTTCTTTAGAGACAAGATACATGAATGTAAGTTCTTTAATCAGTCTAACTAATTTAAAACACATAGACTAGGAGATCTAGGTATAAGTTGTAAACCTGATCTTAGAGTTAACATTGATTTTATCAAAACTCAATGAATTCAATCCATCTATAAATAGATGATGCAATCATTCATTATTATGGATGAATAAATGATGTGAAGAGAGAGGAGAACAAGAATGAATCAGACGAGCACATCTATGGATCAAATTGAGAGTTTCAAGAACAGGGACACCAAAAGGTGAATTTGGTTAGCTAGAACCAAGAACAGAGCATACCGAGAATCAGAGGTATTATTCAATCACAGTTAAGGTGATAATTTTTTTTTATGTAAACTAAGTTGGATATGTATCAGCAATAGGAGATTACATTTACCAGTTCAATTTGTAATTTGCTATCATTCTAAGAAGTGGAGCAAAGTGTAAAAAATCCTTTCAAGGAAGGTGGATTTAACCATCTAGCAACAAATCTCTTGACCGAGTACACACTCAACAGTGTTTCTAAAGATCTTAATAAAGTAGACTTTAACAGGTCTCCACCAATACTCCTAACAGGGTAGATCATCAGAAGTCATCAAATTGTAAGCCTTAACTAGACCCTTCCAATCTACAGATAGTGAAGATTTTGTGGGTGTCATCCCCACCATAGTTTTTTACTTCCTCACAGGATTTTTGTGAGATATAATATCTTTTGTTATGTGTCAAATTACTTTCATGAATTTTTCCATGAATTTTCACATGTATGACAATGTTATGATTTGATATAACTCAAATAAAGATAGTTTAAATCAGATTGAATGGATATACAATTGATTACAAAGGTTAATTGATAAAAGGGATACAATAATTTTAGAGGTACTAATTCACCCCTCCCCTCTCAGTACATACTTCCCATTAATCACAACAATTTCTATAAAAGAGAACCTATTTTCCTTCACAAAGGACCTAGAATTTTTATTATCGTTATTATTCAGTTTTTTTACATTCAAGCATTCTTGCATTCTTAGCTTGGAATTTTTTTGTTTGTTAAATGTTTTAGTTTACTTTCAAATCATGAAAACTTTATAACTTAGAGAACATTTGGATTTTGGGCTTTAAAATAAAAAATCACATCTCATTTTGGTGCTTAAAATCAACTTAATTAGCATTAGATTTACAAAAACTTGCATATCATTTAGATCAATCATATAGCTCTTTAAATCCTATGTTTAGAAAAGGTGTAGTCACTGAGTTTTGTGATGACCTAAGAGAAAACTCATACTCCTGCCTACTAGAAGGCAATGAGTCAGTTTTAGTTAGTTTAGTTAATGTTGTGTTTTTTTTTCATATTTTCATAAGCTAAACACATAACGATTCACTAAAGTGTGTGTTTTCAACTTGCAGGTATCAGCCACTTTTCACATGCACACCTCTTTCCCAATGTCTTCACTGCATGACATGCCAAATGGGGAAACCATTAAGGGGGATATGCTCGGTAGGGGTATGGAGCTCATCGTGGTAGCTCCAAGACCAAATTTTACTCCAGTGTTTTCCGCTTCCAATAACTTCAAAGATTTTACCAATTATGAATCCAAGTGTCTCATGAGGGGGTTTGACATGGGATCTAACATCTGGGAAGACTCACCGACCTTTTTTTTTACCTTATCTTTGGATTGTTCCACCGCCTAGGATACAAAATTGGTTGCCTCCAAAAACTAATTGTCTAATCATACACTCTTTGGGAAAATCTTTGCAAAATACACATGGCTATGGTCAATTACAGCCTTAGAGACAACCTCAATGGTCACAATTTATGGGGTTTCCCAATCCACCGGAGGGAGGTCTATCTTGTCAATGAATTTTTCTTTATACTTAGGGTCTTGAAGTGACCCGCTGTCATAAAATGTCTGTGGGAAAGTCCAGAGACCAAGGTGGTTCATCATACCCTTTGAAATTCTTACCTAATGTTGGTCTTGGACCTTAAAGTCATCCTAAAAATCCACCCAAAAAGTCTCTAAATGCATTTCATGGGGTTTGGATCCCCGGGGCATCGCCTTCTCTAGTCTATCGCGTAGGTCATAGTCCTTGCGGTGGAGTGAAAACTAAAGTAAGATCATGCTACTTAGCTCAGTCTCTACTGGTTAGGCCACAGCAAGGGAGCAAGTGTATTTATCACATATGATTGGGAAGGAAATGTAGGTGATCATTTTAATGGCCATTAGGCAATGCACCTCCAAAACCTTCCTACAAAACTCTAACAACACAATCCTATCCCCGCAATATTTTAGCAACAAAAATGGGTCTCCAGAAAACCCAGTCAGCCAGATATATGTGTGCTATGAAAACTAGATAAAATAACATCCCCATAGGCTTACCATGGCCATGGCTCCTAGAGATAGACTGAACCCTACATCCTTGGTGAGCTCCTTGATCCCATGGAAAATGAAGGATTCATTCGCCCTGCAAAAAATTTGAAAACATTCATCCCACTGGATCTAGGGGAAATGATCCCATGGGGTGACCTATGCCAATTTGGTCCTGAGGACACCAACTGTGTCCAGTCTCTAGATTCCTACATCTTGTCGAGCTAAGGGCCACAAGATGAAGGAGGTCATGTAGAACTTGTAATCCTCCCCGACCTTTCTCATATGGGCATCCACATAATTGGAGATGATAGTGACCCATTCAAATCACATCTTGTTAGTAGTCATACATTATAGAAAATAATACATCCATAGGAAAAATTCCCATGCATGGGGCTCTCCAAATATCCTACACAAGAATATGATCCCTACCTTCATGGGCTCCTAAAAGGTCAGAGTGAGAGATATACATCTTCATCTTCCTATAGTCCTGGCACGGTCACCTTAACCATTTTGTGTTGAGGTGGCATCAAGCTACATCTCTAGCTTCTATAAATTGGGCCACCGAATCTGCCTAGGTGAGGATAAAAAAACCTTGGAAAATTTTTAATGACATATTGTAACAGTTGCATCATGGTCCAAGGAGGCAATGGGCATTGTAAAGCCTTAGGTTCTAGGGGATGTGGCAACAACTCAAGTGACCGCATTGTAATTCTTGGCCATGAGAAATATTAACTCTGGAGCCTAGACTAAGTGAAGGAAACTAGCTACTTGAATAATTCTAGATGATGCTAAGTTAATTGATAGAGGGTCATTAGCCTATCGTTGTTGGTGGATAGCCTAGATAAGGCCTTTTAGTTTGACCCAGGTGCCAAAATTTGTATCTATGATCTCTTTGAGGGATGTTTCAATTTGGGGCCCTAGAACTATCTCATCCTTCTTGTATTTGAGGTATGATGAGAGCTTCTCCAATGCCTTTTTTGTCTTTGACTTCTTGGTAGGAACCATTGATGAGCTAGGGAGCTTGGGACTTCCCGGAGGTGACCCAACTGCAGCCATTTCTTTTTCTCCAGGATTAGAACCTGCAAGACTAGACAACCATCAATACATCACACATTAAATCTTTCAAGAACACTCTGAGTTCCATAAATTTAGGAATCCCCAAAATTATTACCTAAAAGGGATCACATTAGCTACCATTGAATACACCAGGTAGATGATCTCCATTGTAAACAATCCATAAAGGAGATACAACATGCTTGAAACTATGAGGACTCAAAAAGGATGAATTGAACAACCATCATGGTGGGTGTGCTAGGGATCACCAAGACACCCAAGACAAATTTTCCAAAATATGAAGGTGTAAGTGAAGGAGTTAGGCGACATCCTCACTAAATGACCTGACACCTCTGTACTCAACATGTATATATCAACTAGGGTAGAGTTATGAGAATTGGTTGACAGCTGGTATGGCACGAATAAAATTAAAATCCACTTTGGATTAATTTTGAATGCTCAACCATGGGGATTAGTCTCGCCATTAATACAGACATGATAGAGGAGAGAAAAAAAAATACAAACAAGTCGTTGATCCAGCGAGCTTGACTCTACAATTATCCTAGTTATATGACTCGACCAAAAGACTACATTGACAAAGATGACATGGGACCAACTCGAAAAAAATTCAATGATGTTTTATTAAGAAAGAGTGGTTTTAAGACCTCATAAAAAATTTAGAGAAGACACCTCTGAGATCCTATTTATAGGAACTTGTGTTATGAGCAACCTGTGAATTGACATGGTTTTCACAATGCACCAAAAGCAAGAACAAGCAACTACTGTATGTACAATTATACAAGACAAACATAGAGCTACCGAAAACCATATCTACACACTTATAGAGAAACACACAAAATGTACAAAATTTATAGAGCTCTACATAATTTACATGACTCACAAACTTTACATAATTTACAAGCAGAACACCAACTTACAACATGTATACAATTTTTAAAAACAAACACCGAATTTACAAAAACGTACATTAAAACTAAAAAAAAACCCAATCTTCTTGCAAGACCAGCCACAAAGGGTTGTGCCAAGGGAGAAGGGAACAAAAAAAAAGCCCAGGGAGGGAGGAACAGGCACAAAAAAAGGGGGCTAGGCTTGGATAACATGCAAAGAAAACAACAAAAACCCAAAAGAAATCAAAGCAAAGAGAAAAATGCAAACCAACACAAAAGAAAAATGAAACCAGAGGGAAAAAGAGGGACTACCTTAAGACAAAAAATGATGGGAATGGAAGATTGATTATTATTCACTCTGTCACCACTCACAACTAAGGCCTCAAACACACACTGTTTGCACGATTTCATGATTTGATAATTCCTTAGCTTCGGAAGCATTTTTCTTTAATTCGCTCAAAGGTGATTTTTTCATGGTAAGTGTGAAAGTGACAGGGTAAAGGATCTTTTGTAATGCCTAAAAGGAGCACATTAATTTCCAATTAGCATTCTAAGAATGAGGCAGACTACTAAATTCTGGACCTAGGGGCATCCGAGGGCACCTCCTCAAAAGAAGATAGAAGCGATGACACCAAAATCCAAAATTCTAAAACTTGATGACTACAAAGGAGAAAATACTCTAGGATCCAAATCCCAAAGGAGCATGGACAAAAAACAAAGGGGCTTAGCCAAAACAAATGAAAGTGAAAAATAAAAAAAGGGGGACCCAACATTTTGTCAATGAAATGTAGGAATAGGTATGTCGGGCATAACACATTCAAATGAGGGCTTTTGAGGGGAAGATTCCACAAGAACCTTGAACAAAAAATAAACCTCACCATTGGATCAAGGATATCCAAGAGATAATTTTTGACATATAATTTGACTAATTATAGGAAAGTTTAAAAAATGTAATTTTTTTACCCACACAGTCATAAAACTCTCAAATTTGCAAATTATAGGAACACATATTTTACGTAGATAATTTTTTCTTGTAGAAATGAAAAAATTGATTGAGGGAGGGGGATTCCTAATCCAGAACCCCTAGGGGAGGTGACCTAGTAGATTCCCAGGCTAACTTCACCTGCAAATCCTAAACCGTAAGTTAGATTTTGACAATTTTTTTGGTGTATCTCTGTATGTGAGTTAACTACTTAAAGATAAGGTTTTGGCTTCTCGATATTCATGGATCTCTCTATAGATAATATAAATCACAAAGTGTTAAAAGTGACCTTTATAAAGTGCCACTTGATACCCGCTATGTTCTTGCACCAATAGTCATTTATTAAAAAATGCTAGTTTTTGTGGCCTAATATCCTAGTAGTCGTTACAAAATGTCCCAATAGTGGTGCACAAATGGGCCAATTACCAACAAAAAAAAGAAAAAAAATGATTAGATATTAGTACATGTGTGCTTGACTATTGGTAAATGTGTTATCATTTTAGGGGCCTCTTTAGTATTAGTAATTGGGGGGTCAACCTGACAAAAAGGTCACGGTTATTAGACCCCTTAACGATTATTGGGTCATCTCCCCTACTTCCCCCACCTCTAATAGGCCTACACATACATGCGGTGCTATAGGTACCTATTGGTACTAACCAAAGTCAACCCTACTAGATGATGAGTGTATTCACAAGGAACGATGATTAAATTTATCATAGAAAATAATAACCACATGCCAAAATATTAAAATTATTTTTTAATAGTTTCTTAACCATGAACATTTATATATGTTGGTTCGTATTTTTATCAAAAGACTTTAAACTTGATTTCAATTGGTGGTGGATTTCTTTCCTTTTGGTGCACCACCTTTTATTTTTTGGTGTGCAACCCAAGGTGGCATTGACATCGATAGACCACTTGGGGACCATCGATGGCCCCCCTTTGCATTCCTATCTTATCCTTATAGGAAATTTTAAAAAGATCATAAATTTTACTTGAGGAGTCCATTTTTTGATTTCTTATACTTTCTTGCAAGTTGGTTTTGAAAACTACATAGTGGTATAAGTTTGGTTCCCTAATTTTGTTGTTTTGATACATTTTTAGAGTCTCAAAGCTATATGTTCTTATTTTTGTGGTTTTGGACATAACATTAGGATATAAAATTAGATTTTCAATTTAAAATAGGTGCTAGAGAGCACTTCAATTTTACCAAATAATAGTATTATTATTTTATTAGTTTTATGATTATAGAGACTTGTGTGCTTGTTTGAACACTTGTAGGTGCCTAAGATTTGGGATGTGATTTTATGAGCATCGAAATGAGTCAAGAGCTGAAACTTTGAAGGAGTGCATGTTTTTATATGATATTTATGATGTTATAACTAATTATTATATTTTGTACTTCTAGGTACATATTTATATGTATTTTTTAGAGTTAAACTTTGATGGTGATAGGTACAAAATTTGCCTTCGGTTTGAGGACACGGTTTGATAATTGGAGTCTAGTGTGGGTTATATTTGAGTGTAGGCATACCATTGGTGATGATTATAGATCATGTAAATGTAGGTGCATATTTTTCATTGAAACAACATGATCATGTTGATGAGATGTAACTGATTTAATGTTTGAAGATGTTAAGTTGATCACTAAAATACAAAAGGATAATGCAAGACATTAAATCAGTTAATGGATTGTATTGTCATTGATGTGAGCTTGATATAATCTAATTGGTTATATTCAAAGTGTCAAAGAATTCAGAGAATCAAAGAGAAAAATATTATGCTTTTAGTAATGCATAAAAGAAAAGTATTCACAATATGACTACAAACACCGATGGTCAGTGGAACCTGACAGATAGAGATCACTGACAGTCAAGTTACAGTGATGCCCAAGCAAGAACACCAGAAAGCATTACCGATGAGAAGAATCACAAGCATACCCGATGGCCAGAAACATAGTGTAAACCAACGGAGAAGCCCAAGCAGAACTGGAGTGTTGACCGACACTATCATAGAGTTAAATACGAAAATTAACTTGAGTTCAAAAATGACAAAATATCTAGCTGGCAGAGCTAAATATAGAGTTAACTGGTAGTTATCATTGTTTTCATCGACAATATAAGCCAGAGATAAGTAATTGATTTAAAGCTATTTTTTCCAGTTGGCAAGAAGATCTCAGTGAGATAAAACATGAGTTTTTCTTTAAATCTAATTGGCGAGAATTGTAGAACACGCCAAGATTAAGAAAACAAAGAACCTAACAACGGTGATATCATTTCTATAAAGAGACAACTCAATTCATTGTGAATTATTGAGGTGGGTGAATGAATGAAAAGAGGATGTTGAAGAGAAACTTCATACAATGCTGATCAACAAGCTAGGGAAAGAGCTAAATTTTGTTGTGGACACCGAGCAACAGATCACAACATCACCAAACAGAATCAAAGTGGAGCAAAGGTATAAACAGATTTATATTGATCTAAATAGTTTTATGAGATTACAATAGATCTAAAAATCTGCAATTATAAGTTGTATATGTGAATAGATCATACTGTTTCTGTTTAACCATTGATTCAGAAAGTCTCTTAAACAAGTGGGATTTAAATATCCTTTCTATATTGAGATACATCCCAAGGAGTATCAAAAAATTTGATCATGAAGATAGCATGAGATGCCAAATACCAATTGATAGGCCAAGTGAGTGTTTGATCAAAGATGGTAGCATAGATATGCCCGATATCAAGTAACATACTAAAATTTTAAATCCTTTAACAAGGTCACACCTAATAGTGTGTTTGTAACCTTTAACAAGGTTGGCTCTTCACCGAGCTCACTTCAGAAGAGTGAAAATTTTGGGTTACCGGTCCCAAGTGGTTTTTCATTTAACAGGATTTCCACTTTAAAAATCCATGTGTTAATGTGTTTATGAGTCATTACTTTAGTGTTTTGCATTACACTTAACTTAATTGGATTGATCTGTATACTCTTTTATTGTCTTTTGGTAAATTAACATACTGCTATTCGGTAAACATATAGTAGAAGGTTTTACAAAGCATTCTGAGTAGTAGTAAGTTGATATAAGTATTTGGAGGCATTCATCTTATAGGACTGAAGGTAACTAGAGGTATAATATTGTGGTACTAAGTTTTAAGGGTTGATTATTGGAATATTTTGAGGCCAATAATTCACCCCCCCCCTCTCAGTTATTACTAACAATTGGTATCAGAGCTTGTGTGCTTAGAAAGGGAGTTTAACAACTCAAGCAAAAGATCACAAGATGAACAGACAAGATGTGCCCAAGTTAAATAAAGACAACTTTACATCATGGAAAAATAGAGTAAGACTCCACCTATCAGGTATTAGAAATGATATTGTTCAATACTTAGATACTAAATATGTGTTGCCTACAGGACCTCATACTCTTGAACAATTAAGAGTCAAGAATGAGCATAACTGCATGATGATAGAACTTGTTGTTGGAAAGTTGACTCCTAGAGGACATATGACTATTTTTGTGTTGTCATCATGGCAACAAAGTCATATTAAGTTTCTGTCTAAGATAACTTAGAAGATAAAATGACTAAGTATGGAAATAGGGCAGACAGAGATATACAAAGATCAGCACATCAGTGCATGTGTGAGAGATCAAATCAGAGTATGCACATTTAGATATATTTTCTATGGGATGTCTACATACTAAGTCCATACACACATGGTATGGCATGATAGTACAAAGAAGTTATAGACAGATCAGTACACCAGCAGTCCAGAAGATAGAACATGAAAGCCGACTAGTGTTTTGATCAGCGTGAGTTATTTTGTTATGTAATGGCTAAGCGCCTTTGAGTATATGTTTGTAATGATGTAATTAGTATTTTTGTAAACACAATTAATCTGACTTTTTTGGAAGCGTTGTGTATTATGTTTTAGGGCCGACTAGAGTCTTGTTTTGGGTCGCGCCTATTCAGATATGAACATATAAGTATGTAATGTAAAGTTATGTTACAAGTGTTGAATTATTATGTAAGAGGAAGATATAAAAAATATAGTATGATGATGTAAGTATATGATATAGCTCTTTAAGAGAGTAAGAGAATTCACGCATACATGGAACTGATTAGACATCAGTGTCATCAAAATAGTTCACTTTTGATATAGTGTATATCAATTATCAGAAGGTTGTAGCCTTCATCTTATTGGGCAGTGAGCCTAGGAAGTGAGCCATATACCTTTAACAAGGTTTTTTAAAATACTCCTAATAGGGTCAAACCTTTAACTAGGTCATTGTACTTGCATTGTAAAGACTCCTCCTAACAGGGAAAAGGAACTTTAATAGGTTCATCATACTAGTGCAATATTTGTGGGTACTAATTCCCACTAGGGTTTTCCTCTGATCTAGGTTTCCCCGTAATCATATCATGTGTTATGATTTCTTATGTTAAGCTTCATTAAATGAATGTTTGATTTATGTTTAAGTTGTAGAAAATTATTATATAGACAAACATTGATTCACCACCCCCCTCTCAGTGTTTCTAACAATTGGTATCAGAGCTCTGGTCCTCTGAAAGAAAATTTAACCACTTGAGGTGATCATGGACTCAGAAGAAGAAAAACATTTGAAAAAGAATCTTGAAGCAGCTCTTGAAGATCTTGATAGATCCAAAAAAGAAAATGAAGAACTTAGACTGAAAGTTGATGAATCACAAATGCTTATCAAGAAATTAAGAAAATATTTGAAAGATTGTTCTAAAAGTGATTTAGGGAAAATGATCAAAAATCTCAATGAAGAGAATATGTCTCTAAAAGATAAAATTGAAAATCTAGATGAACAGCTAACAGATAGGCAAATTACTATTGAAGAAAAGATCAAAGAAAGCAAACAACTAGATGTTGAACTCTTGAAAGAAAACATGAAAGTCCTAGAATTGGAAAACATAAAGAAGAAGTTGGAATCTGAATTAACAAAAGCAAAAGATAAGATTGATAAACTCCACACAAGTTCTCATTCACTTCAATCTCATCTTATTGCATAAAAGAAAGAAGACGAAACTACTGGTCTTGGATACAGTGTAACACAAATTGAAATCAATTCATTACAAGAAAGAAAGAAAGCACATGAAGCATCTTCAGAAGCAAAGAAAGTTGAAAATGTTACAGAGATTAAAATAGATCCACCTAAAGGGGAACTCAAGCAAGTTAACAGAACTTGTTATGCATGTAACAAACATGGTCATTTGGCAAGAGATTGCAAAGAGGTAAGACCTTTCAATGGTTACTGTTTCTCCTATAATAAATTTGGTCACATAGATATACATTGCAGAACAAATCAAAGAAATCAGTCACAACAGAATCAAAGAAGAATGAATCAAAACAATCAGAGAAATCAACCTCAAAGAAATTTGCAGAACACTACATGTCAGATATGTAACTACAATGGACACATAGCAAAGTAGTGCAGCATGATGAACAAGAGAATCAGACCTCCTATCATTTGTCACACATGTGGAAAGGCTGGACACATCTCAAGGTTTTGTAGATCCAAAAATCAAAAGCAAGAGGATCCTAAGAAATCACTATTTAAAGAAGAAGAAGGAGAAGTCAAGTTTGTTCAAGAAAAAGAAGATTCAAGCAAAATTTGGGTTGAAATAAAGAAGGACAATGATGTTGACAAAGTATTTGATGCATCCACAGTGGACACACCCTCTACTTCTTCTTGAATAGACCTTCTTGGTCTTAGGGGGAGCTATTCTAGCTTGGGACCCCTGCGTGGCTGGTATACTCACCTCTGAGTATGCGCCTATGGATTCATAGTTATAAACACATGATATTTTAGTATGCATGCACACATTATCTCTAATGCATCGTGATCAAATTTGAAAATTCTCTGATTAATCTATGTAGGGTTGCAAACATTAAATGCAGTAGCTTTTATAAAAGAATGTAAATGTTCAATCTTCTTCACACTTGCATTCGAGATCACAGAATTCAAGAGCACTGGAGCACTGAGCATCAAAGCACGGAAGAATAATAGATTTGGAAGTTAAGAAAATGGATAAGAATTTGAAATGGAACCCTAGAAATTGTTTTGTTTTGGATTTTTGTGAAACCCTATTTAAGAAATCATCAAGTAAGTATGGAAACTCCAGTTGTATTTGACATTGCAGAGAGTAAAAGATTTGTGTTATAAAGCATCCTTTCAAATCCATACTGGATGGTGTGGAAGGAGCTTTCTCCAAAACCCCGTTAGGTGTTGTTCACATAGAAGATATCCATGCATACATTTACTGTAAGAAAGAAACAGTAGGAGATATCAGCATAGCCACTCATATGGGATCTATGATGAAACTAGACAACACATTCAAGGATGAGTTCACACACTTGATTGATAACCCTATCTTTGAATACTCAAATGCACATGAGTTTGATCAGCCAGAATGGGTAAATATTTTACTAAGCAGAATAAATGATGACCTTTATTGGATTGGTGAGGTTCCTGTTCACATCACTATAGACCTAATCCAAGAATTAACTAGACTCCCTAAGACTGGACCAGTTCTTCCTACTGGAAAGGATGTCAAGAAGCAAGTTGAACAAGTTTTCCTATCTAGAAGTGACAAGCGTGGGATGACAGCTGACCCTATCAAGGAAGATGACATAAAAATTCTAACAATGATAGTTAGGTATAAGTTTCAGCAAGCAAGCAGGTTAAACAATGTCTCTGCAGCAACAGTCCTAGCAGCTATCAGAATGGTGAAGGATAACACTCAATACAACCTATGTGAGATCTTGCACACTCAATTTATTGACAACATTCAAATCATCAAGCATGATAGGAGAAAACATTCAGGTTTGGATCTTTGATCATCTATTTGTACTTCCATATTGTTGGAAAGGTTGCAAACCTTTACCTAGATAGGAGCAAACCCACAATGTCTTAGATTTCACTTAAAGACACTTTAGAGAGCAGTGTAAGGGACGCCATGGATATGGATATCAAGACATTTAGGATCAAGATGCAGAAAAGGATCATATTATCTAAGAAGATAGTTGATAAATATAAGGATACCATATGTTTCATGGTAGAAACAGATTGCACTTGCATGGAGGCAATTGAACCTAGAACCAAATGGATTCATCCTCTTGGTTATGAAGTGGAAGAACATGTGTTAGAAGGATATGCACAATTTCTATTGCCTGCACCCAAAGATCCTAATGAACCCAGATGGGGCACTTACAGAGAGAAGACTAATGCAGTTGATTCTGTATTATACAGTGCTGATAATAAAAGAAAGGCATATAGGATTATATCTAGAATTCTAAGAGTACATGGAGTCACTCAAGAAGATCTTGAAAAAGCTAGAGAAGCCAAGATAGCCAAAGAACTTGAGAAGACTAAAGAGATCCAGAAGAAGAAGAAATTAGAGAGCACCTATGCACCCTCTACCACTATTGACCTAGACTCATCTCCACCTTCTATACCAAGCAAGAAGACTAGAGGAAGAAAATAGGCACCCACAAATCACCCATCCTCAAGGAACACTCAGAGCAAAGCAAGGAATACTCAAGCTCCTCCTGAGGTAGGATTTAGACCTAGTCTAAATGTCTTGAAGAATAGGATTGTAAATGAAGGGAGATTAGATACACTTGCTAAAGTCTATGACAAGTATCAAGAGATGGATAAAACTAAAATACATTCTATGATCATATCTCATATGATTAAGTTTAAGAAGTCAGTTCTTGAACTCAAGACAGTGATACCTAATAAGTTATGGAACATACTTGAGATCATGAAAAGACATGCAATTGAGGAAGACATGAGGATAAGAGAAGAAACATTAGATACTCTTCTCCCTATATGCTCACATGATGAGAAGGCAATTCTATTAGATCTGGTGAAGCCTCGTCTCAGAACCAAGACAAGGACTCTACAAATTATGAACAAAGAGTATGAGCAGATAGGTAAAGAAACTAAAAAGGAATTTTCACAAGTGTTTATGGATAGACACATGTATCCATAAATGGTGCCTACTACAAAGGTAACTCTAGCTCCTCCCAAACAGGTTACAGAATGAGTGATTCAGATAGAACCTATAACAGGTCCACAGGTTTCAGCGCCCATAGTGATAATAACTTCTGATACAGAAAAAGAATCAGAAGACACTATAGTAGTTGATAATATCAAGATATCCATGACAACATCTAACAAAGACATGGACAAATTTAATAAAGAATTTGTAAGCACTAAATAAATGTGCACTAATGATACATCTGTGCAACAAGATGAAGTTCCCTCCAATGATCCAATTGACTTGAATGAAGAAAAAGATATTCAAGATAATGAGACACCAATCAGAGAGATACCAGTAAAGATTGAATGCATGCATACCAGTCAGAATACTATATTCTCACCATCCACTCAACCATCTACTTCATTGTTGTCAAGGTTAACTCCTGATTCAGAAATTCTGGATGCATGGGGAGAAGAAAACCTAATCAAGATCAACATTCTTTATATGGAAAAATAAAAAGAGAAACAAGTGATGAGGAACCCTCGCTTTTGGAATCAGTGAATATGTTGAATGAATTATTGCCTATAGATAAGAAAGTAGCCAAAGTTCAATCAGTTGAAGATGTGGACAGCATTCTAACAAACTTCAAATCACATTTTACAAGCCTAGTATACTTAGCTACTAGAATTGCAGAAGATGAATACAAAAAGGAGAGACTGAATGAATTTGTAAAGAACTTTACCTTAGACTTAAATTCTTTAAAGACTGGGCAATCCATATTGAAAGAATTGGCAGCTAAGGAAAAGAAATTCATAGAAAACTACATGGACAGAGTGAAGTTCACCTCTAAACACATCAAGAAGATAGAAGAGGCTGAGATCATGGTGGACACCTTAGAAAATCAGTTGAAACATATATCCAGGACATGAACATATGTAAAAATGTCTATCAAGGTCAGCTAGACAAAATTGAAAAGGCTAAGTTGGAAATCAACAAGATAAGAGTCAGACAAACTCAGTTGAGAAATGCACTTGCGCACTCTCTAGCAGTCCTAAGTGAGAACATAAAATAGATTGATGCTACCATTGTGAAATATGATCAAGGTCCTTGCATGGATCTGATAAAAATGGATAAGCTAACATATGCCTTATGCGCGCATCTACAGACAGTTGATGCAATGAAAGTATTATGGCAGAAAGAGATCCAATCTCTTCAGATTGTGTACCCTGAAGTTTACATGGAGTAAGTATGTAGAAGACTTACAAGTTTTTGTACACCTTTGTCATTAATGTCAAAGGGGGAGTAATATAGAATGTGTATATATGGAGAGTAGTATATGTATATATGTAAAAGATGTTATGATATACCATTATTTTTGTGTTAAGTCATTTTGGGAAACTTGGCCACATACCTTTGTTGCCATAAATGAAAAAGGGAGAGATTGTTGGGAAGTTGAATCCTAGAGGACATATGACTATTTTTTTGTTGTCATCATGGCAACAAAGTCATATTAAGTTTCTGTCTAAGATAACTTAGAAGATAAAATGACTAAGTATGGAAACATGACAGACAAAGATATACAGCGATCAGCACATCAGTGCACATGCGAGAGATTAAATCAAAGTATGTGTGTTTAGATATATGTTCTATGGGATGTCTACATAATAATTCCAGACACGCATGGTATGACATGATAGTATGGAGAAGTTATAGACAGATCAGTACACTAGTAGTCCAAAAGACAGAACATGAAAGCCGACTAGTGTTTTGATCAGCGTGAGTTATTTTGTTATGTAATGGCTAAGTGCCTTTGAGTATATATTTGTAATGATGTAATTAGTATTTTTGTAAACATGCTTAAGCAAAATGTTTTGGAAGCATTGTGTATTATGTTTTAGGGCCAACTAGAGTCTTGTTTTGGGTCGCGCCTATTCGGATATATAAACATATAAGTATGTAATGTAAAGTTATGTTACAAGTGTCAAATTATTATGTAAGAGGAAGATATAAAAAAATTAGTATGATGAATTCAATATATGATATATCTCTTTAAGAGAGTAATAGCATTCGCGCATACATGAAACTAATTAGACATCAGTGTCATCATAGCAGTTCACTTTTGATATAGTGTATATCAATTATCAGAAGGTTGTAGCCTTCATCTTATTGGGTAGTGAGCCATATACCTTTAACAGGGTTTTGTAAAATACTCCTAATAGGGTTAGACCTTTAACCAAGTCATTGTACTTGCATTTTAAAGACTGCTCCTAACAGGGCAAAGGAACTTTAACAGGTTCATCATACTAGTGCAATATTTGTGGGTACTAATTCCCACCAGGGTTTTCCTCTAATCTAGGTTTCCCCGTAATAATATCATGTGTTATGAGTTCTTATGTTAAGCTTTATTAAATGAATGTTTGATTTATGTTTAATTTGTAGAAAAGTATTATATAGAAAAACACTAATTCACCCCCCCCNTCCCCCCCCCCCCCCCCCTCTCAGTGTTTCTAACACTTGCATCATCACTCTCTGATGCTGAGTTTGAAGATGTCAAAACCAACACCTCTACAAATAAAATGAGGGATAAGTTGAATCTTGTACATGGACAAGATGCCAATGTACTTAGAGCAAAGGCAATAAGCCTAAGAGGGAGGTTTGATAACCTAAGAATGAAAGAAGGAGAAAACATTACTCAGTAAAGTTGCAGAATCAAAGAGGTAGTAAATGCTATCTGAGGAGTTAGAGATGTAATTGAAGAGGAGACAATGGTAAGAAAAATGTTAAGAACCTTATTGCCTATTTATGTTATTAGAGTTTCTGCTATTCAAGAAATGAGAGCAGTTGCAAATAATACAACTACTCTAGAAAGTTTGATTGGTAGACTAATTTCATTTGAGATTAATAACTTTGACAATAGTATCTTACCATCTATAGAATTTGCATTCAAATCTTCTCTAGAGATAAGTAACTCAAGTCATAGACATGCTATTAGAAATGATAGTGATAGTGACAATTAGGATCAAGGACTTGATGAAATTGAAGCACTAATGGATAGAAGATTGCAGAGAGGAAAAGGTGGATACAAAGGTAAATTACCACTTGTATGTTTCAATTATAAAGAGTTTGGATACTTTGCTACAAGTTTTCCAAACTGAAGAAAAGATGATAGAGGAAATGAAATATCATTTGAGAAGAAGTTTGATAAAGCTGAAAATATAGATTATTGGAGCAACCGACAATCTGACAGGAGAGATGCCCAAGACTACAAGGACAAAGGAGAGAAAGCTTGTCGCCTAGCTGAGAACAGAGCTGATGACACTGACACTAAATCAAAAGAAGACATCGAGATGGTATTTGTAGACATGAAGGATGATTCAGATGAAGATGAAGAAATGTATGTAGAAACTGCACTCATATCTAAAGTTAGTAAAAATGATGTCTGGATCATAGATAGTGGTTGATCTCATCATATGACCGGTGATAAGAATTTTTTTGATACTTTTGAATACTATAATGGTGGTTCAGTGAGAATGGGAAATGATACACCTTGTCTATTTGAAGGTAAAGGAACCATAATGTTGAATAACCTGATAAAATGTGAAAATGCTTACTAGGTTAAAGGACTGAATTACAATTTGTTAAGTGTTTCTCAGATGAATAATTCAGGTCACAGAGTAGCATTTGAAAATAAGAAGGCAAAGACCTTCAATGAATCAAAAAGGGTTATTGGTATCGGTGAGCAGACAAAAGGTAACCTTTTCTATCTTGATGACACTAACACCACTTGTTTAATGGCTAGAAATGAAGACATATAGTTGTGGCACAAAAGATTGTGTCATGTGAACTTTGACAACATGATAAAGATAAGAAAAAAGGAACTAGAGGACTACAATAGGTTTGTTTATAAAGAAACTGACACTCTACCCAAGCAACAGTGTGTCACTCCCGAGCATTAGAACATTGCACCCAAGCATCAGGCTGCAATTACCAACAATCAGGATAATCCTCAAGATGATGTTCTGAACAATGGAGATGAAAATCAAGGTGAAGAATATAATCAGAAAGATGAACACAGAGCTGAACTGAAACTTTCCAAGTATGTGAGAAGACATCATCCATAGATTCAAATCATATGAGACAAGAAGGCTAGAACAAGAAAGAGAAGTAAGTCACTTAACACCAGATGTTTACTTTGTGATTTTTAGCCTAAATATGTTAACAATGCACTTGAGAATGAAGAATGGGTCAGTGCTATGAATGAAGGGATAGAACCGATTGAGAAGAACAATACATGGACACTAATACCGAGACCAGATGACAAGAATGTCATTGGTACCAAATGGATATTCAGAAACAAGTTGAATGAGAATGGAGAAGTCACTAGAAACAAAGAAATATTAGTATGCAAGGGATATGCACAAGAAGAAGGTATTGATTATGGAGAAATATTTCAATCGTTGCTAGACTAGAAGGAGATATAATCTTACTTTCTTATGCTAGATTTACAGGATTCAAGGTATACCAAATGGATGTCAAATCTGCATTCCTAAATGGAATACTTGAAGAAGAGGTATACATTGAACAACTAGAAGGGTTTGTTAATCCACACAAGAGAAAAATGATATGTAGACTACATAAAGCCTTGTATGGATTGAAATAAGCACCAAGAGCCTGGTATGAAAGACTTCACTCATATCTCATTAGTACAAAATTTGTTAGAACAAGTGAAAATAGCAATCTATACTTAAAAGAAGATACCAATGGTAGTATTATGATTGCTGAAATTTTTGTTGATGATATCATTTTTGGGGGAAATGAATTGTTATGAAAATCCTTTGCTAATGAAATGAGCAAGGAATTTGAAATTTATATGTTTGGAAAGATCAAATTATTTCTTGGTCTACAGATTCTTCAACAAGATGTAGGCATATACATCACTCAGTCCAACTACATCAAGGAAGTGCTAAAGATATTCAAGATGCAAGATTCCAAACCAGTTGGAACACCTATGGCTACCGGATGTAAGCTGACAAAAGAAGACAATACAAATGAGGAAAATCAAACCTTATATAGATCAATGATTTGAAAACTAATGTATGTTGTTCACACTAGACCAAATATAGCACATGCAGTGGGGATAGTTGCAAGATTCTTTGCTAATCCCAAAGAATCACATATGACTGTTGTCAAAAGAATTATGAGATATCTGAAGAACACTGAGGACTATGTCTTATGGTACAAAAGGGAAGGAAATTTTGAGCTACAAGTATATAGAAATGATGATTGGGATTGAAACATTGATGAATGAAAGAGCACAACTGGAGGAGCATTCTTCATGGGTGACAGACTTGTCACATGAATAAGAAAGAAGCCAGGATGCATCTCTCAATCTACTGCAGAAGCAGAATATGTGGTTGTTGCTGCAAATTTATCTAATATTTCAAGGATCAAACAATTACTGGAAGGTATGCATATGAAGATCCTTGAACGAGTAATTATCTATTGTGATAATACCAGTGTAATAAACATTTATAAGAATCTAGTCATGCATGCTAAGACTAAGCATATTGCTATCAAGTATCACTATCTAAGGGAAAAAGTGCAAGCAAAAGAAGTGACACTAGAATATGTTCAATCAAAGGAACAGTTAGCTGTTATATTCACCAAGCCATTACCAAAGGATACATTTGAGTACCTGAGATAGAGACTAGGGGTTCAACCCTTGTCTATCGGTTAGTAATCTGACTAAGAGGTTGCATCAACCTATAAAAAATATGAAGATTACTCATGTTGATGCAAAAAATAAGATGAACAACAAAAGATATATATATACATTGCAAGGTACATATCTGCACCGAAAATCAGATATTGTATTGTTGATGGATAGGGAAATTCAAGGAATATATTATGCAAAGGAATAGAGCATGATATAGATGATAAAACAAGGAGAATTATGTTTGTTTGGCATTATTTTCAAAGGGAGATATGTTCTCATTATCATAAAAAAGAGAGATTTGCTTTATCATACAAAGGGAGAGATGATATCATTAGCAAAAGGAGAGATGATTTCATATCACATAAAGGAGAGATTTGATAAATGGAGAGATTATATCATTATCCATGAAGAGAAGTTCTCGAGAATCAGAAGCAAGAGTTAATAAATATTCTAAGGGAAAGAAATTGATGACATATGAAATATCCATCTAAGGGAGAGAAGTAACAAAGGGAGAGAGTTCAAACAAAGAGAAATATTGTTGTATAAAAAATAAAAAATAAAATATAAAATATAAAAAATAAAAAAAAATATAAAAATAAAAAAATAAAAATCAAGAAGAGGAACAGTCAAGGAAGAACACATATCAGAACAAAGATATCAGATGATACATCTATCCATTGAAGGGATTGAAGATTGAAGACAAACACTCTACAGGAAACAAATCTAAGCTATTTTTGAGCTTACCGAGAACCAAACATTTGTAATAGTTATATTAGGAAAGCTTGATGAAACTGTATATTTCAAGTATAGTATGATAATGTAGTATGTTGCCATCAATTCCAAAGGGAGAGATTGGTGACATGCAACTGATTGAATGTTTGAAGATGTTAAGTTGATCACCAAAATATAGAAGGATAATGCAAGACATTAAATCAGTTAATGGATTGTAATGTCATTAATGTCAACTTGATATAATCTAATCGGTTATAATCAAAGTGTCAAAGACTTTAGAGAATCAAAGAGAAAAAGATTATGCTTTCAGTAATGCATAAAAGACAAGTATTCACAATATGACTACAAACATTGATGGTCAATGGAACCCGATAGATAGAGATCACCGACAGTCAAGTCAGAGTGATGCTCGAGCAAGAACACTGACGAGAAGAATCACAAGCATACCCGACGGATAGAAACACAGTGTAAACCGATGGTGAAGCCCAAGGAGAAATGGAATGTTGACCGACAATATCATAGAGTTGAACACCACAATTAACTTGAGTTTAGAAACAACAAATATCTAGCTGGGAGAACTAAATATATAGAGTTAACTGGTAGTTATCATTGTTTTCATCGACAAGATAAGCCAGAGATAAGTAATTGATTTAAAGCTATTTTGTCCAGTTGGCAAGAAGATCTCAGCGAGATAAAATAGGAGTTTAGCTTTAAATCTAGTTGGCAAGAATTATGGATCATGCCAAGATCAAGAAAATCAAGAACCTAACAATGGTGATATCATGTCTTTAAAGAGACAACTCAATTCATTAGGAATTGGTGAGGTGGGTGAATGAATGAAAAGAGGATGCTGAAGAGCAACTTCATACAGTGTTGATCAACAAGATAAGGAAAGAGCTAAAGTTTTATGTGGACACCAAGCAACAGAGCACAACATCACCGAGTAGAATCAAAGTGGAGCAAAGGTATAAACAAAGTTATATTGATAAAAATAGTTTTATGAGATTACAATAGATCTGAAAATCTGCAAGTATAAGTTGTATATGTGAACAGATCATACTATTTCAGTTTAACCATTGATTCAAAAAATCTCTTAACTGAGCGAGAATTAAAGATCCTTTCTATATTGAGATACATCCTGAGGAGTATCAAAAAGTTTGATCATGAAGATAGCATGAGATGCCAGATACCAATTGACAGGATAAGTGAGTGTTTGATCAAAGATGATAGTATAGAGATTCCGATATCAAGTGACAGACTAAACTTTTAGATCCTCTAACAAGGTCACACCTAATAGTGTGCTTGTAACCTTTAACAGGGTTGGCTCTTCACTGAGCTCACTTCAGAAGAGTGAAAATGTTGGGTTACCGGTCCCAAGTGGTTTTTCCCTTAACAGGGTTTCCACATTAAAAATCCATGTGTCAATGTGTTTATGAGTCATTACTTTAGTGTTTTGCATCACACTCAACTTAATTTTATTGATCAGTATACTCTAGATAATTTACTATCTTTTGGTAAATTAACAGACTGCTATTCGGTAAACATACAGTAGAAGGTTTTACAAAGAATTCTGAGTAGTAGTAAATTGATATAAGTATTTGGAGGCTTTCATCTTATAGGACTGGAGATAACTAGATGTATAATATTGTGGTACTAAGTTTTAAGGGTTGATTATTGGAATATTTTGAGGCCACTGATTCACCCCCCCCCTCTCAGTTATTACTAACATGTGTTTGTGGTAGTTTGGTGGTGATTTGGTTTAATGTTAGAAGGTTTTTATTATCTCCTTGATACTTATTTTTGTTCATTGACTATGGTGCTTAGATGTGGATATGTTTGAAAAATTAGACCTAAGATTGATTTAGTATTTTAGTCATAGTGTGCCTCATTACTCACACCCAACTTAGTGACTTGAGTGAGTTGGGAGCCCCCCCCCCCACCCTTTTTTTGCTTTTGTTCTTTTGACTTATTTTTTTTGGTTTTTTGGTTTTTTGGGATTTTAATAAGTGGGTTTTTGGACCTTTCAAAGAATAACCTCATGTCCAAAAATGTGATCCTTGAAACCCATTGCCTTTATTTATTTCTTGTTTTGTATTTTTTGTTGGTGATTAGAGGATCCGAAATGTCATAGATGTTGGAATCTGATGAAGATGATCATATCCTAGATCAGATTATGAATTTTTTAGTTTTGTCATTGCTACAAACAAGTGTACTTCACAATTTAGATCGTTTATACTAGTGATGAAGGTGATTGCACATGAATTTTTCTAAGTATCCAGTGTACCGGTGATAACACAGTCTGTGATGAAAGTTTTGGTGTGTGGTGATAATTTGAATGAATCAAATGATGTGATCATGAATAAAGTTTTGATAGAGTCATGATTACCTACATCTATGATTGTGTAAGATGATTCAACTCACAAATGGATATTTGAGGCAAACTCTAGTGATATCAACAAGAACATTCAACCAGTCGAGTCAAGGTGATGAAATTGAGGTAGCGATCAATTACATGTCAAATTTTGTTTTATTTGTGAATTATATTGTTGAGGGCCAACCTTGAGGAATTAAACTTCCTAGGTTAGAGTGATCACTTATAAAAAAAATTTAGGATTTGGAGGCCGACAATAGGTAACCGACTTTAGAGTTATTTCATTGACCTAAATGTGTGAATAAGAGATGAAATTGAAGACTAATTGAGAAAGGTTGTTGAATCGATGATTGTAGTGTTTGAAGTGAATATTTCTAAGTGAAGAGAAGTGATGATGTAATACCTACCCATGTTTTTTTTTTAGTTTGTGATGTCGTACTCTTTGAGGCATTGGTTTCAGTTCATTGGACAGATTATTTTAGGCTACTTTCATGAGAGTTACTATTCTTTTAGTTGATGGTGACTATTGTTTATGATGTTATGGTTATTATTAGGATGTGATGATTTATGTTTCAATTATATTGTACTTACCCCATACTTGCATGTGTATGGTTATCATGTTTATGTATCTGGTTGCATGTTGTTATGGTAGAGGACGGAGACATAGTTACTTGCTTCGGTGAGATCCACACGTTCAACCGATCCCTATCATTGATTGTAATATTATATTATGTATGTACATGCATATTCTTTGATGATAGGATTGCAGGTACAGGGCATCGTCTTCCCTGAATTGGCAGGAGTGAGTGTGCCCATAAATATTCATCTCAATGGTAAAGAGGGGAGGTAACATACAGATCTAAAACCCTAACCTAAGCCTAATCGT
>MU223776.1:3412428-3469172 GCA_018584345.1 Thuja plicata
TAAATATTTAATCTATTTAATTAAATATTTTATTAATTACATGTGCATAATTGTGTTGAAAAAGTATTTCAAATTCAAAAGATCTTAACTTGTTATTAGGAGTCTAATTTGAGTTGTGGCAATAAAGCACATTTTATTTAATTAAATTGGATTTACTTTCAACTTTGAAGTTGAGTTAAACTAGGGATTGACTTGGGAGTTGTCATTCACGTTTGCATGTTTTGGGGAATTTGAATCTCTTTAGGGGGAATTGGTCATTCATTCTCTCATAACAGGTTTTTGAGAATTGGAGAGCTCTTGGTGATTTTAAGGTTTTTGAAGAATTGTGGATTGTTGTGGATCTCGGTTGCTTCCAAGTTTCAGAGTTTTCTATTACTTGTGTGTGTGTGTGTGTGTGTGTGTGTTCAGATCTACATTATGCCAGATCTGTGGTTGAATTGGGCTTGAGGGTTTCGGATCTACTTTCATTCTCCAAGCCACATTCCTCTGTTTCTTGCATTGGATTAAAGGTAGGTTTTGTTTGCCTTGTATGGATTCAATTTCATAGATTAGAGGTTTTCTGTGATGTTTTAATGCTTGTTTTTAAAATTAGTCTTTTAGATGGCTTAGGGTTTTATTTACATTTTCGGGTGTTCCTAGAAACCCTAGATCTCTATTTCTATCATTTTCTATAATATTAGCATTGTAGGGTTATGCTGTCAAAATTTCAGGAAGAAATTCCCTCTAGATCTCCTATAAAACAAAAAATTAAACCCTTGATATAGTTTTTACTATAGAAGAAATCAAATTTATAATAAATTGATATTCGTTGGTTTTTCAGGGTTTTGGAGGAGCTTGGATCTATGGTTTTTGTAATTATATATTCCCTGATATAGTACAAACATGCTGTAAAAATTTCATATTTCTATCTCTTATAAAACTCCTATAAATTGAAAAAAATCAATCTGCCATATAGATGATACTATAGAAGAAAAATAAATAATCTCCTCCTTAGAAAATCCCTTTGGAAATTAAATTTAAAAAAAAAAAATAAGCCTCTGTAAAAGTACAGATTGGTGAGAAAATTACCCGGAATGGAAAAAGTTAAAACAAAACCCTTATTTTGTCTTTTTCCGTTTTCGGATTATTTTAAATATATATATATATATATACTACATCTAAATCAGAGTTTTGTGATTTAAAATTTACAATTTTAAAAAAAAAATTTAAAAAGACAGCGCAATTTTTTTTTAGGATTTTTTTTGTGGCAATTTTTTTTAAAAAAATTAATTTATATGCAAGGGGGGGCGGTGGGCTCCACCCACCAACCCCACCTGCAGACCGGGCCGTAAGCGGACGGTACCGGTGCTGCCATTGGCAGGCCGGACCGCCGCCAACCGGTCACGACACTGTTGTAGCAGGCCGGACCGCTTGCGGTACTGGTACTGCTAACAGTGACCGGGTAGGTAGGGGGCGTGGGGTCCACGGGGTCCCCCCCAATGCACTTCTTGTTTATTTAAAGAAAAAAAGTGTTTTGTTAAATTAATTTAGTTTAATTAATATTTTTAATATTAGTTTTTTTTTATATATTGTTTTATGAGTTATTTAATATATTAAGTGAGAATTTTAATTAATGTATGATTATTAAATCAAATTAATATGTTGCATGGATTAAAAATAATAAGCCTTATTTGCTACGTTAAGTTATGTTATAGTGAATTATGAGTAATGTGTGTTATTGCTAATTGATAACTTAGTTAATTTATATTATACTAACTATGATATAAATAATGAGGGTTATTGGCAATGATTATTTTATATTTAATTAATTTATAATATGTTTACTCTGGGAAAGAAAGATGAATTATATTAAGTCAAATTTAATGAATTGTGAGTTTAGTGGATTCTGGATTAAGTAATGTTTCCAGTTGAATTATCTATGGATGATTAAATTCTTATGGTTCATTTTTCAGTCTTTTAGGACATTTTGTTTCCTATGCATCTTAATGGATCTATTTTGTTTGAATGTATTACTGTTGGGGGCATTAGACGACCTAGGATGTATACAGAGGTTGGGAGGGTGTAATTATGTTTTTGTTACTTTATGGCGTGTGTGTTGTCAGATATTACCCTAAACTGACCATGATGACCCTTTCAATTTTGTACCTGTGTGTGTACCTATGTTTGACCATTCCTATTGTATCAGATGCTGATTTGGGGTACACTAGGGTTGTGACCTATGCTAGATTTGTTAGGATCTCTGAGCCTAGGGTAGGTTACCTAGATGCGTAGTAGGAGGTGGCTTGCAATAAGTTCTGTGTTCGTAAGAGACTACTAGGCTGCTTATTGTAGAGTTTCTTATTAAGTGATAACTAAAGACATACTGAGAGATTAAAATGAATTAATAAGATGTGCCCTCACCCATGCTTGAGTGCTAGTATAGGCTAAGATGGTTTGGAGAATATGTTAGTTGCCCTACGAGATATCTGACATAGTTAGTGGGCCTTGTCAATATGAGAGGACATTAGCTCCGTGTATGGTCACTTAGGTGCCGAAATTCATTGTGATTATCTAGGCTGAACTTAAGGGTACACGTACATGATGAAACCTTCCTTTACACATGCTAGATTTCCTATGTTGTCAGTTGCCTCTGGATTAGCGAGTCTTACCTTTTTATGATGATTAGTATACCGGATTAGAGAGCTATCAGGATCCCTTGCTTAGGGGTTATACCTTGTTGGTTTTGGATATCTGATTGGGATCTATTGTTATCTCCTCAGCATGGTGGGGTGGACCTTTGTGGTTCCACATGGACGGGTGGTAGTGATTCTTTATCCGTTGAGATTTGACGTCCTTGTACCAGGTGCTTGATGGTTTCTTTGCGAATGAGCTCTTTATGTTCCTTCATCATTTATTATGTAGTTTCATTATTTTAAACCTATATTAGTGTATCGCATGTGATACCTAATCTGGAAGTTGTAATAGTAAGTAGTTCAGAGTGATTACCACATACCCTGTGACATGTGCAGTGGATGTGAGTTTATGGTGGTTTCATTGTTATCCATGAGGATTGTAATTATGGTTATGTAAGTTGTAATTGTTATGTTTAATCAGATGGAATCTTTTGTTATATTGTTAGTTGTGTTTTGCTTTAAGTAATTCAATGTCGTGGGACCCTTGAGTTGTGTAATCTATGTGAGTGTAAGACATGTGTATAAATGGTAATCACTTCTGCATGATTGTATGTTTCTTTATGTTAACTTTAAAAAAAAAATTATTCAGCACACATAGTGACATGTTTAGCTTAATCTCTATTGGGTTCCCTAGCAGGGCATTACAGATGAAGTGGATCTATCAAGTAGAGTGTGCTACTTTCAGGTCATTTCATTTGATTTCATTCTCAAGGAAAGTCCTAACTAGCTTGTGATCAAAATCCTCTAACAAGGTTACTCCTAACAAGGTATGCAGGATCGTAATAGGTGTGAAGACTAAATCCTCTAATAGGATGACTCTCACAAGGAGTTTCAAATCCATTAATAGGGTAGTTCCTAATAATAATTTGTAATATCTTCTAACTGGGCTAGAGATACTCTTAGTTGGGTATTCCCTTAATAGGATGATTGTAATGCTCCTAACAGGGAAGATCTTATTTGTGCACTAGTAAGATTTGTGGGTGACAATTCCCACCATAATTTTTACCTCTAATAAGGGTTTCCATGATAAAATATTGGTGTCTTTGTGTTGATTTCATGGATGAATGTTTTCATATGCTTTTATGTTATATTCAAATTTCCATGTTGATTACTTTGGAAGTTGATGAAAATATTTTTTAGATTTGTGGTTTAAATGATTCACCCCCTCTCAATGCCTTATAACATTAACAATTGGTATGAAAGAAAATTTACCTTGAAGAAGCCTAACAACTTGGGAAGGATCCTTAAGAAAGATATGGAGAGTTTAAGATATCAAAGGAAATTTTAAAAGAAACTTGAAGATGTAGAAGAGTTCATTGACTAGCTGAAGGATAATCTCAATAAATCAAGAGGTAAGAAGTTTGAGCTTGTTCAACAATTATTTGAGAGAAAATATCGCATTGATCATCTCTATGAAGAAAGTGGGTCTGAGGAATCTGGGCTACCATAGAAGATTTGACCTAGGAGAATAATAAATTTCATGGAGACAAGAAGAATATAAAGAGAGAGTTAGAATCCTTTTCAATTAGCATGGTGAAGAAATGGAAGCAAGGAAGGTTGCAAAAAAAGCAAGAAAAATTGCAGAGGAATCCCTGAAAGTCAAAGATAAATCCCTAAAAGATAAGGTAGATGAGATTTTCAATTGTGAACAAGAGGTTGGTACATTGCATGCACATTTCTATAAGACAAATGAAAATCTACAAGAAACTATTGAAGAGATCAAAAAGTATCGCACGTTTTCATTGTCATAAGATAGGACACATTGCAATGTTTTGTAGAGAAAGAAACAATAAGGTGAACCAACCATTTAATGAGTCATACAAGGAAAAGGGAAAGAACATTGTGAAGGTTGAAGAGATTAGGAATGAGATGAGGAAAATTTGGACAAAGAAGAGTGAAGACAAACCATCTGAAGATACTACATCATCTCCAAGTGTGAAGAATTATTCATCTTACTAATTCATCATTGACTTAGGGGGAGAAAGCATTGTTGAATCTATTGAAGACCCCCTAGATGCATGTGTAATAATTTATATTTACATATTTAGATATATATGGTTGTTTTGGTTTATGGTATGAAGTTTTTGTTTGACCGCATGAAAAATTGGTTGACCACTAACAAGATTTTAGAAGATATATGATGTTTTATTAGAAAATGGTGATGCAATTAATACTATAAATCAAAGGAAAAAAAGAGGTGATTTTTAGGTCTTATTGTGTACCTATGTGTTCAAAGAGAAGACACAGAGAAACATAAGTGAATATTAAGCAATTTGACAACATTCAAGGTGATTGATTGAAGAATTTGCAGTGATTCTGTGAAGGAAATAACAAGAGTTTGAAGTTTCATCAAGAAGTGGTTAGAAAAGGTATTTATTTGATCTTCTGAGCTTGAATCTATTATTTTCAAGATGGATACACCAATCATTATGAAGATTATTGAGAGACCTAGGCTTTAATTTAAGAATCATCCATTTAAATTAGTCAAAGATGATCCAAAGGGTATCCTATCCAGCATGCCCTATGGTGTGATGCATATTGAAGATGTTAGGTCATATATTCATTGTAATTTTGAAGACTTAGGTTCATCACACATTTTGAATCAATATAAAGAGTTGTGTGATCTGGTATTAAAGGATGAACACCAAGTGGTTGTAGACAAGGGTTTTTCTCACCCAATCAATTTACCAAATGAGTTTGAAGAAGATCAAGTCATATATGTGTTGATATAAGTGCATGATAATTTTATGTGGCTTGATTTTCCACACAAGATTACTAAGGAGGTCATACATATAGTGACAGGTTTGTGTGCAACCGATGGAGTATCAGTACTTAGGTCAATCTCACAGGATGTAGTCAAAAATTTAACTAAATAAAAGTGGGATAAGAGAGTGATGACTATCAATGATATCATGGATCTGAATGTGAAATTTTTATCTATGATGATTGGTTATAAAGTTTTTTACTCCAATAGAGTCAATAGTGTGCCCACTGCTGCATTCCAAAGTGCATATAGAATGGTGATGGTGTTAGTAATAACAATCCAAAAGACAACTGAGAGGGGGGCTGAATCAGTTGTGATATAGAGTATTAAACTTTAAACTTTATAAACCAAGATGCAATGCAAATGATAACACAATAAATTCCAACACAATAAAACAATACTTATTGTTGAGGAAACCCTATTAAACATAAAACCCAGGTGGGAATTAGCACCCACAAATAATGTACTAAGAGTATAGTATCCTTGTTAAAATATTTAGCCCTCTTAGGAGCTTATTACAACATTATAATACACAGTCCCTGTTAGGAGACAAACCTTGTTAGGAGTCAAGAGAATTAGTAGGCTCACTACCCAGGCACACTACCCAAAGAAGGTTAAATCCACCCTCAAGGATTCACAATCTGAACAAGTGTATATAGAAAATATACCATCCAGTGAACTGTCTAATAGCAACTGTCTTTGGTTGGTCAGTTCCAATGAAGTATTCTTATCACAAATTGTTCTCTACATCCAATAGCCAAACAAGCCTCTCAGCTTTCCCTTCTCTTCCTTTTCAATCTCTTCCTCTATCACATCTTTCCAAACAAAAAGATCACTTATATATACCCTATTACAATAGCTCATTAGGTCGGCCAGTTAAGATTTCCTAATACACAAATAATTAATTAGGTCAGCCAATTAGGCTTTCCAAATATACAAATAATTATATAACCTCTTGCTAAGATACACATGGTACCTATAACAATTAAACATCATTTACAATCCATCATTTATACTCCTAGATCTGCAATCCACGCTCACAATTCATATTACATGCTACATGTCTGAAGGTTGCCACCAAATAGGTCTCCTCTAGAATACACGCCACAATTGATGTCACCAAAATGCTCACGTCAATCGAACACAACCCAATATTCCAAAATATGTCTGCAGTCATCTAGTAAGTTTGCTTCATCTAAAATATCTTCGCTAGTAAAATATACCCATAACACAGAGACCTACTCTGTCAAGCATCACAGTTACAGTCCATAAACTAGTCTTCACCAAAACAACTGTAACATCTTAAATATGCAACATAAATCCAAGAAACCTTAGGGATAAGGTTAAAAAAAACATCCTTCTTCACATAACCAACTTTGATCATTCTGAAAAATTTGTACAGTGTTCATACACTTATGCCAGTCAAGTAACCAGTTTGTTCTCTCCATAGAAATATATGTTGACATCAGTTAAAAAAATGGATATCAACAACATGATCAGTACCCAAAACTGATATCATCTAACAACATCCCCCTTTGGAATTGATGGAAACATATGGTAAAATCCATCAACACAAAATAAACTCAAGAATACTTTCTCCTCTCAATACAATCTTCTCAATATCCTCAACACAAATCTCCCCAAAAAAATAGGCATTTTCACATAGATTCCTTCCCCCTTTGGCAAAAATGGAAAAAAGGTGTCATAACTCATCTGTAATCTTCTGTAGCTTTTTCAAATCTTCATTTTGAATAGCCATGTGCAAGATCACCCAAATGTACTCTAGTGTTCCTTCGATCACTCCCCCTAAGGAGTAGATCCATACATCAAGTCCAGAAAATGATATAGCTCTGAAAGGCACTGTACTGATGCATATATGCATCAATTAATTATCAAAAAGAGGGGATCTAACCCCAAGCATGCTTCTAAGATACTCAAAAACATATTTTGGCAAAGGTTTTGTAAATGTATCTGCTATCTATTCCTTTATGGTAATATATTCGAGTTTTATTTCTTTCTCTGCTACCTTCTCCCTCAAGAAATGAGACTTAATAGAAATATTTTTAGTCTTTGAATGAATTACAATATTCTTTGATATATTCACTATGCTGGTGTTATCACAATGGATACCCACTAGTTCTTCAAAAATTATTTCAATGTCCTTCAGCATTTGTTTCATCCAAACAACTTGTGTTCAATTTATTGGAGCAACAACATACTCTGATTCAGCAGTAGATTGAGAAATACAGTTCTAGTTCTTGCTCAACCCAGAAATCAACCTTTTCCCCAGGAAAAATGCACCACCACTAGTACGCTTTCTTTCATCCACATTTCCTTCCCAATCAGCATCAGTATAAGCCTATAAAATAAAATCATCTGATTCTTCATACCATAATCCATATTCTGTTGTTCCTTTCAAATATCTAAAAATTCTTATCACAACAGCAAGATGTGTCTCTTTGGGAACTGCTTGATACCTTGCCATAATACCAACTACATTGGTAATATCTGGTCTAGTGCGAGTTAAATATTATAGACCACCAATCATAGATCCATACTTTGTCTAAACAACACTCTAAGTCTCATCATTACTAGTCAGTTTATGTCCAGTCACCATAGGTGTTCCAACGGGTTTACAATATTCCATTCCAAAATTCTTTAACATTTCCTTAAAATATTTGGTTTGAGATATAAAAATTTCATTCTTACTCTGATTAATTTGAAAACCAAGAAAAAATTTAATTTCACCAATCATTGACATCTCAAATTCATTTTCCATTTCTTTAGAGAACTTCTTACTCATCTTATCATTTCCTCCAAAAATGATATCATCCAACAATTCATTAAATTCTTCAAAATTCATTATAGGAAATACAACCTGTTAGAATAACTGAGAGGGGGAGGGGTGAATCAGTGGCCTCAAAAATTAATCCAATAAATCAACCCAAAACTTTATACCACAAATATAAAACCTCTAGTTATCTTCATTCCTACAAGATGTATGCCTCTAAATAATCTTATCAAATAACTACTGCTCAGAGTATACTGTTTATCCTTTTTCTTAAGCTTTACTGAATAACAGTCTAGTCTTTACTGAAATACATTAAATAACTTAGTGTTTACCGATCAATCCTATTTTAGTAATGTGTAAAGAAAAAAATCAAATAAATGAACTATATACACATTTGACACATGGATTTTTAACATGGAAACCCTATTAGGGGAAAAACCACTTGGGACCGGTAACCCAAAATTTTCACTCTTCTGAATTGAGCTCAGTGAAGAGCACACCCTATTTAAGGTGACAAACACATTGTTAAGTGCGACCTTGTTAGAGGATTTAAAACTAACATAATGTCACTTGACATCTGGAATTCACTATGCTATCTTCATGAGAAACCTTTTGATATTCCTTGGGATGTATCTCAATATATAAAGGATGGTTAGATCCTACTCTGTTAAGAGATTTTCTAAATCAATGGTTAAACTGAAATAGTATATGATCTGTTAATAAATACAACTTAATATTTCAGATGTCCATATCTATTTTAATCTCATAATACCTCTTCTTATCAATGTTCTCTTCAATTCCATTACTCCACTTCTTTCTTCTCGGTGAATGTTGTTGCTTCTCTGTTGCTCGGTGTCTGCAGAAACATTAGCTCTATTTTTCAGCTTGTATGATCAGATCTCTATGAAGACTTCTATCTTCACTAGAATTCTCCTCAGCATTCCTCTCTTCATAATGAATTACTTGTCTCTTTTATAGACATGATTTCACCATTTCTAAGTCCTTGTCTTTCTTTTTCTTGACGTGATCCACAAATCTTGCCATTCTTGCTTTAAAGCTTGCTTTAGTTGTATCCCATAGATTTCTCCTTGACAACTATAATAAAACATGCTTTAAATCTCCTTCTTATCTTTAGCTTTCAACTGGTCGATGAAAACAATGTAATCAAACAGCTAACTCTCTATTTAGCTCCTGCTAGCTAAGTCTTTTGTCATTTCTGAACTTCATTTCTGATCGGTGTTTAACTCCTTGTTTTCTTGGTCTTGCTTCAGTTTTCCTCAGGCATCTTTATCTGTCGGGGTTGTCTTTCAGTTGGGAAATACTATGACCTTTAGTTCTGCTCGGGTATCAGTTTGGTTTTTCTCAGTAATGCTTACTTGGGTATCTTTCTCAGTTTACACTGTGACTCTTCTCAGGGTTCTCTATTTGTCAGTGTGCACTGTCCGTTGGTGTTTTTTGTTACTTGGTGTATCTAAAATTTTATGCATTACTGATAACATAACCTTTATCTCTTTGGTTCTTTGAAGTCTTTGACAATATGTATATGAACAATCAGAGTATATCAATTTGACATCAATGAAAATATAATACATTAATTGATTTAATTTCTTCATTAACTTTCTACAGCTCAGTGATCATTAACTTAACATCTTCAAACATTCAATCAGTTATAGTTCATCAATATCTCCCTTTGGCATTGATGGAAATATACTACATACAACTAATACAATATGAAATATATCAGTTATAGTTCATCAATCTCTACCAAACTTATTCTTTTATAACCAATACAAATGTCTGACTCTCAGTAAGCTCTTCTAGCTTAGATTTGATTCTTGTAGAGTACTTCCTTCATTCTTTATTCCCTTCACTAGATAGATGTAGAAACTTCTTATTCTGTGTCTCCCTTTGTTGTAGAATCTCTTCTCCCTTTTTGGGGATAGATATGCAGTGTTAACTTTTACAATTCTCTCCCTTAGATGGATGTTTCTTTGAATCTTTCTTTGATTTTTTCTCTCCCTTTGATTGTTCCTCTTTTTGATGGATATTTCTATTCATATCTCTTTTTCCATTGACAAAAATATATTTCTCTCCATATTAATTAAGTACATATCTCTCTTTGAATACTTTGATAGATATTTCATATGGATATAATCTCCCTTAAGGCATATCTCCAATTGAAAACAATGCCAAACTAAATCTCTCTCTTTCTTTAATATATTCCTTGAATTTCCTTTCCATCCGCAATACAATAACTCTAGTGTTTGGTGTAGATAAGTACCTTTCTGTGTACTGATAGATCCTTTTAGTCCATCTCTTTACTTGCATCAACATGAATCATCTTCTGATTATGTGTAGGCTGATGCAGCCTCCTAGTCAGTTTAGTGACCAATAGACAAGGGTCGGACCCCTAGTCTCTTTCTCAGGTACTCAAATGTATCTTTAGGCAATGGCTTTGTGAATATGTCTGCTAATTGTTCCTTGGATTGAACATATTCTAGTATCGCCTCTTTCTCTTGTACTTGTTCTCTTAAGTAATGATACTTGATAGAAATATGCTTAGTCTTAGCATGCATGACAAGGTTCTTTGAAATTTTTATTGCACTAGTATTATCACAATAGATAATCATTGGTTCAATAATTTTTATTTTCATACCTTCCAATAATTGTTTAATCCATGCAATGTTAGAGAAATTTGCAGCAGCAGCCACATATTCTACTTTTGTAGTAGATTGTGAGATGCATCCTTGCTTCTTTCTTATACATGTGACAAGTCATTCACCCATAACGAATTCTCCTCATGTTGTTTTATTTCTATCATCTAAGTTTCCAGCCCAATCAACGTCTATATAGACTTGAAGCTTAAATTTTCCTTCTCTTTTATACCATAAGCCATAGTCTTCGATATTCTTTAGATATCTCATAATTCTTTTGACAATAGTCATGTGTGATTCCTTGGGATTAGAAGAGAATCTTGCAACTATTCTAACTGAATGTGATATATCTGGTCTAATATGTACAACATACATGAATTTTCTAATCATAGATCTATATAGGTTCTGATTTACCTCAGTTAACTTTTCTTCCTTTGTCAGCTTGCATCTGGTTGCCATAGGTGTTCCAACTGGCTTGGAGTCTTCCATCTTGAATATCTTAAGAACTTCCTTGATGTATTTGGATTGTGTGATGTAGATGCTTGCATCTTGTTGAAGAATTTGTAGACCAAGAAAAAATTTGATCTCCCCAAAAATTGACATCTCAAATGCTTTGCTAATTTTAGCAGCAAATGATTTGCATAACATATCATTACCTCCAAATATGATATCATCAACAAATATTTCATAAATCAAAATGTTATTAGCAGTATCTTCTTTTAAATACAAATTACTATTTTCACTTGTTCTTACAAATCCAATACTTATGAGATATGAGTGAAGTCTTTCATACCATGCTCTCGGTGCTTGTTTCAATCCATACAATGCTTTGTGTAGTCTACAAACCATGTTTCTCTTGTTAGGATCAACAAACCCTTCTGGTTATTCAATGTATACCTCTTCCTCTAGTATTCCATTTAGGAATGCAGATTTGACATCCATTTGGTATACCTTGAATCCTTTGAATGCAACATAAGAAAGTATATTTCTTACTCCTTCTAATCTAGAAATGGGTGCAAAGCTTTCAGCATAGTCAATACCTTCTTCTTGTGCATACCCATTGCATACTAATCTTGCTTTGTTCCTTGTGACTTCTCCATTCTCATTTAGCTTGTTTCTGAATATCCATTTGGTACCAATGACATTCTTGTCATTCGGTCTAGGTACTAATGTCCATGTTTTTTTCTTCTCAATCTGCTCTATTTCTTCATTCATAGCACTAACCCATTCTCCATTTTCAAGTGGAGTAATAACAGATTTAGGCTCAAAATCACAAATTAAACATCTAGTGTTCAGTGACTTACTTCTTGTTCTTATTCCAGCTCTTTTTTCTCCTATGATCTAGTTATGTGGATGGTGTCTTCTGACATACTTGGCAAGTACCGGTTCAACTCTTTATTCATCATTCTGATCATCATCTTAACCTTCATTTTGATCTCCATTGCTTGGTGCATCATCTTGAGTAATTTCCTAATTTTTGGTGTTTGTTGCCTGATGCTTGAGTGCATTAATCTATTTCTCAGGAGTGATACACTGTTGCTTGGGAAGAGTGTTAGGTTCTTCAATGTAGACAAACTTGTTTTAGTCTTTCGGTTCCTTTCTTCTTTCCTCGTCATTTTTCTCAAAAAATTCATCCACTTTGACATTTGCACTTTCAATGATTTTGTTAGAGGATTTGCTAAGACATTTATAAGCCTTTATTTTGGTAGAATACCCTAAAAATATTCCTTCTTCACCTTTGGAGTCAAGATTCCCATTTCTATCATCTTTCAAAATATAACATTGACCTCCAAAAATTATGAAGTAACTTACATTTGGTGTATGTCCATACCATAGCTCATAAGGTGTCTTATTGGTGTCTTTTTTCTATTGAACTCTATTTAAAGTGTAGACAGCAGTACTGACAACTTCTCTCCAGAATGTTTGTGTGATGCCTTTCTCAATCATCAGTTTTTTGGCACAATCAACAATGGCTCTGTTCCTTCTTTCAGCAATCCTATTTTTCTGTGGTGTTCTCAATGCAGAAATCTATCTTTGAATTCCATGCTCATTACAAAAGTTAGTGAATTCATCAGAAATAAATTCTCCTCCTCTATCTGACCTTAGACATTTTAGTTCCTTTCCACTTTGTTTTTCCACTATAGCTTTATACCATTTAAACATCTTAAATGCTTCTCATTTTTCTTTTAAAAAATTAACAGTAATCATTCTAGAATAATCATCTACAAATAAAATGAAGTATCTATCACCATAATAAATATTTTTTCTAATTGGTCCACCTAGCTCAGTATGGACTAATTCTAGAATAGCATTAGATGTGTAGGTTTTTCTCTTGAAACTAGACTTTGTCATTTTACCTTTTGGACAATTATTACACATGACATGGTCGGGCTTTGACATGCTTGGTAAGCCCCTTACTTTCCTTATATTGCTTATCCTAACCATGTTGTCAAAATTCACATGACATAACCTTTTATGCCACAACCATATGTCTTTGTTTTTAGCCATTAAACAAGTGGTGTTAATATCATCAAGATAGAATAGGTTACATTTTGTCTATTCACCAATTCCGATCAACCTTCCTGATTCATTAAAGATCTTTGACTTTTTGTTCTCAAATGCAACTCGGTGTCCTATGTTATTTAGTTGTGAAAGACTCAATAGATTATAGTTAAGTCCTTTCACCCAATATGCATTTTCACATCTGATCAGATTATTCAACATTATGGTTCCTTTACCTTCAACTGGACAAGGTGAGTCATTACCCATTCTTACTGATCCACCATTATAATATTCAAGAGTTTCAAAATTTTCCTTATCTCCAGTCGTGTGGTGAGTCCAGCCACTATCAATAATCTAGACATCATTCTTACTAACCTTAGATATGAGTGCAATCTCAACATACCTTTCCTCTTCATCTAAATCATCCTTCACAGTAAAAAAATACCACCTCAATATCTTCATTAGATTCAGTGTCACTATTCTCAGCTTTTTTCTCAGCCAGGTAACAAGCTTTCTTCCCTTTGTCCTTGTAGTCTCAGTTGTCTCTTTTGTCAGATTGTTGGTTGCTTCGGTAATCTCTGTCATCACCTTTTTCAAACTTCTTTTCATATTATCTTTCATTGTTTATGTCTTCTTTTCTTTTGTAATTAGGACATCTAGCAACAAAGTGTCCAATCTCTTTACAATTGAAACATACCAATGGTAATTTACCTTTGTATCTACCTTTGCCTCTCTGCAATCTTCTATCCATTAGTGCTTCAATCTCATCAATTTCTTGATCATCACTATCACTTTCAATATCATTTCTCATAGTATGTTTATGACTCGACTTACTTATTTTCAAAGAAGATTTGAATGTAGACTCAATAGTTGGTAAGACACTGTTATCAAAGTTACTCATCTCAAAATAAATTAGTCTACCAATCAAACTATCTAGAGGAACATTGTTATTTAATACTACTCTCATTTCTTGTATATCAGATACTCTAATATCATAAATAGGCAGTAAGGTTCTTAGAATTTTACTTACCACTGTTTCTTCTTCAAGTACACCTCCTACTCCTCAGATAGAATTGACTACCTCTTTGATTCTGCAGCCATACTGGGTGATGTTTTCTCCTTCTTTCATTCTTAGACCATCAAACCATCTTCTTAGGCTTTCAGCCTTAGCTCTTAGCACATTCTTATCTCCTCCATGTACTAGCTTCAATTTGTCCCACATTTTCTTTGCAGTGGTGCATGATTTGACATCCTCAAATTCAGCATCGGAGAGTGAGGAAGCAAGTTCTATCATCATAGAGTTATGTTCATGCTTTTCTCTCAATTGATCAATTGTCGGAGGTCCAATAGGTAACACAAATTCAGTATCTAAGTATTGAGTGTTAGAAATAATGGGAAGTGTGTACTGAGAGGGGAGGGTGAATCAATACCTCTAAAACTTTTATCTCTTTTATCCTTTAACTTTTATGTAATCAATTGTTTATCCAACCATCTGTTCTATACTATCTTTGTGTAAGAAATGTCAATTATTTTACTTAATCAAGCATGTAAACATTCATGAACTCATAACACAGGATATGATATTGCAGAAAACCCTTGTTAGAAGGTAAACCTGTGGTGGGGATGGAACCCATAAAATATTCACTATCTATAGATTGGAAGGGGCCAGTTAAGGCTTACAATTTGATCACTTCTGATGATCTACCCTGTTAGGAGTATTATGTGGAGACTGGCTAAGATTTACTCTATTAAGAGCTTTAGCAACATTGTTTAGTGTGCACTCAGTTAAGAGATTTACAATATGATTGTTAAATCCACCTTCCTTGAAAGTATTTCTTATATTTTCTACACTTGTTAGAATGCAAACAAAAATACTCATTGACCTGAGTGTATGCAATCTAACTATTTCTGATTACAGATCCATTACAATTCACATGTATAAATGTATCACCTATTGTGATTGATTAATACCTCTGTTACTCGATAGCCTCTGTTCCTGGTTCTTGATAACCAAATTCATCTTTTGTTGTTTTTCTTCTTGAAACTCTCAATCTGATCCATAGATGTGCTCTTTGGCTACATTCATCCTCTCATCATACATATTGAGTGATTACAACATCTATTTATAAGATAGACTGACCTAATTAAGTTTCACGAATAACAAAACTAACTCTATGATCATAGGTTTACAACTTGACATTGATCTCCTAGTCTGCATGTTTTGAATCAGTTAGAATGATTAAAATAATTACAATAATGTTGCATGTCCCTTAAGTAATGGTTTAAGAAACAAAAAAAAACTCTATAACTAGAATATGAGTGTTTTATCTGACGTGGAAGTCAGATCCACTTTTTCAGGATGTAACTGACTTTCAGTGTCTGATGCTCGGTTTTCTCTGAAATTAGTTTGACTATCTTTTGGGTTGCCCTATTTTTGTTCTTTCAGTTTGCACTATTTTTTCTCGTCGGGTTCCTCTATCAGTTTCCTCCAGTCAGGTTCCACTTTATCATCTTTGGTTTGCACTTTCGGTTAACACTGTAAAACTTGTGTCGTCAGTTTCCTCCTTGCTTAGCATTTTTGGTTTAAACTGAAAACCTGACTTTTGGTGTGGTGTAACCGATAGTTTATACAACTTTTTTTCTCATTGCATACTAATGGAAAAACTCTATGTTTATCAATCTCCCCCTTTGACATTAGTATAAAAAACATATATGTGCAAAACACTATCAAGATTTATAGTATGAACACCTTGTATATACCTTAGTCATTTCATGACTCCCCCTATGTATATGCCGGTATATTATAGTATATGTATGTACATTATACACTTGTCTTTTTATACTATTTCCTCCTTTTCACTATATGCTCTGTCTTTGTACATAGTATTTTATTTTCCCCTTTTATTGATCTTTGTACATATCAATTTACTTTTCCCCCTTTTTTGATAGTAAGGGCAAAGGTATATACCTATAGCTTATAAAAAATATGAGAGTGTGAGGATTTCATTTCCTCCATCATCTTCTCCCATTTATCCTTTAGATGTTCAAGAGCCATGTGCTCTAGTGTAATCCATGCATGCATGTCATAGATATTGGTTTCTACAGACATCTCAGGGGTGGCAATAAGTTGCCTAGCTAAACTTAGGTGAGTCTGCAGAAGTGTGAGATTTGGAAATAGTATGGACTGAATTTCGGTAACCTCCTCTCTGAATTGTGACTCTACTTCCCAAAGTTCCTATCTTAACTGTTTGATCTGTATGATCTTCTCATAATGCAATTTTATTGCATTTCCATCAGTGGTTAGACTTTGTGCTCTTGTAGCTAGATCACATTCAATCTTTTCAATCTTGTCATTGTTATCTTTAGTAATCTTCTCTAAAGTGCATAGTTTTTGTATCAAGGAAACAAATTCAGTTATGATTGGAGCTAATTGATCTGATAATTCTAAAATCTTTACCTTATTCTTTGCCACTTCTTGGCAGATCTTTTCTGTCAATTTATATTGAAATTTCTTCTCTGCTCGCTCCTTAATTACCTTTTCTACATCAACATTTTGCGTTGTGATTCCTTCGGTGAGGACGGCAAGTTGATCTAGAATGGGGGCATTTTGATCAATATCTATGTTGGGTACAATCTGACTTAAGAGTTCCCTTGTCTGCACAACCAATGAATCTCGGTGCTGCTTCTTAAGATTTTCTTGCAAAGCTTTCCTTTGGCATATTTCTCCATACTCTTGGAGAGATTCAAAGTCTAATGTTGTTGGGTCACATTTTAGTATCTCTATGATTTCATCTAATGTTACTTCCAACTTTTTCTTCTTTGTTTTCTTCTTCTTCTTTTGTGTTCCACTTGTATGCAGAACCATAGCCAACTTTTCGGCTTGGTTTGATGTGCTACTAGATGGTTTTTGAGGATTTGTAACTTTCTCTTGCTGCTTGATATTTTCCTGTCAGTTTTCTAAGGATGTCTCCTTATCAACCTTTGGTGTGTCTATAGCTTCTCCTTTAGTTTCCTTCAACATGGTATCAACTATCTTTGCTTGTTCATCCTTCTCTTTTTGCACTTCATCAACATCTTTTATTTGTGCATCTTGCTTGGTGGTATCTCCATCTTTCTGTTCTCCATCGATGACATTTTGTTCATCATTTGTGTCCTTATTTTCATCAGTTCTATCTTTTTTTCTTCATGACCCTTGTCCTTGGGTATGCTTGCATCAGGATCGGGGGTCTTCTCCTTTTGTAAGATAATATTGATTGCATGAATCAATAGTGGCATTTGGCTCAGTATGTGTACCTGTGTAGCATCAATTGTAGTGTCTTATTCGTCGGTCTGGTACCTGGCAATAGTGATATCTTCATCTTTCTGAATTTCATCTGCAAGATCATCGGTGATGTCAACAATTGTATTATCCACAGTGTTTTCCATAGTAGTGTCCGGCCATGTCTCATCTGCAACATCCATATTCTTGTTGCTTGTAGTGTCCATTTCCTATTTGTCCAATTCTACATCAGTGATGGTAATTGGTTCAGTGCTCTGAGTAGCCCGATCATCCTTGGTCTCTTGATTCTCGGTAAGAGCTCTTTGTGGCTCGGGACTTGTATCCTTTTTAGGAATATCAATTATTTTTCTCCATTCGGCTTCACTCTTTCTGTCTAGGTGCAGTAGATGTCCTTTAAGAACTTGGTAGGATCTCAACTTTGGTGAGAACCTTTTGGAATGAATCTTCATCATTTCTTTGATATCCTCCATTTTTTATTTGGGAGGCATCACTGATACTAGGTCTCTTTCACTAATTTCTTTCTCACAGTGTAATGCAAATGTCCATCTTGCCAATATCCTATCTTGAAGTTCTTTGGGCATATTTTCTGCCAGTTGTATTGGGAGGTATTTGAATATGCACATCATCTTGATGATTGCCTCCTCAATCTTATTTTGATCCAATGGATCCAATGTTAACTATTTCTTGATCTTCCTATCATTTACTATACCTAATTTGATAATTGAGGCACACACTTCATCAATTGTTTTAGGTATCTTATTCTTTTCCTTTTGAACAGCTTCATCCTGTTCGGTGTCCTCAAAGTCCTTAGTTCTAATGAACTTTATTCTTTTTGTTGGCCCTCTTTTCTGTGTTTCAGTTTTCCTCTTATAGGTCCTTACTTGACCTTTCTTCAATGGTGAAGGACTTGTGTCCTTAGCTATTTGAATTCTTGTCCTTGTAGTAGTTTTAGTTCTAGACTTCTTAGTTGGTGAAGGTAATGGTGTATCTGACTCTATAGACTCAGAGTCACTTTCCTTCTTAGCTTCACTGATGGGTGACTGTCCCTCGGTCTCTTCTTTCTATTTGGTTTCTTCTTCTATAACCAACAACCTTTTCTTCAAGTTCTTGACCATTTTATCCTTCTTCATGTTTATCTTCTTTACAACCAAGCCAGTTTTGATTCTTTATTTTGCTTCTTCATAAGTGCCAAACTTGGGTTGTATTTTATCTAATGGCGCATTTATGAATGCATCAATTGCATTGGATTCTTGATCTATGTTCAATTCATAGTTAAGTGGAGGTACCCATTCTATTCTTGGTACAATAGGCTTGATGTATGTGAAGTCTGTGTCTACCATGAAACATATATAAGTCTTGAATTTCTCAATTAATTGCGCGGGGATCCTTACTCTTTTCTGCATTCTCTCCTTGAATCCAGAAAAGTATTCATCCATTACTGACTAAAAATTATCTCCTAGTGATTTTATAAACTCACTAATCTGTATGGTGACTGGTCTTGTTGTATACCATTTCATATTTCCTATTGATGGAAAATATTCTTGGAAGTAGAAGAATATGCACATGATAAGTGAACCAAACTTACATGAATTTGATTTTGCATTTCTTATTGTCTTTAAGTTCTCTTCTAGCTACTTGAGTAGAAGTCTGATAGACCCAACTGAGTTCTGTTTTGACAATCTTGTAGGCTGTATCCACTACTCTAGATGAAATGTTGTTTATCCTACTTTCCTAAAAGAACTTGTATCCTAAGACACATGCTCCAAATTTTAGTTCATCATTTGTGATAGTGGATACCTTAAGTCCTCTTCCATCACACTTAGCTCCTATATTCTTCTCAATGTTAGCCTTGGGTGGATGCTTTAATGCCTTTACCTTATCATTTATTGGATAACTGGTGACTACATGAATAACATCTTGTGTTATCAGTCTAGGCTCATCCATCCATAGCTTTCGGTTGTGGATCCTGCTTAATACTAACTGAATCCACTTGGTCTTAAACTCTTTCGGGAACCATAGGGAATTTTTGATCCCTTTCACTTTGATGTGTTTGTGATCATCTTTAATAGTGCCATCATCTTTGCATAGCTTCTTGAAAGCTTGTTCAACCTCCAGGTCGCCAATTTCTACAATTTTGCAGTGTATGTATGCTCACATGTCTTTGATGAGAAAAACCCTAGCTGGTATTCATGAGAATGCTCTAACATTTTTGGGTTGTGATGCAACCTCTGGGCATATCTTATAATGTGGTTCTACACAGGTAGAGTTCTTGACAATTTTGACCTTACCCTTCTTAATACTCTTCAGCTTAGCGGTTCTTGATGTCGTGGTCATTGTTTCTAAAATTAGGGCTTTCTGTAAATGATAAACAAAGTTCTTGGTTATGCTTGGTACTTACTTTAACCTCTATAGATGTAACTAATCTTCTTGGAGTGAATTGAATCGGGTTGGAGTCACTCTGCAATGTTTTCACTTCTAGCTCTGGTTTCGCTCTTGTTTCTTCGTTCAAAATGCTGGTGAGAAATGAAAACCCTTTTGTCATCTATTTATAGAATTTTCCCTAGGTCGAGTCATTAATTCTCAACCACTCCTCGGTGTGTGAAGGAGGCATTAGTTGAGACACTAAATTCTCTCTTAGTGACAACGTGATGCTTCGAGGCAGTTGTCTAACTTGTTACTTTCACTGACGGTTTTTGGTGTACGACAAAGATAACTTTTTCATCTCATATGATTACCGATAGATCTCAGTTTACACTAGAAACTTTAGCTTTTACATGTTAACCGATGATTTGCGGTAAGTGCAAACAATTCAACTTTGAATGTATACTAATGTATTTTGTTATGTATTAACTAATGAAATATTTTTCACATAATTTAACAAGTAATACCATAGTGCATCTATAATCATGCTAATTTGGCATTTCAAATACGTATGATTGGAACTGATGCAAAATATAACTTATTGTAATGCAATTTCATACTTACTTGTTCTGCTTAGGTGGGGGTGGTGATGACACCGGATCCATTGGATAGGGTGTCACCAATTGTATTGCTTGATCCAGCTTCATATTTACTTGTAGCTTTCCTCCACATTTTGTTTCTCATCTTCCTGATGTCTTCAATGGTGTTTCCATTGGCAAAGGTGTTGGTCTTTGTCATTCGGTCTCTGCAGTCTTTCTTGAGATAACCAACTTTATTACAGTCTAAACATGTCATTCTGGGGTTAGTCCATCCTCTAGGCTTTCTTGTCAATTGTCTCATACAATTTACAATAATGTGACCAAATCTTCCATATGTTTTACAATTAGTCCATGTATTGTAATCCCATACATACTGGTTACTGACTCTTTTTGGTTGATAGGAAGATTCTTGATCTTTAGGCTTCCATGCTTTCTTTTTCTTCTTCCAACATTCAAGAGTAGTGTGCCCATGCATTTTTCAAGTAGGACACTATTTGTCCATGTAGGTTTCCTTCTTAGGTTTTTTCATCTAGGACTTACATTCATATGATTTATGTCCTTTCTTGTTACATTTATAACAAATTCCTATGAATGAAGATGTAGATTTAGGAATACCTTTTATTTTGCTCTTGCAAACATTTGATGGGTGGCCTTGCTTTCCACATTGATTGCATGTCACCTTTCTTGGTCTTGGATTTGCATACACATTCTTTGGATTAGCTAGATTAGGTGATTATTCATTCTGGGTATAGCCTAGTCTGGTGTTGTTGTTGGCTCTCCTTTGTCCATCAAGAAAAACATCCATTCTTTTAATGCTTTCTTCAACTCTCTTGATCATCTCATTATGTTGCTGATGAATTCTAAGTTCTTTTTTCAGATTTTCATTTTCTTCCCTTAGCTCACCAATAGCTTCTATTCTTTCAATGATTTCAACATTCATTCTATTTTCCTCTTTACTCATAAGAAAAATCCAATTTGTAATCTCATGATGATGTTCTGTAAGTCTCTGTGTTTCAGAGTCTTTTTCTTGTAGCTTTTTAGTAATCTTTTTTCTATCATCAATAGCTAGTGTTCTCTCTTGCTCATCTTATCTAGCATTGTTCATGACATCAATCATTCTTACCATCTATGTCTCTTGACCAATATGCAAATATTTCACTTGTCCAGCTAGATGTTGATTGATTTCATTTAAGCTTGTGATGCTTTCTTCTGATGTCTCTGCTGCTTTGCTTGTAGTAGATCCTGAAGGCTCAAACAGGTTTGGTATCTCTTCTTCTTGGTAATCTTTCTCATTATAGAAAGATGCCATAATATTTCTTTCATCTAATAGTTGTCTCATCTTGATTCTTTCTTCTTTATACTAATCATAGAAGATCTTAATTTTTAGCTTCTGATTCTCAATACTTTTGTCAAGTTTGTACTTCTCCATTGTATGATCTTTTCTCTTAGGTCTTTAAGCTTTCCAAATAAGATTTCTAGCTCTAATACCAATTTTTGGAAATAATGGGAAGTGTGTACTAAGAGGGGAGGGGTGAATTAGGACCTCTAAAACTTTTATCTCTTTTATCCTTTAACCTTTATGTAATTAATTGTTTATCCAACCATCTATTATATACTATCTTTATGTAAGACATATCATTTCTTTAACTTAATCAAACATGTAAAGATTCATATAAATATTCATGAAATTAATTGATTGATAACACATGATATGATATCGCCAAAAACCCCTATTATAAGGTAAAAACTATGGTGGGGATGGCACCCACATAAATATTCACTATCTGCAGATTGGAAGGGGCCAGTTAAAGCTTACAATTTGATCACTTCTAATGATCTACCCTATTAGGAGTATTATGTGGATACCAGTTAAGATATACTCTTTTAATATCTTTAGCAACACTATTTAGTGTGCACTCGGTTAAGATATTTACAATGGGATTGTTAAATCCACCTTCCTTGAAAGGATTTCTTCTATTTGCTAAATTTGTTAGAATGCAGACAAAAATACTCATTGACCTAAGTGTATGCAATCTAACTATTGTTGATTACAGATCCATTACAATTTGCATGTATAAATGTATCACCTATTGTGATTGATTAATACCTCTGTTGCTTGGTAGCCTCTGTTCTTAGTTCTTGATAACCAGATTCATATTTTTTTGTTCTACTTCTTGAAACTCTCAGTCTGCATGTTTTCAATCAGTTAGACTCATAGGTTTACAACTTGACTTTGATCTCCTAGTCTACATGTTTTCAATTAGTTAGACTGATTAAAACAATTACAATAATGTTTCTTTTCCCTTAAGTGATGGTTTTAAAAATAAAACAAAACTCTATAAATTGAATATGAGTGCTTTATATTATGTGGAAGTCAGATCCACTTTTTCGGGGATGTAACTAACTTTCGATGTTTGATGCTCAGTTTTCTCTAAAATTAGTTTGATTTTATTTTGAACTGCTCATTTTTTGTTCTTTTGGTTTTCACTGTGTTTGCTCGTCGGGTTCCTCTATCGGTTTCCTCCTGTCAGATTCCACTTTATCATATTTTGTTTGCTCTTTTGGTTAACACTACAAAACTTGTGTCATCATTTTCCTCCTTTCTTATCATTTTTGGTTTGAACTGAAAACCTAACTTTTGATGTGGTGTAACCAATAGTTTATACAACTTGTTTTCTCATTGCATACTAATGGAAAAACTTTATGTTTATCATTAAGTAACATCATTTCCAATACTTGATAGGTGGAGTCTTATCCTACTTTTCCACGATGCAAATTTGTCCTTGTTCAACTTAGGAACATCCCTTTTTCTCATCTTGTGATCTTTTTCTTGAGTCTTCAAACTCCCTTTCTAAGCACACAAGCTCTGATACCAATTGTTAGAATAACTAAGAGGAGGGGGGTGAATCAGTGGCTTCAAAAATTAATCCAATAAATCAACCCAAAACTTTATACCACAAATATAAAACCTCTAGTTATCTTTAGTCCTACAAGATGTATGCCTCTAAATAATCTTGTCAAATAACTACTACTCAGAGTATATTGTTTATCCTTTTTCTTAATCTTGTAAAGAAACTTGTTTACCGATCAAACTTGTTTTAGTAATGTGTAAAGAAAAGCATCAAACCAATGAACCATATACACATTTGACACATGGATTTTTAACGTGGAAACCATGTTAGGGGAAAAACTACTTGGGACCAGTAACCCAAAATTTTCACTCTTCTGAAGTGAGCTCGGTAAAGAGCCAACCCAGTTAAAGGTTACAAACACACTGTTAAGTGTGACCTTGTTAGAGGATTTAAAACTAACAATTTTTAGCTTGACATCTATCATTCACTATGTTGTCTTCATGAGAAACCTTTTGATACTCCTTAGGATGTATCTCAAAATATAAAGGATGATTAGATCCTACTCTGTTAAGAGATTTTATGAATCAATGGTTAAACTGAAACATGATATGATCTGTTCATAAATACAACTTAATCTTGTAGATGTTCAGATCTATTGTAATCTCATAATACCTCTTTTGATCAATGTTCTCTTCAATTCCTTTGCTCCACTTCTTTCTGCTTGGTGAATGTTGTTTCTTCTTCATTGCTCGGTATCTACAACAATATTAGCTCTATTCTTTAGCTTGTATGATTAGATCTATATGAAGACTTCTATCTTCACCATAATTATCCTCAGCATTCCTCTCTTCATAATGAATTACTTGTCTCTTTTATAGACATGATTTCATCATTTCTAAGTCCTTTTCTTTCTTTTTCTTGATGTGATCCACAAATCTCACCATTCTTGCTTTAAAGCTTTCTTTAGTTGTATCCCATAGATTTCTCCTTGACAACTGGAATAAAAAATGATTTAAATCTCCTTCTTATCTTTATCTTTCAACTGGTCGATGAAAAAAATGTAATCAAATAATTAACTCTATATTTAGCTCCTTCCAACTAGGTCTTTTGTCATTTTTGAACTTCAGTTCTGATCAGTGTTTAACTCCTTGTTTGCTCGGTCTTGAATTTAGTTGTCCTCGGGCATCTTTGTTCAGTGGGGTTGTCTGTCTGTCAGGAAAAATTGTGACCTTTAGTTCTTCTTTGGTATCACTTTGGTTTTTCTCGATAATGATTGCTTGTGTATCTTGCTCGGTTTACACTGTGACTCTTGTCGAGGTTCTCTATCCGTCGGTGTTTGTTGTCACTTGTTGTATACTAAAATTTTATGCATTACTGATAACATAATATTTATCTCTTTGGTTCTTTGAATTATTTTACAATCACAGTATATCAAGTTGACATCAATGACAATACAATACATTAAATGATTTAATCTCTTGCATCAACTTTCTGCATCTTGGTGATCATCAACTTAACATCTTCAAACATTCAATCAGTTATATTTCATCACAACCCTAATCACAATAGAAAGAACAAAGAATGAAATCCATATCATAACAGAAATTACACTGAACCTTTCACCATAATGTGATCTTTTTCTTGTAGGACCACACAGATCTATATGCACCAGATCCAACTTCCCTTTTGTTTAATAATATTTTCTTTTAAAAATGCTTCTGTTCTTCTTCCCCATAACACACTCTCTACACATAGTGTTATATGGCTTTACAATATTAGGTAGATCTCTTAAAACATTAGTCATACTTGCCTTCAAAAAAATTTCAAAGTTAACATGACAAAATCTTCTATGTCGCAGTCAACTGTCATAAACCTTCGCAATAAAATAAGTAGCTTAATATGTATTCAATTCAAATAAATTACCTCTATATTTAGTACTAGATGCAATCAAATCTCATGATTTACTTCTGATAGAGCATTTCCCATTAATAAATTTAAACTAATAACCTTTGTCCACAAATTGTCCAACAGTCAACAGATTATGCTTAAGTCCATCAAAAAGTAATACATTATCAGTATTAGTCTTTCCATATAGAGAAATAGATCCAAATCCAATGATAAGTTTAGGATTATTGTCACCAAATCTACTAACACCACCATCATATCTTTTCAAACTCACAATTTTTTTTATCTCCAGTCATATGATGTGAACAACCACTATCTATATGTCATTCAGATTTCTTTTCAACACGAGATACTAAGGCTTTTTCCTCATGTAGAGGTTCATCATCCTTTATAGAAATACATCCAATTTCATCATAGTCACCATCATCATCAGAAATACCCTCACTATCATAATAACATTCCCTTTCTTTAGGATACTTCAATTTGTAAAACTTAGGTTTGTGCTTAGGAACCCTTGTAGGACATCTAGATGCAAAATGACTAATCTTGTTACATGAAAAACATTTCAAAGTTAATTTTCCTTCAAATTTACCCTTACCTCTCTTCTCTCTTCTAGTGATAAATCCTACCACTTCATCTAGCTTTCTTTGTTCCTCTTGTATTTGTTCCCATTCCTCAGCACAATCTCCAAGCTCTTCTCTTAGGTCACAATTTCTAGTGCTCGCAATTCCAGATAAGGTCTTTTTGTTCTTATGCATGGTTGCCTTGATTTCTGACTCAAATTTAGGTAATGTATCTCCCAATTTTGTGGCCTCAAAAGTAGTTAGCTTTCCAATCAACATCTCTCTAGTGAAGTTTGGTGTCAAAGGTATAATCTCCTCTATAGCTTGTACTTTGGTTCTATATGCAGGTGTCAAAGATCTGAGTATCTTTGCAATCACTTCTTCCTCACTATAAGTACCTACAGAGTTTCTAATGCCAGAAACCACTTCAGTAATTCTTTTTCCATATGCCCTAATGTTCTCATCTTCTCTCATCTTGAGTGATTCCATCTTTGTCTTCCATTTTTTTAGCTTTTCCTATTTTGTAAACTTATCTCATGTGTAGAATCTAAGTCTTTTACTTCTGTGAATTCACCTTCAGAAAGTGCACTGATCAATGATTCCCTTGTGAGCATATTACATGAAAATAGTTTCTTATCATATTTAGTAACTTTCTCCAGTTCGTCCTCAATTGCTATCTTCTCATCCTTCTTTGTGATCATCCAGTAGTCAAGTCCCAAACATAGCAAATGTATTCTCATCTTGTTCTTCCAGCTGTCAAAGCTTTCAGGATCAAATTTTGGACTATCCTTCCTATAGTAAGACATCTTGAGGATCACCTCAAGCTGTTAATCTTTCTCTCTAAGAACTAGTAGCTCTGATACCAATTGTTAGAAATAACATTCCACAAGATAACTGAGAGGTGGGGTGAATCAGTTGTGATATAGATTATTAAACTTTAAACTTTATAAACCATAAATGCAATGCAAATGATAACATAGTAAATGCCAAAAAAATAACACAATAATTTTTTTTGAGGAAGCCCTGGTAAAGGTAAAACCCCGGTGGGAATTAGCACCCAAAAATAATTTACTCAAATTATAGTATCCCTGTTAAAATATTTAGCCCTGTTAGGAGCTTATTACAACATTACAGTACACACTCCTTGTTAGGAGATAGACCCTATTAGGAGTCAAGAAAAGTAGTAGACTCACTTCCTAGGCACACTTCCCAAAGAAGGTTAAAGCCACCCTCAAGGATTCACAATACGAACAAGTGTATATAGAAAATATACCATCTAGTGAACATTCTGATAGAAACTGTCTTTGCTTAGTTAGTTCTAATGAATTATTCTTATCACAAACTCTTCTCTACATCCAATATCTAAAAAATCCTCATATCTTTCACATATCTTCCTTTTCAATCTCTTCCTCTATCACATCTTTCCAAAATAAAATATCACTCATATATACCCTATTACAATAATTCATTAGGTCAGCCAGTTAAGCTTTCCTAATACACAAATAATTAATTAGGTCGGCCAATTAGGATTTTCCAATATAAAAATAATTATATAACCCCTTGCTAAGATACACATGTTACCTATAACAATTAAACATCATTTACAATCCATCATTTAAACTCCCAAATTTGCAATCCACTCTCACAATTCATATTACACGCTACATGTCTGAAGTCGTCCACCAAATAGGTCTCCTCCATAATACACGCCACAACTGACGTCACCATAATTATCATGTCAATCTAATAAAACACAATAATCCACAATATGTCTACAATCATCCAATAAGTTCACTTTATCTGAAATATCTTCGCCACTAAGATATACCTGAAACACAAAGACGTGCTCTGTCAAGCATCACAATTACAGTCTAGAAACTAGTCTTCACCAAAACAATTGTAACATCTTCAATATGTAACATAAGGATAAGGAGCCTTAGGGATAAGGTCAAAACACATCCTTCTTCATATAACCATCTTTTATCATTATGAAACATCCGTACACTTCGGCAAGTCAAGTAACTAGTATGTTCTCTCCACAGAAACATATGTTGGTCATCAGTGACAAAACATGAATATCAACAGCATTATCAGTACCCAAAACTTATATCATCCTGCATAGTTAGAAAATGGAAGCAATTCCATTGTAGACATGTTTATCCTTCTGAGTAAGTGGTTTGGGGTCATGGAAAGTGCCTTGAATGGGTTCCTGATCTTGACATGGCTTCCCCCCTATTCTATCCCTCTTTCCACTCATGTTTAGCCTGATTTCTGCATTTTGGACTACAGACTGGTGATTCTGGCCTTCAGGGTCAGGGTCAACCTTTTAGGTCTATGTAAACCTTGACCCTGACCTAGGTTAGGGTCAACCTTGATCCTGACCTAGGTCAGTTTCAACCTCAACCTTGACCCATGGTTCAGATCCCAGGGTCTCACAGATTTTGGAGGTCAGCCTTTACAAAAAGTATTTCCTGCTTCTGGGTCAGCTGTTTCAGGCTCCGAAGTGTTGATTCCTAAATTATATTTAATATAGGTCCTCTCCTAGGGGTAAAGGCTTTAATGGGAATTTAATCCTCTTATGTAGGCCTCCTTAGAAGATTGTGCCCTAATTTGATATAAAAGGAAGTCTTTCTCTCTCATTTTCTCTAAGTCTTCTAAGCATCAAGAGGTGATACTAAGTTCTCTATTGAAGCCTATGCATCCTTGATCAATTGAGAAACATCATCAAGAAAACATCATCAAGCAATATTTCAATAAAGTATTCATCCATTCAAGTATCCATTTTCATGAAGGAGATCCATTGGAGGCCATTGATGGAGTGAAGCTACATGGTGCCCTTTTGGTGATCTCTCCATCCACCTTCTTCTAAGCCTATTCCAAAGTCAAGAACCCATTCAAGACTTGGTGTTGGAGATCTATTAGCAAGAGATTGAAGACATCCTTCCTTTCTACATTCCACATTTTGAGGTGTACTTGTGGATTCAAGGATTCAAATCCGCCACAAGGACTTTCACAAACAAGGTGAATTTATGCATTTGCTTTGTTTACTTCTGCAATTTCAATTATATATTTGAGGTTAATTCCAAAATCAGGGTTTGACTAAGGCAAACCCCTCCCCCACAACAAAAAATCTCCTTTTTATTGCAGATATAGGTGCAAATTAGCAAATTTGAACCCAGATCTGGATACCCTTTTTCAGGTTTCTTTCGAACGACGCGAATAGAGTCACTTTCAGATCTGTGCAGGTCAGGGTCAACATTATTGGGTTAGGGTTGACATTTGTGGGTCAAGTTTGACCCTTTTCATAAGACGACATTGGAATGGAAAAATATTTCTGGGTTTTGTTCGTCTCTGCGTTCCGGTTTGGGATCAACTGTTAGTTTTTCCATAAATAGTCTACAGACCTCAGAAAATAGCATTCTTTGATCTGCAATATTTCAAGGTTAGTGCATTTATCCTATTTCTTCAATTACTGTCATATATCATTTCTATACATATAATTAATAGAATTTAAGGTATCTTTCTTGTTATTCTCCTTTCCAAATAGTTGATTCATTTGTGCATTAGCCCTTCCTTGGGGTTGATCAACTTGGATCTCCCATTTGTGCATTTGAGGATAAAAAGAATATCTTATCTTCTCCTTAATCACAATTGCAATACTTAATCAATAAAATTCAATTAGGGTTAAAGAATTCAATACATTCTAGGCAACTTAAAGGACAATTTACACATCAATGCATTACATTTCAGCATAATCAATCAACCCTCTTTAATACATTACATATTCTTAATAAACACATCTCTATTTCAATCCCCTTTACATTCTTATATGTATACATTATCAATTACAATCTATCAATAAAATAAACAAATCAACAAATCAAACACAAACACCCCAATATTTTCTTATATTACACATCCAATAGATGCAAGATGCATATTATGATCTATGTGCTGTAATGAGAGATAAATTATTTATGAACATGGAGAAGATCATAAAGGACAAAAGGAAATTATTTAATTCAGCCAGTTTATTATGGGATTGTTCTTCTACTTTCAAAATTATTTTCCTGGTGTTGGTCATATAAATTGGATATAAGGTACACTAGTTATGGTCCATTTGAAGAATTGTATTAGATTATTGGGTAATGGTTTTAATGATAAATTTTGGGGCTACTTAAAAGACTTTCAAAGAAAAATGCATCAAAGGGAAAGGATACCAGCTCATGTTGTTGAGAAATACAAAGATGATACATGTTTTATGGTGGATATTGATATTTTTCAGATGGAGGAAGTAGTACCTAGGACATCATGGTCCATGCCATGGGATATGAAGTAGAGGGTGATATGTTAATATTATATGCTAAATATTTACTATTTAAAGTGATCGATCCAAATGAGCCCAGATTTGGAACCTATGAAGAGAAGAGAATGAAAGTACATAGAAAATTGACAAAACTATTGATTGAGAAGAAGATTAGAAAAGAGGTAGAACAATTTTCATTGAAGAAAGGCTTTACACAGGAAGGCATAAACAAGGCAAGAGCCAAACATGTTGTAGAGGAAGATGGAACATCTAGAGCAGTATCAACTATAGGTGAAGGTGAAGATTTAGAATTTATTTTCTACAACCGACAGCATCTCAACCAGTAGGAAAAAAAGAAGTGCCATAATAATAGTTAAGAAGGAGAAAATTACTCCTCCTGGTCAAAAGAAAGCAAAGACCTACTCAACTAGAATATGCAAAGGTGAATATGACCACTTGAAAAAGGAAGAAGAAGAAGGATCAAATATTTGAGAATATTGAAGAAGAAGCAGAAGAAAAAGGTAAAAAATCCGATGAAGAACAAAAGAAGATGAAGGCAAGTGGTAAAAAGTCAAAGGTGATTGGTACTCGTACGACTAAATCTGTCAAGCTTGATTTTGGAAAATTTATTTCTATTGACAATATTGTTGAAAGAGTCAGGAAGTGGGGTGTATTTTTTGGTGTAAGGAAATTTTATGAAAAGGTAAATAAAGAGGACCAAACAAAGATTGAAGATGCAATTATTTTTAGTATGCACATGTTAAGAAAAGCACTTATTAAATTGCAAGGATACATTCCTGCATTCTTGTATATTGCTAAGATTGAAGCTAGGTGGCGTACAATTTTAAAGGAAAATAAGGAAATGATTAAATATAAATTAGTACAATTATAATTGGAGATGTCTATATAGGAAATCAATGAGACACTTAAGAAAGTTAGACATGCATTCAAGACTAAGTCAATAATTATAAGATTACTGATTGGTGAATCTCAATAAGTGCAAGAGGAAACAATAATTATTCTGAAGAAATTATTATGTATTTTTGAATAGAAGGAAGATGATAAAGAAAAAGATGAAGAGGAAAAATGACAAGATGATAATGAGCTTGTAATTACACAAACTGTTGAAGGATAAATAATTAATGGTGTGAAGATCACTCTTGATAATGTTTATTTGGATGAGCCAAAGGATACCATGGACAACACAGGTGATGTTCTTGTCATGGTTTTTCCTGAAGATACAAAGGAGCCTAAGGCTACAAATGATGAACATGTGGATATAGGAATAGATCAAGTGATGACTGGTGATACTACAATTGAAGTTCCTACCAATGATCAACAACAAGAACCAACAATAGAGGCAACTGGTGAAGAAAAATTCAAAGAGAAGCAAGTCCATGCACATAATAAGGATGTGCAGAAGAAAGGAGAACAATAAATTCAAGAGAAACAAAAGGAGAATAATATAGACAAATAAAATGAAAAAGTAACATCTTCTATGTCTATTGTTCAACAATTTTTTGATAAGATGGATAAAGATAATATACTGGTCATTCAAGGACTAATAGATCTTAGTACAATGAGCCCAAAAGAGTTGATGAATGTTTCTATGGCCATTAAGTCTAAGGCCAATATAGATTTTTAAAAAAAAGGAGGCACAAATTATTCAAACTATAAGAGATAGTTTGTCTAATTTAGTGCATGAAGCAACTTATGATGAGAAGGATGCACCTCTTGAACAATTAGGTCAATTGGTGACAACTGCAAGTGAACAAATACAAAGTCTAGAGGATGTAGAAACAATAAAGGCAAAAAAGGACTATGAAAGGAAGAAATCAAAGAAGTTATTCCAGAAGATTGCACTTCACAAATGAACATTGAAAGTTGAGATTAACAAGGTCAAACAAGCACTGATAGAAGGAAGTAAGATTCTTACTTCCATTTCTGATTTCTCACAATGTTTAAAAGACATTGAGAAGAAAAGAGATGAATCTCAACATGAGTTACAGAATTTAGTAAGAAATTGTGATCTAGTGAATCATTCCATTACAATTTTTGGAGTATTAGTGAGCAATATTAATCATAAGCTCAAAACTTATAATAATGAGCAGGAGAAAAGGGTCTTAGTATTGTTAGAGCTACAAATTCTATTGATTCAAAAGTTGGAATTTTCGCAGAAAGGAGTTAAAGATGAAACAATCATATCAACTCTACTTGATATAAGTACAGTGGAAGCTTTGGAGGAGCTAGCCTATTTGTTAACCAATTGAATAGTAATCACTGAACATCTCAAGAAGATATGGGAGGCTGACCTGCAAGTCTTAAAGACCAATTTTGCAGATGTTTTTAGTAGATTGTAATAGTTATATGCTACTCTCTTTTTATAAAATTTTGTTTTGATAATTTATTGTAATACCTTTGTCATTTTTGTCGAAGGAGGATAAAATAGAGAAGATAGAGTGGGAGTAGATAGATTTGTATAGAGTAAAAATTGGCTAATTATTTTGTAAGAAGGAGCAATATAGCCATGGTCTATTTGTAATTATCATAAGGGGATTAATCCTTAAGTTTACTTGTTTCTTTTTGTTTTCTTAATCAAACACTTAGCAATTTTTCTAAGTGTTTCCATCAATTACAAAGGGGGAGATTGTTGGCATCTGATGAAGATGATCATATCCTAGATCATGTGGTGAAATTTTTAGTGTTTTAATTACCGAAAGAAAGTCTACTTCACATGTCAGATATTTTATACCAGTGATGAAGGTGATTGCACATGAATTTTTCTAAGTATACAGTTTAACGGTGATAAAACAATCTATGATGAAAATTTTGGTGTGTAGTGATAATATGAAGGATTAAGATGATGAAATCATGAAAAAAATATCTACAGAGTCGTTATTACCTACATCAATGATCGTGTAAGTTTATTCAACACACAGATGGAGATTTGAGGCAAACACCATTGATATCGGAAAGAATACTCAATCGGTCTAGTCAAGTTGATGAAATTGAGGTAGCAATAAATTACGTGTCAAATTTTATTTTATTGGTGAATTATATTTTTGAGGGATGACCTTGAGGAGTTCAATTTCCTAGGTTAGAGTGATCGTTTATAAATTTTGTTTAGGATTTAGAGGCCAACAACAGGTAACACATTTTAGGGTTATTCAACTGACCGACATGTGTGTATAAGAGATGAAATTAAAGACTAATTGAGAGAGGTTGTTGATGTGATGATTATAGTGGTTTGAATTAATGTTTGTATGAGTAGAGAATTTATTTGGGAAAGAGGTGAAGTGAATTTATCAAGCAGAGTGTGCCACTTTCAGATCATTTCATTTGAGTTCATTCTCAAGGCAAGTCCTAAGAAACTTGTGATCAAAATCCTCTAATATGGTTACTCCTAACATGGTATGAAGGATCCTAATAGGTATAAATACTAAATCCTCTAACAAGGTGACTCTTAGAAGGAGTTTCAAATCCCTTAAAATGGAATTTCCTAAAAATACTTTGCACTATCTTCTAACTGGGATAGAGATACTCTTAACCAGGTATGCCCTTAACATGCTGGTTATAATTCTCCTAATATGGAAGATCTTATTTGTGAAGTAGTAAGATTTGTGGGTGATAATTCACACCATGGTTTTTCCCTCTAATAAGGGTTTCTACAATAAAAGATTGGTGTCTTTGTGTTTATTGCATGGATGAATGTTTTGATATGTTTTTATGTTATATTCATCTTTGCATGTTGGTTACTTTGGAAGTTGATGAAAAGATTTTGTAGATCTTTGGTTCCACTAATTCACACCCCCCCCTTATTTCCTTATAATATTAATAGTAGAGACATGAATTTCCTAGAACACTGATCCCCTGATGCTAGTTGTTTTTTCCTTTGTTCATTTACTTGTTTTTAGGGATCATCAATTGGAGGTTCAGAGGTGTCATAGAAATATGACACCCAAAAACTCTCAACCTTGATGCTTTGAATGGTTGTACCTTGTGAAAACCTTAAAATAATTACATAGCCACTAATGTGTATTGACATCACTTGAGCCCCACACCTAAAGAGGGTATTTCACTGCTCATTCAAGTACACTAACAAACTCTAAGAAATTATCAAGTGTTTAGTGTGTACATTCCAATCCAATATTATTTCTCATGCATAGAGAAAAATCCTGAGCATTTTTAAAACCCTATCCATAAAATAGACCCTAGCTTATTTGTTTCTCTATTAGGTTTTTAGTGTTGTGTCGTTGTTTTGGTTGTTTTCATTATTTTGTTCTTTGCAATTCTATTGGTTTCTTTGTTGTTCTTCATTTTTGTTAGCAATAGGATTAGAGTGTAGCTTAGGCTTAGGGTTTAGTTTAATATTTCTAATTTTAATAAGCATTAGGTCATCATATTTATAAATTAGTAAATCCTAAAACTGTAATTGATCTATGCCTTCAACAAATTTAGAGCTAGAGAATACAAAGAAACCTTAATTGGGTTAGAAAACCAACTTAGATAACTTTGAAATGTGACTTGCCAAAATAAGTGAAATCCTAGCGCCAAGTCAAAATTTGACTTAGTATCAAAATTTTAAAACCTAAAACTTCAATCCCTAAAAGAGATTCATTCTTTAATAGATTAGGGGATCAAAGGTCCCAAGCATACAATGTGGATCAAGGATCCCTGATCCCTGATATTCTGAACATTTGAGGGTAATTATTTTAGAGTGGGTCCTAAGGTTCCATTGGGGATATTGACATCCGTAACCCTTAGAAGAATCAAGGATCTCATCATTGATCCTATTCCTCAAATCATGCTCAGTTTGAAGGGCTTAGACCCCTTGCAATTTTCTAAGTGACCTTTTTACAAGTTCCACCACCCTCAAATTGTGAAAGGATTAGCGATAGAAACATACCTAATCAATGAAAGGGTTATCTTCATATGATATAAAAATCTAAATGTGAGATTTTGTAGATGCTTAGATCCCCAACCAATGATATTTTCACGGGTTTTTTCACCCCAAATCTTAGAATGCACTATTTTTATTTAAAATCTCTTAAGTGTGGATTAAGGGTAGGATAAAATGTATCTCTATTTTAGCATTTGTCTTTGATGATGCAGTAGATAAATTTTATTTTTGTAAGTATCTAGGTATGTGAATAAAATATTTTAACGATGATTAATTATTTCTTTTTGTGCAAAAGAAGATATGTATCTAGATCCATCATAATTAAGTACAAATTTCAAGCTTACCCCAAGCCCTTTAAGATGGTGAATAGACACCAAGAAATAACTAAAATTAATCTCAAACATGTGGATTTGTGATAGTTCACAGTAGGATGACCAACCCACAGTGGAGTTCATGTTGGGATACTTCCTTGATACACTTTGGACTAGTGCATGCAATAGGATTCCCCATCTGCCCATAATCTTCAAATTCTGTCATGGCTTGTGTAGAGAATTATAATACTAGAAAATTGATGTCCTTTGGTAAGGAAAGAGAGGTGATCATGGATATCACCTTGAATAATGTTGAGTAGGTGTTCCATATACCTACCTATGAAACCTATGCCAAAGTCACTATAGACCTTTGAGAGACATATTATAACCTAGATAAAGATTGTTCCAGACATATATATGAGGATCATTTGGGGAAACCTAAGATTGGGCACAATATTGATAAGTTGAACTTTTATTGAGCATATCTCCATGGGGATGACGATAAATATGTTACCCTCCTTACTATAGTAGTAGGGATACCCCATGCTAAGTAGTTGGAGCCATGGATGGTCCTTTCCATAAAGACCATTTTCATTAGAAAAGATAAAATTGACTGGGAAATTTCATTGGTGACAAACTTCACATCTATCTAGTATCAGTAATATATAAATTGAGGCTCTATATGACCTCTCTTTTAGCTTACCTCCTTATTGTGCAAGATATATTTCTAGGGTTGAAGATAAAAGGGTCACTCACTCATCCTACTACAAGGGTCTACAACCATTACCTACAACTAATGCTTAGCAGGAGCATAGAGAAGAGAAACTTTAGGATAGTTTATGATCCCTTTGTGTTTTCTATTGTAGTGTCCTAAATTATATTAATATATAATTTTGGTCCTTACCTAGCCCGATTTTAATATCCAAGGCTTCCATGCCTATCATGCTGGATTCAACCTTGATTTCACTTTAGTATGGGGAAATTGGGTGCGTATGGGGCGAGTATACTCACCTTTGATGCAGAGGTTTCCCTATACCCAAACAAATGATCCAATTTTAAATGGTGTAGTGGTCTTTTTATTTTAGAAGGATACTTGAAACCACATTGGCCTCTTTTAGGTTTTGATATCTGAAAGGGCTAAGTGAGGTATACATGTAAAGCTACCTCCTTATTTCATCACCCCTTGTCAACTTGAAGCTAGGAATACAATCACATCTCTCAAGAATTCAAGGATTAATCAAGGAAATTAAAGTAATCAAGTTCAAATTCATTCAAGAACCACAAATCAAGTATAGAAGAAACATAGTAATGTCTAGATCTAATCATCTGTGGAGGCATTTATGTTCTTCCTATCCTAGATCAAAGTTCAAGAAAACATCAAGGAAAATTTAAAGTGTCTTCATGAGAAATTCATAACCACAAAGGTTTTTGAAGGTATAAGAATCCTATCAAGCCTCTGCTACATAATAATGCACTTTTTTTTTAGGCATTTTTATTTTAATTTCAAATTTAATTCCTCAATCAAGATTTGACTAAGGAAAATCCCTTTCCAAAAATAGTTTCCATTTTTTTTTGTGTAGGTGACATGCGACACACGTGCATAGCGGCTACAAGAAGGTGTAATCAAGAACTAGAATTTGATAGTTTTTTTTATTAGAAGTTATAGGTCAAAGGCATCTCAACTTTCCCTTGACCTCTTGGTTTTCTCTAACCCTACTGTTCACCCTCACCTACCTTTTACGATTGAAAACTTAGATCATAGGTCACTTGTTGTCTTGGCTTCCCAAATCTAGTCTTTGAATTCCATTCTCAATTTTTTGTCTACCTACATTCATAAAAATTTACCTCTTTCCATTCTTTCCCTAGATATTGCATTTTCCATTCTTATTTGTAGATTTGTCTTCCATAATAATGAAGGATCACTACATCCTCTTAGTTCTTGGGCCTCCTTGAGCCTATTAGATCATCTTCCTTCCAATGTATGAGAGAATAGAAGGGTGAGCTGTTGGAAATATGTTGAGGCTAGGTGACTGAGAGGGGGGGGTGAATCAGGAGCCAATAAAACTTAATCCTTTTAATCCTTTATTAGATTATCTAATTTGATTGCATGCATGAAATGAAAAGAAATAAAACATCCACAACACTTGCCACAATATTTGATTACCCAGAAACCTTACAAATAGAAAGTAAAATTGGGGTGGGGATGCTACCCACAATATTTATTACTGCAGTATAAATTTAGCCTACTAAAGCTTACAATTGACCACTTCTGATGGCCTACCATATTAGGAGAAATAAGGACTATTAAGTCCACCTTGTGAAAGGATTTAGTACAATACAATTTAGTAATGCAACTTTGTTAGGAGATTTGTAAAGGACTGTTAATTCCACCTTGTTAGAGGATTTTGCTGATGCACCTATTATGATGAACTAGTAGATGATCTTTAATGCAACTCCAATTTGCTAAAATAAGATCCAATGATAAAAACTAATCACCTAACTATGATGAATGAGTCTCTGCTATTCCTTATATTGTTATAGCCTCTTAAACAATCTACCTTTTCATATTCGCATATACACTTCTACACATATATTTGGATAAATAAAATACCTTATATTTATACCTTATCCAAATCAAATACTAATGTAAGTCGGCTTCCATAAGATAAATTAAAATCAAACAATACAAGCTAAGTTGGCCCAAAAGTGTTACTCAGGTCTAGTAGTCCACTCAAGAAATATACTGGCACTCGGGCATTATGCTGTCACTCGGGAATTATGTTGTCACTTGGAAAACATACTAAACTCTGGCACTTGGGCTACTCTGTGTATTTGGGTCATATTGATCACTCAGGTAATACTGATTACCATTGTCTTCTTGGTCAACACTGCCACTGCTTAGGTTACATTGTAACTACTCGGGTTGTACTGCTAGCTCGGTCAACTCTATGATGACTATGTGTTTTGGCACTAATTGACAACATGTCTTTCCATAAGGTCATCATGAGATTCATATTTTTCCAATTTTTACTACTGAACCATGCTAATCCCTATTTTTATTTCATTACATTTTGGTGAACCCAATGTTCTTACATCCTAAATCTGATTTTATATCTAGATCTAGTTTGTATGTACATATATCTTATGATTTGGATCATTTATTTGATTTAAATTCAATTTGTAAGGTTATATGTGCAATCATGGATACATTGTTTCATTCATATTAGCCCTTGTTTTGCATCAACTTGATTCATGCTTTATCTTTTCATGTTAGATCTTATTTACATTATTATTTTCTTTCATGAAATGTTTCAATGATTAATTTATTAGTAATTTGTATTGCATATGCATTCCTTTCTTTCCTTGATAAGTATATGAGTTTCATGACCTTGAGCACTACATATAGCATCCGCATCAAAAGAAGTTATTGACTTATGGGTCCCCTCAAAGGTGTATATCTTGAGTAAAAAAATTATCTCCATGGGAATATAGGTGATACCTTTATTCCTACCAATGACATACCTAACACTATTGAAAATTACTCTTCTGAAGTTTCACATGATGAGGATGACTCCATAAAAAGAGTGTTTCCTAGCCAAGGAAAAAATTCTTACTTATTTGGAAAAGCTTGAACATTGGATGGGTCAAGAACATTCTATTAGTGAGGTCATTCCTTTGATTGGAGGGTCAAGAAGGATGGTTAAAAATGATGAAATAGGTGTTGATTTATTGTGTGGCATATGAACTGCCTCACAATAGGTACTAGTAATCATGCCAAAGCTTATCCTAGGAATAGTATATTAAAACTAAGGATTAATTTTCCTATCATGAAGTGCATTTAAATTGTCAACCTAGGGATGTATACTTTAAATGGAACAACACAATATGTGCACTCAGTTTCTCAAAGAGTCATACTACCTATGTTGGAGGAAGTAAAAATGCATGAAAGAAACCTATGCTATTGTTGCAGGAAAGGTAAACACACTTGAATAAATAATGGAATTAATTATAATAACTACAAACTTAGTTTAAACCTATTCTATCAACCCATAGCATTCACCATAATTATCCTTGCAAGTGCTGCAAGAACATACATGAATCTAATGCTGCAGGAATGAAATAGTAAACTCCTATTCGAAATGTGGTAAACACTAAAATTAAATCTAATATACTCTACTCTAGTCCACCTCCAAAGTGGGCCCCCTTGGTTGGATTATGCTAACTAACCACTAACACAGAATGTAAACCAAAATCACTTCATTATATTTTAGAAACTGATTACATAAGAACAATGCACAGAACTGGAAAATTAACTTGTTGTGCAAGATGCAATGATATATTTTCCAAAAAAATTGAACTCAGAAACTAACAATCAAATCCCTATATATAGAGGATTGACACTTATTCAAAACATAAAGATAATTTCTGAATTAAATCTTGCCATAGAAGAAAAAGGAAATGTAATAGCCCACAACATGTGTAATAAAGTCTGGATGACCGATTCAACAGGATAATGAGCGCTGAGGAAATATAGAAGATCTATACTCTTATATTCTCTGAGATAGTGGCTCCTCCAATGCAGTAGTTTTGTCTCTTGGTTCCATGATGATTTTCTCCATCGCAGCTGGACTTCAAGGTTTCTTCTTTAATGTTGTCAACCACTCTCAAGCTGCTCCTTTTCCCTGGTAGTTTAGTAGCGTGCAGAAATATAAGTAAACTAGTCAAATCAATCCAAATATTAGAACACACATTCTGATAGCTATATGAAGTACTGTAATATATATAACTTTTGGTAAAACATGTCATAGCTAACTACCCATGGGCTTGGTGTTTCTAACTATACTTATCACAAGTTCAAATAGTTATAGGTTCACAAATGTCTTAGTAATATCTTAAACAAAGTATCAAGATAACACAAAAAAAAGATAATAAATTGTCTCATCATTTTCCCCTGACAAGTAAAATGCTTGTCCTCAAGCATTGCATTTCTTTGTAATTCCTCAGAACTCCCTGACCTCTTTCCTTCCTCTTCTTCGGCTCTTAAAGGTATAGTAGAAGCCTTTGGTATTTTCCTAGACATCCACCCTATAGTCCTCCTGTAGTTGATCAAGCCTTGCAGCATTGACATCATAAAGTGGCCATAGGAGCATAGGTGGCTGCATTGTAAGGGGACACCAGAGCTTGCATCTAATCTGTCTGCCTAGCTAGATATATTGTGGTGTTTTGTGGAACACTGCCTCAAGATTAATAGTGCTATGTGGATCTGATCTCTTGAATGCTTCTGGAAGTCTATTCCACCTGCTTCTGGCATCAGCAAGGGCTCTTTGAAAAACAAAGTAGGACATCCCTTCATATTTTGCATAGACCTCTCCTCTGATAGTAAATATTTTCTTCTTAGTTTCTTCTTTTATATTTCCATAGGTGAGGTTGAACAAATCCCTGAGGAGCACATCAGGTTTTCTGCTTTCAGCTCTTAATGGTAATGGTTATGACTTCTCCTAATCTCTGTAGTTGTCTAACTGTCTTTCATAGTTTTCTTCATTATGCATCTAGGACATTAATGCCCTCAAGTGTATATCCCCAATATATAGTAAAGGATTCCATTCATTTTCTTTGGGGATAATGAAGTTGTGCATGTATAACTCACAGAGTAGGTTCTGCAGCCATGAAGGAAGGGTTTGATATAGGCCATAGAATTCCTGGGCCATTTTGAACTTAGTGTCAATGTTATTTAAGGTCATCATAAGTTCAAACAAAAAGAACCATTCTTTTAAAAAAATAGCATAGACCCTAGGAGGAGGTCTACAAGTGATAATCTGATCAGCCAACTTCAGGGCATGATCCATTATTTGTTTTTTCTTTTCCAATTGCTCCTTTAGGTCTACTATTTCCTCATCTTGGTCTTTTATTACCCTTTTCATTCTCTACTTTTCCTCTTTCCATATGGTTTTTTTTAACAAATTTATTGTATAAGAAAAATAGGAGCGATTGCAAAGTGGGTAGACCACACTCTTTTATCTGACTATTTTGCCTCCTCTGTTCTCTCCATGATTTCTCTAAGTAGCTAGTAAACCAGGTTCTTTTATAAGGCACTAGGGCATTCTGTGAGTGGGCTGACTGATGAGGTATTTGAACTTCTTCGTCATTGATTTCTCAGGTATTTTGATGACTCTCTTCGGGGTTATTTTGACATACAACAATTTCAACATCACATTTCTCATTTAATTTTTGAGAAATATCTAGAATTTTAGTCTGATTGGGGAATCATTTGGAACATAATGTGCATGGGGTTCTATATCAGCTTGTTTGGGAGAAATAGATTGGATTTTGGGGACACTTTAGAAAGTTGTCCTCTCATTCTAGGGCTTCTTCTTACATGAGTTTCCTCAAACTCCATATCCTTCTTTCTACTAGCTTTATTTGGTCTCTTTGCAGCAAGAGTAGCTACTGCATGAGCCGATTTTCTTTTCTTCCCTTTCAAAGTTGTGGGGTTTTGTGGGTCGGTTGCAGGAACAGAAGTTCCTTCTCATACTTTTTGTTTTCCTTTCTTTTGTGTAGGGGTAGGTAAATTTCTCATATGAGCTGGTGAAGGCCTATTTTCTTGAGATTTTTCAGGTTCTATTTCTTGGTTGACTTGATCAACAACTTGTTCAGTGGGTTCCACATCATTGCTAGTTTTCTCAATAGGCTCAACCTGAGGTTGTAGGTTTTTAAGCTGAACAAAATCTGACCATGCCATAAGAGAGGCTTCCCTAAGGTATTTCTCTACTATTAATTTGATTAGGGCATGGTGAGAGATAGAATTTGCATTCCCATTTTGGGTTTCCTCAGCACTAATACTTAGCATGTTATAGAAGAAATTAAGAACATTTACTGGAAGATTATGCCTTACATATCTAAGTAACTTAAAATCATGTGCATGCAAATTTGAAAATATTCCCTCACAAGTAAAATACCTGATAATGTGTGTTTCCAGCTCATTAAATGGCGGAGGAAGAGACATTCTTTTTCACCCTTTCTTGTTAATCTCTAGAGGAGGGTCACTTGGAAGGGTAAACTAGGCTCGTGTTGAGCTGGCGTAATGAACATTTGAGTAATGTTTCCCAATTGCTGGTAACCCAGTTACCTCTATTATTCATTCTTCTATCGTGACGACCATTAAACCCCATATGGTTGCTTTCCCTTCCTCAAATGTATTTGTGAATTCAGTTGCTACTTCTTCATCTAACTCTGTTAATTTCAAGAAATAACCCAGCCAACCACATGCATTAAACCTCCTCACTGCTTCAAAATGTGTAAGAAAAATGCCATAAACCACTGGCTCATGCTACTATATCTGCCCTCCCATTTGTTCCAAATTTTTGCCTCCAAATTTCTATTGTAGCTTAAGATTGTCAATTTTTCAACTCTTCTGCTCTACAATCAACGATTACCTTATTCTCTTTTGAATTTCAAAACTACTCCTTTTAAAACTACAAACCTTGTATTGCAATCTTCTATTGTTCTTGACATAAAAAATGATAATGGCGCTTAACAGAAAAAATTATAACTCTAACTGTGAGTTTTCACATAGTTTAATTATAGTTATTTTGGATCACATCAAGTCTGAAAATCAGGGATAATTTGAGAATAATAGTACGACACTTTTGCAAGATAGTAACATGATTTAATGAGACAAGGCCAAAGTAGAGATTTGAGGTGACGGGAAATATTTACGAGTAATGACAAGGACAATTAGAAATGACATTAGAACTTAATAGACTTCCCTACCCCCTATGAAATGAAGACAAGTTTCCACACTTGTCATACTTGGCATGAGATACGGGACTGGCTTAAAGTTTTAATCATAAATTTATTGCAGTACTAGATATAATTACCTAAATCTATGTGCTAAAAGTGAAAAAAAATTGAAAATTTTATACCTGTCATTTGATTATTGCACGCGTGATAAAAAAGTGGTGAGAGTGCAATGATGTTGGCGGCTGCATGCGTCAGCTGACGTAGCTCTTATTTGAAACATAGAACTAAAAAGTGGTGATGATGTGGAGGATGGGTGGATGGAAGGTAAAGAAATGAAATGTGTTGAAAAGAAGAATATAGAAATTGAATGAAGAATTGGACTTCATTTGAACATGAAGTTTTTATTATGGGCATACTTGAAGGAATGCTATGTTAAAGTTGCAGGAAGAAGGTTTGCACCCTTGGCTATAGGAAGTATTACCTATTGCTCATTTGGAGTTGGATGTCTAAATTTTTGTAGAAAGTATTCTTTGGTCTGGGGTGTATGATATAGATGAAGCTAATGCCCGTTAACCAGTAATTTGAAGTGTACTGGGTCAATATTTTTCAACTGGACTGTGCCATTGGTGAAGACATCGCTTATTTCATATGGGCCCAACCATCTTGTCTGCAGCTTGCCTAGTATCGCTTGGAATCTGGAATCATATAGTAATTCCCAATCACCGAATTGAAACTTTTTTCTCTTAATATGGGTGTCATGCCACTTATTCCTTTGTTTTTGTAATATCTTAGTGCGCTCCAATTTATATTTGTGCATCTCATCCAAGGAATTGAGATGTAGCAGGTGTTCTTTTTGTGTTGCAGGAAGGTTGATGTTTAACTCCAGCGCAGTGCACAATGTTTTGTGATCAAATTCAATTGGTAACATTGCGGCCTTTCCATATAGCAATTCAAATGGTGTGAACCTTGTGGTTGTCTTCCATGTTGTTCTGTATGCCTAGACTGCTTCTGAGAGTCTGTTGCTCCAATATTGGTGGTTTAGATGAACTGTTTTTGTTAAAATGGCTTCAATCTCTTTGTTTGTAACTTCTCCCTAACCATTGGCTTGAGGATGATAGGGACGGACTTTCAGTGTCTGATATTTTATTCCTTCATGAGTTATGTTATCATATTGGATGTGAATTGTGTTCCCTGATCAGTTACAAGTTCTCTTGTCACACCATAACAGGTGAAGATTTCCTCATACAAAAACTCTGCTACCCTATGATCTCATGCATGCTTCATGGCTTTTACTTCCACCCATTTGGTTAGATAATCAGTGCATACCAAGATGTAGGATTTCCCATTAAATGGAGGGTCTATGAGACCAATGAAATCCATGCCCCATTTATCAAATGGTGTTACCACCACTTGTGGATTTAAGGGCATTTCATCTGATTTTGTTGGATGACCCATCCTCTGACATTTATCACATTTTCTTGTATAATTGGCCGCATCCTTGTGAAGTGTGGGCCAATAGTAACCTGGTGTTAGGATCTTCAGGGTTGTTCTCTTAGTTGTAAAGTGTCCTCCACATGTCTTATCATGACAAGCATGTAGGATATCATATGTCTCATCTTCTCGCACACACCTCCTCATGATTTGGTTTGGGCTAGTATAAAATAGTGTGTTATCAATCCAAGAGAATTGGAAGTTTTTCTCTACAAGAATTCTTCTATCCTTTAGGGAGAAATGTGTGGGAATTTTGTTCAAGGCAAGGTAATTAGATATATCAGCATACCAAGGACTCTTCACAGCAATATGAAATAAATGTTCATCAAGGAATGTGTCATCTACCATAGTAGTATCATTGGTAGCATTCTGGATTCTGGATAAATAATCTACTACCACATTTACTTTCCCTGGCTTGTCAATGATGGTTATATCAAATTCCTCCAAAAGAAGAAGCCATCTTGCTAACCTATCTAAAATGGCAGGTTTGTTCATAAGATACTTGATTTCTGCATGGTCAGTATGAACAAAGATAGGATAGCCTATTACATAATGGAAAAATTTATTCAAAGCATAAACTACTGCCAGCAATTCCTTTTTAGTCACTATGTAATTTAACTCTGGTCCATGTAAACTTTTGTTGATATAATAAATTGCATTTTCAAGGTTACTAGACTTTTGTCCTAAGACAACAGCTATTGCATAGTCAGAAGCATCTGTATGTATGTGGAATGGTAAATACCAATCAGATCCCCTAAGTACTGGTGTAGTTTTCAGAAGTGACTTGAGCTATAGGAATGATTCATCACATGCTTTTTCCATGCAAACTTGACCTCTTTTGTAAGCAATGTATATAGAGGACTAGCTATTTGACTAAAGTTTTGAATGAAACGCCTATAATAGAAACCATTTCCTAAGAAGGATCTAACATATTTTTTCTTAGTAGGTGTAGGAAATGTGAGAATTACCCCTATTTTTGCAGGGTCTACTTGAATGCCAGCTTCTGAGGTGAAATGTCCCAGCACTACTCCTTCGTGCATCAACATGAAACATTTCTCACTGTTGAGAGATATATTGTGTTCTTGACATCTAATTAGCATTTTTTCTAAGTTCTTCAAAGCCTCTTCAAAATTAACACCAAATGTAGTGAAGTCGTCCATGTATATTTCCATACAATCATGTGATATGTCAGAAAAAATGTTGATTACAACTCTTTAGAAAATAGATGGTGCATTAGATATGCCAAAAGGTAACACATAATATGCATATGTTCCCCAAGGGCATGTGAATGTGGTCTTCGCCTGATCTTCTGGACAAATGTTGATCTAGTTATAACCACTGTATCCATCCAGAAAAGAGAAGTACTTCTTTCCACCTAAAGTGTCTAGAACTTGATCAATAAATGGAAATGAAAAATGGTCTTTCTTTGTGGAATTATTCAATTCCCTATAATATACATAGATTCTATATTTACCCCCCTTTTTAGGCACTATGACCAAAGGTGATACCCATTTACAATTAGAGATTGAATATATAAAACCAACATCCAACAATTTTTGTAACTCAGTTTTGACTATTTCTCTCAAGGCTGGGTTAATTCTTCTCTAGGGTTGGCAGACTGGTAGACTTCCTTCATTGATGTAAATTCTATGTGTGAAGAGCTTTGGGTTCAGGCCTATCATGTCTCCATAATCCCAAGCAAAGTATTTTTCATGCTTACACATGAGTTTAGTTAACAATGCCAATTTTTGTGGTGGCAGCTTATTGTTAACATGAATATTGTGACCAGGAGAGAGTTCTACAGTAGTTGTTAGCTCTAGCATTAACACTTCAAAAATTGGGCTTGTAGATACTTCATAGGGTAGTAATTGATTGATAATATTAGGTGTTGTTGGAAAAACATGTTGGCAAGTGACCAATTTTGTATGTTTTGAATAAATTTTTGGTTTTCATTTATGGTAACATATTTGGCATATTGATCGATTGAATAGAAGTTAAGTTTTGATGATTCAGTTCTGAAATCGACTAAGTACAGAAGTAGAAATACAGAGTTATTTTGGGTATAAAAGATAAAGATCGATGAGTTATCACATGAGAGCTTAAATGAAGATACTATGGGGTATTTATGACCTATATCTAAGATCTATTTGGTTTTGGTGATGATTACAGAGAGTTAGAGAGATTTGAAGACATGCAAAAACAACCAAATATCGAAACAAAGTAGTTGGATAATAGCGACGATTTGGGGAGTATGACATGGACTCCTGGAAAGCTAATTTGGATTATGACTATGGGTAATCTATATTTTGGTTATGCAAGAGCACTGACTTTGTATTTTCTCTTTGCATTATTAATTCTATTTTGTATTTAGAGCCGATTGTGTAATATTGGTTAAGTGAGCTGACTTGGTAATAAGAAATATATATATATATATATATATATATATAGATGTGAAAACTTTTTGTAAAGAAAAGATATAAGGGAGATTGATGAGCGAATATATGTGTATGTGCGAATGGCAGAGCAGAGGATGACAGAGATCATTGGAGAACTATGACTGAAACCATCTAAGCATTGAATATGCTTGTTTTTGTTCATTATTGAAGAACACTTTGTAACAAAAGTTTTCTTGTAAGAGTTGTAAGCTCATTTGGCCCCTAACAGGGTGTTGTATACCTTTAACAGGGTTGTATTCCTCTAACAATGAATTGTACTATGTAATATTCAGCTCCTAACAAGGCTAGGTCTCCTAATAAGGACATTATACTTTAGTGCATGACTGTGGGTACCATCCCCACAAAGGTTTTCCCTTGGCCAGGGTTTCCTTGACAATAAATAATGGTGTTATGAGTTTTGGATTTTTTTTATGCTCTTTTCATTTCAGCAAGTTTATGGTTTATGTGGAATTGTTTTAAAGTTTATTTTAAGTGTTGTAATACTGATTCACCCCCCTCTTGGTATTAATTAATCCTAACAATTGGTATCAGAGCTTTTGGATTTTTGAGAGAAAGCCTAACAACTTAAGGGAGATCAAAATGGATTATGATAATTTTCAAGAGAACTTTGAAGTTGCACTTGAAGACCTTGATAAAGAAAAAGTAGAAAATGGTGACTTGAGATTCAAATTAATGAGAGCTAATGGATTCATCAAGAAACTTAAGGACTAGCTTGAACTTTCCATAAATTAGAGAAAAGATCTTATGGTTCAGATAAAAGAAGATTCAAACAATGACAATTCAGATCAGATAAATAAACTTGAACAAGAGAATGACACTTTGAAGCTTGATAATGAAGCAATGGCTAAAGAGATTTAACAAGAAAAGAATGCTAAGATAAAGATTGAAGATGCTTTGAAAAATGAAAATGTTCTAATGGAACAAGTGAAGAATGAGGATGACCATTACAAGAAAAAGTATCTAGAATTGGAGAAATACAATCTGATCATAAAGGGTGAACTTGTTGAGACAAAGAAACACATTGAGAAACTTCACATGAGAAGTGACTTGATCAATGAACAAAGAGACAGACAGAAACCTAAAGGAGATATGACTACTATTGTCTTCAATGAAGTTGAATGCTCCAAGAATCAAGAAGAGAAACCATACACAAAGATTGATGCAGAAAAACCTGCTCTTGAAGAACCTAAAGAATAGATCAGACCTTTCAGAGCTAGATATTTTGGTTGTAACAAGTTTGGACACATAAAAAGAGAATGCAAAGGCAATTCCCCTTTTAAAACTTTTTTTGGTTATTGTTTTAACTGTAATGCATATGGACACAAGAAGACAGAATGCAGGAAACCTGATCAGACTAGATATAGACAAGACAATAATAGATGAGAATCAACAACTAAGATCACATGCTACAAATGCAACAACAATGGACACATTTTGAAGTATTGTAAATTACAATTTAGTCAGGACAGAAGACCTCCTATATGTTAAAAATGCAACAATCTAGATCATATAGCAAATTTTTGTAGGTATAATGGAGTAAATAACAGAAGAGTACCACCTCCTATGAATACAAAGAAGAATGAAAATGATACTGGTAAAAGTCTTGCAGAACTCAAGAGTGATTTTGACAATTTTTTCAAGAAAGAAGAAGATAACAACAATGGTAAGATATGTAAAATCAAAGAGACAAGTGAGATATTGGTTCAGGGAGAGACACTAGATGCTAATGGATCTTTTCCTGATGATAACAAAGTAGAATCAACCTGATTGGTCAAGCATGGCCTTAGGGGGAGCATTGGATGAGCACATCATAATATATCTAGCCCCTAATTATGTGGATTAAGCTCTAGTGAGCTTAGGTATGATATTGGCCGACATCATGGAACGTATATCTAAGAGCGAAACATTGGACAATGCATATATTATGATTGCAAGCTTTATGACTTACTGGACAATATTGGGTAATGTGAATTTTTGATACTTAATGATGTATAAAGCACATAATGGCTATATATTTCCTTACCATTTGACGAGCAATGACCTAACAAGATCAGAGAGCAGAGAGATCTAGACTATCTAGCAACTACCTTGCGTGATTGATCAAAGTGAATACTTGGAATTTAGTGTGTAAAATGTATTTACATCATTTACATTTATAGAAGCTATAGATGCACCTTTGATTTATGATGTTGTGGATCACCCTAGATATAAATTCAAGAAACATCCTTTTAATTCATGTGAAGATCACCCTAAAGGAGCATTTTCCCAGACACCGCACAACGTCTTGCATGTAGAAGACATTAGGGCATATATTCATTACAAGTATGACATACTAGGTGTTGATGAGATTTCTACTGAGATGGAGTACATGATTTATAATGTTAAAATGAGAGATGAGTTCAAACATGTAGATGAGTTAAACCTTATAAAAATTATGAACTTATACGGATTCAACGAATAGGAATGGTTTAAAATATTGCTGAGCAGAGTTAATGATCACTTTATCTGGATAGGTGAACAACATTTAAAGATTTTTAGTTAACTGATGCATGAGATCAATGGATTGGATAATACTAGAGTCATCCCTATGGTGGAGAATCATATTAAGAAACAATTTTAAACCCTAACACACTCAAAATGGGATAGGCAAGCTATGACAGTAAATGACATTTATCTACATGATGTGAGATTGATTTCAATGATACTTGGTTACAAATTTTCCTATAGTAGTAGACCTAATTCAGTATCTGTAGGATTCATTATGATGGCTTATAGAATGGTGAAAGAAAATACTAAGTATAACCTATGCGAAGTATTGGCACAACAATTTTTGGAGAATGTCAAGTTGATAAAGAAAGACAAGTCTAAAACCTTCAGGTTTGGTTCACTACTAGTTCACACATACATTCACATTGAGCACAGATTTCTAGGAATGCACCCTAGTGGTTGGAGAAAAGGGATACCTACTAGTATTGAGATTTATGAGAGATACCAAGGACAAAATAACACATGGGTTGATGGAGAACTATTTGGCATGATAAAGATTCTTCAGAGGCAGATGAAAGAGAGATACACAATTCCTAAAGACTTAGTTGAAAAATATAAGGACACAATATGTTTTATGGTTGAGACAGACTGTGTGTGTTTTGACGCAGTTATACCGAGCAAGAAATGGTGCTATCCTATGGGATATGAGGTGAGTTCAAAAGTCTTAACTATGCAGATTGAACATGTTATGGCATCTGAAGTAGATATATCTGAGGAGAGATGGGGCACTTATGAAGAGAAACCAGCTAAAGTAAGAGAGGAGAAGACTAGAGGCTTGAGGAAAAGGAAAGTAGACAACATTATTCATAATTATGGTATTAAGGCAGGATTGACTAAGGAAGAGTTGAAGGAAGTAAAGAAGAAGTTAGCAGAATGTTCTTCTGGATTGGCAAGTATTGCTACTGCAACCCTTCCACATCCTAAAGTTGTGATGATATCTACTTGCTCTACTAATGTTATTGATGTAGCCACCCCTTCATCACCACTAAAGACCTCTCAAGCAGTAAAGATTGTTCCTAAAGTTAACACTAGATCCACCAAATTGGATTCACCACCTAAAGAACAGAGGAATGAGAGAGAAGAGAAGAAAGTTGAAAGTGACAGACAAGTATGGAAACCAGACTTGAAGATGATTGAGAAGAGAGATATTGATCAAGGTAAGCTAGTTTCAATAAACAAGTACTATGATAGGTATGAGGAAACTGATAAACTTATGATTGAAGATATTGTTGTAAATCACCTACTTGTTTTCAAGAAAAATCTGTTAGAGATAGAGGGCAGTGTACCTAAAGAGTTGTATGGCAGACTAGAAATAAGAAAATGGCTAGCACATATTGAAGATGAGACTATTAGGAATCAAGCAATTGATAACATGTTACCTATAATTTCTATGCAAGATAGAGAGAGACAAAATATTTGGTGAACTGAAACCTTTATTGAGGACCAAGGCAAGGTTAGTGAAGATTATGACAAGAAAGTATGATGAAATTACTGAAGAGACTCAAAGAGAATTGGATCAAATACTAATGGATACTATGCCTGAGAAGACTCCACCTCCTAAACCTATAATTCCTACACCTTTAGGAATGGGAGAGAGTTCCAAAATAGCTGAGGCAAGTGTTGAGAAGAGTGAAGCTGATATGCAACCAAATTTCTATGCTTCCTGGTGTGCCTATGACTCTTGACACTTCACATGATGAAAAGGATCCATTTGAAGGAAACATTGATAGTACAATGGCTGAGCATGAAGAATAGAAAGAGGAAGAACAAAGAGAGGAAGAACATAAAGAAATGGAGCAGAAAGAAGAAGAAGCAAAATTTGAAGTGAAAACTAAAATAGACACATCTTCTATCTTATTGTTGGAAAGTAAAGACAAACCTATTGATGTTGATGTTGATCACATGGATGAGGATGAGTTGGTGAGTCTAGCTTTCACCACACTTACTAAATAAAAGAAGAGATATGAGCAGAAAAGTGACAAGAAAACTAAGGTAATGTCTAGAGAAATCAATATTGTGAACAAATTGCTTCCAGTACCTATTGTTTTCCAAAGCAGAGATGATGTAGAAAACTTGAAGTTAACACTTGATGATTTTTATGGCCACTATGATACCCTAGTGAAGATTGGTAGAGAAGAGATACTTGGAGAAGAAACTGATGTAATTTTTCCAATCTATTTCATGGGACTTGGGCATTCTAAAATCTGTTACAGTAAAAGCTAAGAGTTGTGTTTCACATAGAAGGATACTATTCAGTTAATGCATGAACCCAACCAGACATGTTCTGAACATTGAAAACATTATTGCAAAGGATAGGGAAACATTGAACAGTATGATGGAAAGTTGTGAGACCTCCTCACAATCGATAATAGAAATGGACAAAGAGGCAACAAGCATTTTATATAAGCTAAATGTATTGGATATAGAGAAAGGGACAGTCATGTCAAGATTTGGTTTGTTGAAGAGTTTAATCACTCCTAAACTATCAATTCTTGAAGTACATTTATCAGATATGGAGAAGACACTAGAATCACTGACAAACTCTATGCCTACAGAGTTGAAAGTAGAAGAGACATCATCATATGCACTAAATGGACTAATTCATGTTAGTCAACTATTGGTTGAATCATGGAGCACATAAGTGAAGATCTTGGAAGATTCTTTTCAAGATATTCTGAAAATGGTGAGCTAGCACTAGTTCTATTATTTTTTATGAACCTTTTTCATTAGTTTCAAAGGGGGAGAAGAGAAGAGAAAAAATGAAGAAAGAAGAAAAATGAATAAGGGAGAAGAGAGAAGGATAATAGAAGAGGAAAAGAGGAGAGACAATTTTGTATTGGAACACTTAGTCATTTTTTTGTTAATTGTTACCATCACTTTCAAAGGGAGAGATTATTGGAAATTGATCAATTTTGTATGTTATGAATCAATTTTTGGTTTTCATTTATGGAAACACAGCTGGAATATTGATCGATTGAATAAAAGTTAAGTTTTGATGGTTCAGTTCTGAAATTGACTAATTACAAAAGCAGAAATACAGAGTTATTTTGGGTATCAAAGATCAAGATTGATGATTTATCATGTGTGAGCTTAGAGTAAGATACTATGGGGTATGTATGACCTACATCTAAGATTGACTTGGTTTTTGTGACGATTACATAGAGTTAGAGAGATTTGAAGACATGCGACAACAACAAAACAACAAAATAAATTAGTTGGATAATAACGATGATTTGGGGAGTATGACATGGACTCCTGGAAAGCTAAGTTGGATTATGACTATGGTTATGCAAGAGCGCTGAATTTTTATTTTCTCTTTGCATTATTAATTCTATTTTGTATTGAGAGCCGACTATGTAATATTGGTTAAGTGAGCCGACTTGATGAGCGAATATATGTGTGTGTGAATGGCAGAGTAGAGGATGAAAGAGATCATTGGAGAACTATGACTTGAACCATCTAAGAATTGAATATGCTTTTTTTTGTTCATTATTCAAGAACACTTTGTAACAGAATTTTTGTTTTAAGAGTTGTAAGCTCAGTTGGCCCCTAACAGGGTGTTGTATACCTTTACTAGGGTTGTATTCCTCTAACAAGGAATTATACTATGTAATATTAAGATCCTAACATGGCTAGATCTCCTAACATGTACATTATACTTTATTGAATGATTGTGGGTACCATCCCCATCGGGGTTTTCCCTTGGCCAGGGTTTCCTTGACAACAAATAATAGTGTTATGAGTTCTATGTTATTTTTTTATGCTCTTTTCATTTCAGAAGTTTATGGTTTATGTGGAATTGGTTTAAAGTTTATTTTAAGTATTGTAATATTAATTCACCCCCTCTTTGTATTACTTAATCCTAACAAAACAAGTCCTCATAGGTACATAACTATAGAACAAAACTTCTAGAAATATCTTTTTCTATGACACACTCATTGGTAAGGATAATTTGAATCACATCATCTTCTTCTTGTGTTTTCATGAAGGATGGCCTATGTAACATCATTAGTTGAGCAACATAATTTATCTCTTCTTCATTATTTCCTAAATTTGGCCAAATAGGTGTACTCAAATCTGATTGGGGCTTGGCAGGAGGATATAATGCTAAATTTTTTATTGCTTGGCCATTTTGATTCATCATTTTACCTAATCTATAACTAATATTGGCATCAGTGGTGGCTAACCAAGGTCTTCCAAGGATAACTCAATAGCCAAACAAGTTTACCTTAGGTGATAATACCAGGAAGTCTGTAGGATATTCCCATGAATCTAATGTGACTGCTATATCCTCTATGATGCCATCTGGGGTTACAGTGGAACTATCTACAAGTTGTAATATTGTTGGTGTGGTTCTCAATCCCTCTATACTCAAGCTATTCATGGTATCCTTAGTCATGATATTTATATCTTCTCCCAAATCAACTAGAGGATTTCTCACAGACTGGCCATTAATTATAAGATCAATAACTGGGCTTCCAGGGTTAGAATACTTTGGTATGACTATCTTCCCCAACATAATATCTACAAGTTGTCCTATAACATGGACTGTTTGAGGATCCTTTTTCTTACATCCAGGATTTTTAAGGCATGCTTCCTTAATAGATTTTCCATAAAGAGGAACATCTTTGATAGCTTGGAATAGAGGAATCTGGATATGCATGTTTTTCAGTTGCTCAAGGATATCAAATGGTGTTTCTTCTTGGGGTATATATGTTTCCATGCTAAGCCTTTGTGGAAAGGGAGGATTAATTAAGGTGTGAACATCATTTTTACTTGGTATATTAGTTGGCTGGATAGTATTTGGCAAAGTAACTTTTGGTAGTGGTGTTGATGCTACAGGAATGTCTGGAACTTCTGTTATAATAGGTGGTTCAGGTGTAGGAAGAGTAGTACCAGATCTAAAATGGATATCAGATATCTCTAGTGCATATGAAGGGCACTTCCAAGTATCAGTGGCATACATTGGTTTCTGTTGTTGCTTGTTGTTAGGATTAGGCTGAGGCTAACCATATAATTATGTTTGCTTTGGAGTAGAAATTTGGCTATAGGAGATGGCATTATTGCAGGTTGAGATACTGGAGGTGGTAAGGGTGGATAACCAAGATTTTGGTTAGGCCACTATTGAGGCCCTCTCCATTGGTTATTTGGTTTCCAATTCCCCTGTGGTGGCTCTCATTGATTTTGTGTTTGATTAGGCCACTATTTTTGTTGTTGGTTAGGCCACTACTTATTCCAAGCAGGTTGGGGTAGTGAGAAGGATTTTGATAATTCTAGTTTTTCCATTGATTATTATAAGGACTAGAAAATTACAAAGGATCCGGAGGTATACCTTATCTTGAAGCCCATGTCTGACGTTGAGAAACAAAGAACACTTTCTTGTCATCTCCTTCTATTTTCATGTACTCAGTAGGAAGGTGTTGGTTCTCTAAGTTCACCACCAGCTTGCATCCACAATATTTATTTTGTTTGCGGCAGTGAGGACAATGCTCAACTAGCTGTGCTTTAGCATATACATGCTTCTTTTTGGAAATCATGGTGTCCAGGTGTGTAGAAACATCATTAATGATATCTTGCTTGAAATATGACAGCAGGTTTGAAATCTCCAGCTTAGAAGTGCCCGAGTTGTTCCCCTAGGTAACTGTAGACCAAAATCCTCTACCTTTTTGACAGTTGATCTTGAATAATTGAGGCAAATTTTCTTAAGGCCATCCCAGGAAGATTGATATATATCTCCTCCAACCATGAGGTCTGATGACATTAAGTTTTTCCACTAGCATACTTAAGTGAAAAACATGATAAAGCTCATCGGTATAGGCATACCCGATAGATAGCACACTGCATAACCGATGAGATGACAATGCTTGACATGAAAATGCTAAGTATAGAATTGCCCGATGAACATTGACAAGTGTTGAACCAATGACAAAGCATAAAGGAGATCACTGATGGTATAGTTTTCTGAACATCGCTGACAGAGAAGAAAAGGCAAGGAACCCGACGAACAGTTCAAAATAGGGACACCAATGGAGAAGAAGACTGATAGAGCAAAGAATGAAAGAAACTCGACAGACTGACAGAGCAGCCCGACCATCAGAATCGACAGTCAGTTACAGAACCCGCAAAAAGTGGATTTGACTTTCCACGTCAAATAAAACATTGTAATTCTATTTATAGAGTTTTAATTTATTTTAAAACGTTACTTGAGGGTCAAGAAAGTATATTGTAATTGCTTTAAATCATCCTAATGGATCTAAAGCATAACTAACTAAAGATCAAGGTCAAGTTGTAAACCTTGGATCTAGAGTTAATCTAAAAAGCGTGAATCAAGAATGGACCTAGAAACTAGTATATATAGGTGTTCAATCATTTGTAATAGGTAATGAGTTGGTAAATGATTATAGCCATGAAGAGTATCTAAGCAGCAGAAGTGAATTCATGCAAAGTTTAGAAATAGATCATATTAGTTCTCAAGAACACAGACAAGGCTACCGACAACCAGAGACAAGGTATCATTCAATAACTCAATGTGATTACATATACTTTCTAAGATTTATAGGATATGTTATCAGAAATTAGAGATTGCATATACTATCATATCAACATTTATAATGTAGTTGCATTCTAACAAGTGCATCACATTAGAAATCCTTTAGTAGAAGGTGGACTTAACAGTTCTTGACAAATCTCCTAACAGAGTACACACCTAACGGTGTTTCTAAAGCTTCAAACGAAGTAGATCCTAATAAGTCTCCACTCTAATACTCCTAAAAGGGTAGATCATTAGAAGTGATCAAATTGTAAGCCTTAACCAACTCCCTTCTTATCTACAGATAGTGAAGCTTTGTGGGTGACATCCCTATTAGCGAATTTTCTTGAAGGAGAAAAAACTAGAACACCAAAGTGATCTCTCCCTTTTATGCCCTTTGTCCAGTCAAGAGAAAGGCTAATGCAACAAAGATTTGAATCTTTCTTCACTTCGGGCTCCACAGACCCAGGCGGGTATACCTATGAACATCTACCTCAAATGATAGTTTCTCTAAAACTTATA
>MU223776.1:3475919-3497096 GCA_018584345.1 Thuja plicata
ATCCCCCTGAACTGAATGAACAATCTCCTTTTTTCTCCCGAGGACACCTATTTTCATCTCCTCCAGTAGGCTCATGAGTCACCGGATACAAAAAATAGGATATTTCCAAACTATCTTCCTGGCCCTTCGTTTGTAAGTCGCTGGATCATTTTAACTCTTTTATTATCTTTCGGCGACCATGCGACCAGCATAGTCTCACAGTCTCGAGCACTTTTTAACCTCTTCCTTCACTCCTGGGCGACCTGGCAACTAGCATCCATCTGCTAACTCCATCTGGCGACCTGGCGACCAGCATCCATTTCCATGTCACGACAGCTTTTATCTCCTTCTGGCTACTTCGCGACTAACCACTAGCGGTTAGTCGCCAAGTCTCGAAACTCTGGCAGTTAACTGCAAATTGTCTTCCGACTGGGCAACTAGATTAAGTCTCTTTGTTGCGGGCCTATGTCACTAACCCATGGTTTCATCTCATGACATGGCGACAATGTGTTTTTTTACCTTTGGCTGACCTGGGTTACAATCTGGTGATCATGCGACCCAACTGAATTCAAAGTCACGCACAGTTAACATTAACTCATCATTCTTTCTGTGATCTTGCGACTAACTGTCTTGCTTAACCTTTATGGTGATCTCCTTATCGATGAGTGTTTATTTTTTGTTTAACGACTACGCAATAATGCCTAGTCGCCTGATCGCTGGATGTAAGTTCTGAGCTTTTAACTTTATCATAACAGTTTATATGTGCCCCTTTTCTGCTTCTGGCGACTGCGTGACATACCTTAATCGCCAAGTCGGGAGGACTTCCTTAGGGCACTTTTCTTCTCAGACACTGCGACTACCGTTGGATCCTCTTATTCTTTCATCTGACGGTCGTCGCTTAATCGCCACATGATCATGCATACCCTTAAATCTTTCTGCGACACCGTGACAGAAGGGAAAAACACTTAGTCTCATTGTCGCTGAATCCTTTTTCTTCTTCTGGCGACCAGGTGACAACCCTTTAGCGTCCACCCGCCTTATGACACATGTCACATAGTCATTGGTTCACTTACTGCACACTGGAGAACTGAGTCATCATCTTGCTCTGGCGACATCCCGACTGAGGATTTTGCAAACCACAGACGGTCAGTCGCGAAGTCTAAACTGAAATCTCTTAACTGCAATTCTATTCTGAGACCACGCGACTGATGGAAAACTTAACTGTCATCTTTGGCTTGATTTGGCGATAATGCGACATGAATTAATCATGAAGTCTGGGAACAATTTCATAACTGTTAAGATTTTTCCGCGATCACCCGACTAAGCAGTGGGTCCCTCCTTCATAAAGATTTATGACATGGTTATCCCGCGACTACCCGACATGAAAGGAATCGCTAAGTCTCAGAAGGCAAAAGGAATATGTTGATTTTGAACGAGACTACACGACATAAGGAAAAAGCAAAGTCGGGAAGACAAATGGAATATTCAGCTGGGATAACGCGACGAGGCGACTTCATTTAACACATGCGCTAAGTGAATGGAAAAATTAACAGCAAAATAGAAGCGCCAAAACCTAGGGTTTATTTTCATCGTTTAACACTTGGAATGACAAGGGTTTTCAGGGTTTTTTGCATAATGAGCTAGGTTTAAACTTGAAAACCTAAAAACATGACAGAGGTAAAGCAAGAATGAACAACAGATAAATGAATTGAGCACATCAGAATACAGAGAGCAGGACAAGGAACCAGGAAAGCTGCTAAAACAGGAAATACAACCAACAATCCCCATCGTATTTTTTACTTCCTAACAGGAGTTTTCTGCGATATCATATCTTTTGTTATGTGTTATTTACTTTCATATATGTTTCTTGAATGTTTACACATTTAAAGAGATTAGGTTATGATTTCACATACATAAAGAAAGATGAATAGATAGATAGGTAAATATACAAATCTGATGACACAAAGGTTAATGGGCCAATCACATAAAAAAATTTAGAGGTACTGATTCACTCCTCCCCTCTCAGTACATCATTCTAGTAATTCCAACAATTGGTATCAAAGCTAAGTCTCTTTCTTGAAAAGCTTAAATACTTAAGAGAAAAGATCAAGACAATGGAAAAGTACAGACTAGACAAGACTATTGAGAATGAGCAGTTAAAAATTTAGATTTACTATGAGCAGTACAAAGAGGCGAGAGTAAGCATGAGAAATTTTCTTGATGAAAGAAAGATTATGGAAACTAGGCTTAATTAGAAAGATTATCAAGAAGAGGAAATCCCAAATTACTTCAACTCAGCTGAATCAACAACAAGCAAAGCATCAAACACATTAGTAGAAGAAATCACAAGTCTATAAGAGGTTAATCTACATCTGACAGAGCAAATCAAGATGCTGCAAATCGGTCAAGAGACTCAGATGGTAAAAATAATTGATGTCATGAATGATTCAAGAAAAGATGAATCAGAGAGAACATTGGCTATTGATGATAGGAGGAAAATTACAGAGAAGCTACAAGAAAAACAATCAGAGATTCAAATCAGAAGGTAAGTCTACCTTGTAGGCATTAGCCCCATATTTAGCTAGGACTTTTCATGGGCCTATTCTCTTCATTTGCAACTTAGTAGGAACTCCTTTCTGCATTCTTGACTTGTTCAAATGAACCATAACATATTCTCCTACTTGAAATTGGATATCTTTCCTCTTCTCATCCACTTTTCTCTTCAACTTTTGCTGACTGCCCTGTATAGTCTTCTTGACCTGCTCTTGGATCTCCTTCATAGTGTGGGTGAAGTCTTCAGCATGCCCACTATTGTATTCCCTTCCTCCAAGATCCCTAAGCTCACAAACTCCCCTAGGATGCACTCCATAAACTATTTCAAATGGGCTTCTCCCTGTCATCTTATTCCTACTGTCATTATAGGCATATTTAGCCTGAGGTATGACTACATCCCATGTCTGACCATATTCTTTTTTTAGGCACCTCAATAGGTTACCCAACACCCTGTTGACCACCTCCATTTGACCATCAGTCTGAGGATGGTATGCTAATCAAAAAGAAAGGTTTGTACCCAACCTATTCCATAATGTTTTCCAAAAATGGCTCATGAACTTAACATCCCTATCAGATACAATGCTTAAGGGTAGTCCATGAATCCTTACAACTTCTTTAAAGAACAGATAATCTATTTGACTAGCATCACTAGTAGTCTTGCATGGAATGAAATTCCACATCTTTCTAAATATTTCAACTACTACATATATACTATCATAACCTTGCTTAGTCTTTGGTAGACCCACTATGAAATCCATGCTCACACACTCCCAAGGTCTATTTGGGATAGGTAAGGGTTGATACAAACCTGCATTGTTGCTACCTCCCTTTGCCTTCATGCATACTACACATTGTTCCACATATTTAGTGACATCCTTTGTCAACTTAGGCCAATGATAGAACCTTTGTACTAACTCCACGGTCTTGTTTACCCCAAAGTGTCCACTCATAGATCCATTATGATTTTCTTGTATGAGATTCATCCTCATAGGACCCCTTGGCACACATAATTGATTTCCTCTGAACAATAGTCCATTCTGCAATGTTAACTCAGAGAATTTGCTATGGAAGTGGTTTTGAAAATCATGGCACACTTGATATGTCTCTCCAAAGTCTTCATCTGCTTGATAGAGGTCCTTAAAACTCTCTATCCATATACTGTTCAACTGAACTTCTTGGAATGTCAAAAGTCTCCTACTCAGTGCATCAGCAACTTTGTTCAACTAACCCTTCTTATGCTTAATGGTGAATGTAAAGGCTTGGAGATATTCCATCCATTTTAGATGCCTGTTACTCAACTTCTCTTGTGTATTGATGTAGCTAAGGGTATGATTGTCAGTAAACACCACAAATTCCTTAGGTAAAAGATAGTGTCTCCACTTCCTTAATGATTGCACTAGAGCATATAATTCTAGGTCATAAGAAGAGTATTTCTTCTTAGCTTCATTCAGCTTCTCACTAAAGAAGGCCACTAGTCTTCCCTCTTGACTTAACACACCTCCTACTACTATGCCACTTGCGTCACATTCAATAGTGAATAATTTATCAAAACTAGGCAATGTTAGGATAGGTTGTGTAGCTACTTGCCTTTTAAAGATCTCAAATGACTTCCCAGCTTCTAAGTTCCATCTAAACTTAGCTTTACTTCCACCCTTAATAGTTTCCAACAATGGTCCACATATAACACTGAAATTCCTAATGAACTTCCTATAAAATTGAGCTAGGCCATGGAAACTCCTTACCTCAGTTGCTGATGTAGGCAGTGTCCAATTCAGTATAGCTGACACCTTGTCTTGGTCCATCTTCAAAGATCCCTTGGATACCACAAATCTCAACTAGACAAGCTCTTTCTTGAGAAACTCACACTTTTCCAAATTAATGGCTAGTTTTTCTTCATGCAACTTCTTCAACACTAATTCAACATGATTAATGTGATCTTCCTTTGTTCTTCTATAGATCAATATGTCATCAAGATAGACCACTACAAAATTACTTGTGAAGTCCTTAAGCACTTCATTCATGAGCCTCATGAATGTGCTAGGATCATTGGTGAGGCCAAATGGCATCACAAGCCATTCATACAACCCATCAGTTGTTTTGAATGTTATCTTCCACTCATCTCCCTCCTTAACCCTTATCTGATGGTAACCACTTTTCAAATCCAATTTAGTAAAGTACATTGCCCCTCCAAGACAATCCATAAGGTCCTCTATCCTGGGTATTGGGAACCTGTATTTTATGGTGATTCTGTTAATTGCCCTTGAATCAATACATAGCCTCCATTTTCCACCTTTCTTTGATGCTAACACCACAGGGACAGCACATGGGTTGATGATATTTCTAATCAAGCCTTGGTCCTTTAATTCTTGGACTTGTCTAGCTACCTCTAAATTCTGATCAAGGGTTAGCTTATAAGCTCCTTTATTAGGCAAGGAGGCACCAGGTATGAAGTCAATTTGATGACTAATCACTCTCTTAGGAGGCAAAGTTGCAGTAGTCCCATCACTGACTATGTCACTATATTTGTCAAGTAGAGTCTGAATCTCCTTGGGTACTATCTCCTTAACTATCTTCTCTTCCTCCTTGGGCTTTAACAAAATGGCATACCCTGCATTTGCCTCTTCCTTAATGTCTCTTACAAACTCCTTTCCATTGCAAAATAACATAGCAGGAGTCCTAGACTATGACTCTTCATCCTCCAATAAAGACTGTATTTTAAATGTCTTTCCATTTTTCTTAAAGGATATGGAATTCTCCTTTCCATGATACACTACCTCTCTATCATATTGCCAGGGTCTTCCTAGCAACAAGTGGCAAGCATCCATTGGGAGGATGTCACAAAGTAACTTATCCTGGTAGCCTACTATAGAGAACTCTACCCATGTTTGCTCATTTACTAACACACTTTATCCCTTATTAAGCCAAGTCACCTTGTAAGGGTTCACATGGGGTATCTTGGTTAATTTTAGCTTAGTAACTGCCTCTTCTAATATGATATTATCAGTAGATCCAGATTCTACTATCACTTTGAAGACTTTTCCAAGGATCTTACATCTGATCCTAAATAATCCCCTCCTTTGCTTAGGCTCATCCTTCACTAGCTACCTGATTAATACCCTTCTAAACATCAGATTATCACCCATCTCAGAGTCTATATGATCAACATCAGGTGCCTTGACACTAGAAATGTCTTCTTGAATATAAGCTACCCTCTTGTCACTATTAGATGTAGTAGGCTTGTCAAGACACCTATATGCTGGATGACCAGTCTGTCCACAATTGTAGCACTTAATATTTTCAAAATAGGAGTTGCCTCTACCTCCTCTTCCCCTATTTGATCCACTCTGATTACCTCTACCTCTGCCATAACCACCTCTTGGTGTGGATTCATTGGTGTGCTCTGTCAATATGTTTTCACCTTGATTTCTTTGTTCACTGCTCCTGCCTTGGTAACCTCCTCTCTATCCTCTTTGGTCTCTCCCTCTGCCTCTTCCCTTCAGATTAGAGTCACTCTTCTTTCTATTCTTCTCCTCAACCTTGAGAGCCAGTTGTTGACATCTCTGAACAGTAGTGGGGGTCCACAAGTTAATCTCTTCTTGGATGTTCCATTTCAACCCACCTAGATCCCTAGCCACCCTGATTGGCTCTTCTTCTTGTTTCTTTGACCTAAGATAGATTCTTTGAAACTCCTTTGTATAGGAGGCTACATCCATATCTTTCTTCTTTAATCATTGTCTCCTTCTATGGAGTTGGATCTCATAGTATTCTGGTAAAAAGTTCTCTTTCATCTTAGTTACCATTGCTTTCCAATTTGCTATAGGTTGCTTCCCAAGTCTGACTCTTTCATATTGTAGATATTTCCACCATGTTAGGGCTGATCCCCTAAGCCTTGACTTAGCCACCTTAACCTTTTGTGCATCTATAATGCCTTCACACTCGAAGTGATTCTCCATCCCTTCAATCCACTCCAATACTATTTCAATGTCCATTTTCCCACTAAACAATGGGATGCCTTCTAAGGATTTACCACCCAATGCCTTGATGGCTTTCAAGAATGGTTCCTACTCCATCATAGGGTCTGGTTTAGGGATAATATCATCCTCTTCAACCTTCTACTTCCCTCTATCACTTGTTTCACCTTCTCTACCTTGGTCTCTTGCATCCACTACTTCTTGTAGTTTTTGCTTCATCTCTTCTAGGGCCTCTTCAAGAAGTCTATTCCTCTCCTTTTTCTCATCCATGTCCCTAGACAACTCTACATTTGTAACCATGTCTGTGGAGCCACAAGATTCCACCTCTGACATATACAATCCCAAACCTTTTGGGGCTCTGATACCACTCTGATGTAACACACCTAGGCTTGTTCTCTACCCTATTCTCCTCTAGGGTATTCTTAGGTCAATTCAATGACCTAGTAGGGTTCTATGCTCAACCCTACTCTTCTTAGGTATCTTGACACAAGATCCTAACCTTTCACCTAGTGTACACCAATAGTACTGATCAAAACTACTCTATTCCGCAACACAACTAACTAGGTCTTTCCTAGTCTCAATCTCCAAGAATTGTCTCAATTCCTCTTAGGACCTAGCTCCATGGAAGGATAGGTCATTAAGACCTGCACTAATTCAATTTGAACCCCTGCATACACCATCCACAAACACATAACAATCGAGTGCTTCACAATGCACCTTTCTTACCCCAAATAGGGCTACAAGCCAATTAGGCCTTTTTCTTGGTAATTTGAAGATAAAATGAAATTTTCCCACACAAGCCCCAAAAAGGGTTTAGGATTCAAACACCCTTTATCAAGAACTTCAAGATTTTCAAGGTCTACAATCCTCAAGCTGTCCATACAACCCTTCCTACTATCATGCCTAGAAATCAGGGTTTTATGGCTTTTTGACAGTCTAAACACAAAAGTGTTCTTTCAATCCACCAAACAACTCCTCCAACCTTCTCCTTCAAATTTTGGGTATTACATACATTACTCTATCCCTCCATGAGCTCTGGTTGAAGTTACCAATGCATTCAACCCTCCTTGCATCACTTGCAATGTTTCTCAGTCCTTAGCCATGCACAACAGGCTCGCCTAGGGCATCATTGCAAAAATAGAAAAAATACTTTATTGGGCCCCTCCTTCTATAAAAATAATGTACATGGAGTTTCCTCACCCATGCCAAGAGCTTGTATAGAATCTACAGTGGCAAGTTGAGTTAAGACCCCATTTGTCCAACCTTCTTGGTTCAGACCAGCGACAAGGTAAAACACAAAGAATTTAACAAAACCAATATAAAAACTACAACTTTGAAAAATAACTCCACAAAAAATCTCAAATTAACCTACCCTACATTAATCAATGGATGCAAACTAAGAACTAATCCATCTACCTACTAAAAACAAGAAAACACACTGAATTTGCTCTGAAAATGCACACACAAATAATATTGTATTTTAAAAATGTTCACCAACCTTTCTTATAGGTCGAGGGAGGCCTCTTATACTTGTCCCCATCCCTAATATAATGGTTTTAGATAGTTACAATAACCATTTCATCAAAAATGCTCTTCTTGCACAATTGTTGTTAATGTTGTCAAATGACAACATTGACAATTTTGACAACTTTCCACAATTTCAGGAAATTCATTCTAAACTTTGTTCTAAGACCATGAACACATCATAATAGAATTAGGTAGACCATTCTTACCTCTCTTAGGTCCTAAAACACTCTTTTTCTAAATTTGACCCCCTATGTGCTTAGTTTACACTATTGCCACAACATTGGCACTTAGGGTCCAAATTGGCACTTGTTTCCTAAAAGACCAAAAAAACTTGAAAAGACCTTCCCCAAAGACCTAAAACACACCTTAGGACACCTCTAGCCCTATTATTCAACTAGTGGTTTGGCTAGAACCACTACAAGCCAAAAGAACTCTAGAAACCCTAGGTTACCAAAGAGCCTTACCTAGGTGCTCCTACACCAACCGACTGACAGACACAAGCACTTATCCCAATGGAAACACCATTGATGACATGAAGAAGATGAGAAAAAAGATGTAGATAAAAGATACAAACACTGATGAAACCCCATCCAATGGATCTGGTGGCATCACCATTCCCAGCTAAGTTGCACAAGTAAGTATGGAACTGTATTATGACAAATTATATTATGCATCAGTTCCATTACACATTGGTCATATTGATAAAATTAGCATTATTGAAGATGCACTATATTGTTACTTGTAATATTATTGAAAAACAATTCCATCGGTTAATGGGTACAAATAAGCATCGGTGAACACACAGTAAAATTGACACTACTTACCGAAATGTATCGGACATTACACAAAAGCCAAGTCGCTAAGTGTAACCGACAAACATCGGTGATCTTTGAGCCAACATAAGTTATCATCACCATTTTACCGACAATCATCGATGAAGTCACCAAAGCTACTAGCTACCCTGAAACTTTGCGCCTACATCGAAGATGTTATTTATGCCTCAACTGACGAACTCAGTCTTTGTACACCGATGAGTTGTTGGGCATTAATGACAACTTAGGGCACAAAAGTTATAAAAGCATGATAGAAGAACTCATTTCACACCCGCAATTTTTGAGCAACGAAGTAGAGCTAAGTAGAGCGATTGAAGACTAGATTGAAGTGCGACCTCACCAAGATTCAAACAAGACTCAATAGATTCACGAGAGATCATAGACATTCAGTAAGTACCTACAATCACCAACCACACTGTTTGATTTATGGAAAGCCTTAAATTTAAAAATACGATGGCATCTACTTCAAGAACAGCAAAATTGAAAGAGGATAAGAAGAAAATGATTAATCTTATCAGCAATAGTACTTGTGTTGAACCTAAATACAAGTTACACCCATAAATTGCATCACAACTCGATGATTCAGGAGAATTCTCCAGAATCCCACCTAGGGTTTTGCTGGTAGAGGACGTAAGGTCCTATATACATTTAAAGATCTTGAAATTAGGAGATCTAGGCCTAGACAATTCCTATAAGGCACTATGTTATGAAGCTGGAAACCTAAAAGAAGAGCACAAGCATCTGGATGTGAAAGGTCTAAAAAATGCATTACACTTTCCTAGGATTTTTAAGACCGAATGGATATAGATAGTTCTTACTAGAATTCATAACAAGACATTGTGGCTTGATGAGCCTAAACGAATAACAAAAGATGTTATTCATGCGGTTACTAGATATCCCACAACCAACAAGCCAAAAGGTCACAAGCACTCATCCTTGAAGGAAGTAGAAAAGTTGACAGGTGCAAAATCAGACAAAAGAGGTCTCAAGGTTAACACCATCACCGACGTGGAACATAAGTTTGGTGCATGTGTGATAGGATATAAAATATTTCAGGCCAACAGAATGAATAACATAGCAAGCACTGCTATGAGCACAGCCTAAAAGATCATCAAAGAAGGAAAGAAGGTGGATCTTGTAGAAATATTGTTAAATCAACTTGAGGAGAACATGAACACCATAAGGTCATCAAGGAAAAATAGTTGTAAGTTTGGTTCTCTTATTATGTGCATATTCTTTTACTTTGAAGAATACTTTCCTTCCATAGGAAAAGTAGTATGGGACACAAGCAAACCAGTCACCATACATATATGTGAGCACATAGAATCATTAGGTATATATTTTGATGACTTAATGAATGAGTATTTCAAAGGGTTTAAGGAAAAAATGCAAGCTAGAACAAGGATACCTGAGAGTTTGATAGAAGAACACAAGGATGACATATGTTTTATGGTAGATACTGATTTTACCTATATCAAACTAGTAGTACCTAGAAAATCTTGGCTATCACCATTACATTATGAGATTAAAATAGGATAAGCTACTAAGTGCATCCAGGCACTATTGAATGAACCAGTGGACAACAAGCAAGCAAGATTTGGCACTTATGAAGAAGCCAAACCAAAAATCAAATCAAATCTTGTTGTCAAGAAATTTGTCAACAAAAAGAACAAAATGATAAAGGTTCTAACAAAGAAATTGGAAGCTACTAAAGAAGGTGAAGAGGAAATAGAAGGAAAGGAGGAAGAAACTAAGGGCCAGTCACCTATCAATGAAGATACAAAAAAGAGTGATTCAAAGGCTACACAGTCAGATTCACCACCTCCTCCTCCACCTAAGAAATCAAGGACAACAACCGCTTCAAGAACAAGAAGCAAAACAGTAAAGGAAACAAATCCTTCACCATTAAAGAAAGGAAGAGTGAGAACCTACAAGAGGAAACTAGTCTCACCAAAGGGGAAACAAACCAAAAGGAGGAAGTTAAACATAACAATAGAAGATCTAGATGACACAGCTAGGAATGAAGCTAACATAGAAGTACAAAAAGGGAAAGAACCCTTGATCCCTACAACCATTGATGAAATATGTAAGAACATTTCAGAATCACAATCTATTTCAGATCCTAACATTAGGAAATGGTTTAAATTTGATCCAGAGGATCAAAAAAATATTGAAGAAGCTATAATAGCTAAAATGTGCAAACACCATTATGTTCCACTTCAATTCACAGAATATGAAGTACCCAAGGAACTAACAGAAAGATTGTCTACAAGATGGACATTTGCACTTCATCGGGAAAAAGAGATAAGAGAAAGAGTACTTGTTACTCTTATGCCTTCTGATTCAAAGAAGGAAGAGATAAATGAAATGATGAAAAAGTATGAAAAGGAGTTCTCACCCAAAATGAGAGCATACAAATTTCTCAAAGGGAAGCTAATTGAGCTAGATCAGGAAATCATTAAGAAGTGGTGCAAAATACTCAAAAAGCCCACTAAGGAAGCTAGCCCGGAGAAAGAGCACATCATCATTAAAGATGTACAGGATGATTCATCACTGGAATTGGACAAAGAAGAGAGTGATACAGCAGGCCCAAAACAAACTAAAGTTGTAGATGAGGTATGGCCCGACACTACTCTTGACAAAACTTAAAGTGAAGAAAGCCAAATTCCACCAAGCCCAATTCATATTGATTTGAATGATGAAGCAGAAGTTACAAAATAAGAATTGACAATAAAAGGTAATAAATGAGGATGTCACTGATGAAACATGGTTAGATAATGTCATTAATGACATTATAGGAAAAGACCCTGCAGAAGAAGTGCAAAAAGATGAAGATTTCACTGTTGCACAAGGTAAAACTAATGGAAAGGACACACTTACTAACACTGTAGAGGTAAATACATCGACCAACATGAAAATATTGATAGAAGATATTGATATTGATTCAAGTCAGGAGAAATCATCTAAGAAAGATGATGATATATCAAAGGACATGAATAATGAAGAAAATAAAGATGCATCAGATACTCAAAAAGATACAGACACAGAGATGAAGGATGCAACTGACACTCAGCAAAAATTATCTATTGAAAAAGACAAAGGAGAAGATATTAACAAAGATGAAACATTGAGAAAGGATGAAGAGAAAGAAAAGAGTGAAGAAGTTAAGCAAGATGATAGCATGAAGCAAAAGGAAGAAAAATTTGTTGATACACTCAAGGCCAATGAAGAGACGTCTTCACACAACCAACAAGTGGACTTTGAACAGAAGAAACAAGAAGCTTCATCTTCTCAACCTTCACCTACCAAATCAATCCAATCTCAAGATCTACAAATGGTAGTTCACCAATCTGTCTCTCAACCAAAGAAGAAGAAGAAGAAAGTAATAAAGAAAGAAATCTTGGCAGTAACACTTGATGAGGTAATTGAAATAACCAAGTGGGATGTATCTACTTTGGATACTGAAACACTTCAAAAGTTTGGAGTGATATGTCAAAGAAAATCCATACAGGAGAAAATGAGAAAAGCACATAGGGAAGCCCAAGCACTTGAAAAAGCTAGGGATATACTACATCAACTTGTTCCTGAGGTAAAAATTGAAAATGACACATCATTCAGGGAACAAATTGCAGTTCTTACCGGCACCATCACTACTCAAAGTTTAGATGCAAAGCAGGCAATGTAAGAACAGGCAGAGAAGAAGTATCAACTCAAACTAGTTGAGAAGATAAGCCAAGAAGTGGCAGAGAACAAGGTAAATCTCTTTGAATTAGCAAGTCAATTAGAACCTGTGATTCAAGAAGCTATTACTTTAGTTCAAAAAATGTGCACACTTGAAAATTTCACAAAAGAGAATAGTGAAAAGGTGTCCCAACTAGATTCAGATCTGACAGCAAGTGCACAAAGTTTAACCTCTAATGCAAATACAATAAAGTTGCATCATGACAAAGTCACAGAGGTTAAGACAAGAGATATGGGATGCAGAGACACAATTTAGAAATGAGGTTACTGAGATGCAGGCTCACATATTGCCAAGCCTCACCACTCTGCAACAACACATTACAGATGCAAGAAATCTGATCTCAACCCCGGAGATGTCTGTGGTAGACAACATCTATGATATACATGTAAGGATATCACTTGAGCACATGGCTCTAGAAAATTTGAAGGAGAAATGGGAGAAGATGATGGAGGAAATCAAAGCCTCAGACTCACACATTTTTGACAATTTGTAAGTACCTTTTCCTTTATTATCAAAAAAGGAGGAATGAATAGTACATATGTACAATATACTACATTATCAAAAAGAAAAAAGGATATGTATGTTGTATGTACAACATGAATATGTAAAAATAGAAATGTACACTATATCAAATATCAGAAAAAGAAAAAAAGGGAAGGCAATCATATGTACATAAACTTACACTTACTGGCATATGCATAGGGGGAGTCATTTCATGACTAAAATAAAAATGACTAAGGATGAAGTATACATAGGTGTACATACTAATACATTAAGTATGTTACACATATCAGTTTTTGATACTAATGTCAAAGGGGGAGATTGATGACATTAAGTTTTTCCATTAGTATACTTAAATGAAAAACATGATAAAGGTCATCGGTATAGGCATACCCAATAGACAACAGACTGCATAACCGATGAGATGACAATGCTTGACATGAAAATGCTAAGTATAGAATTGCTCGACCAACACTGAAAAGTGTTGAACCGATGACAAAGCATAAAGGACATCACCGACGGTACATTTTTGTGAACATCACCGACAGAGCAGAAAAGGCAAAGAACCCGATATATAGTTCAAAATAGGGACACCGACGGAGCAGAAGACCGACAAAGCAAAGAATGAAAGAAACCCGACAGACTGACAGAGCAACCCGACCATCAGAACTGACAGTCAGTTATAGAAACCACAAAAAGTGGATCTGACTTTCCACGTCAGATAAAACATTGTAATTCTATTTATAGAGTTTTAATTTGTTTTAAAACATTACTTGAGGGTCAAGAAAGTATATTGTAATTGTTTTAAAGAATCCTAACAGATCTAAAACATAACTAACTAAAGATCAAGGTCAAGTTGTAAACCTTGGATCTAGAGCTAATCTGAAAAACATGAATCAAGAATGAACCTAGAAACTAGTATATATAGATGTTCAATCATTTGTAATAGGTAATGAGTTGGTAAATGATTGTAGTCACAAAGAGCATCTAAGCAGTAGAAGTGAATTCATGCAAAGTTCAGAAACAGATCATAACAGTTCTCAAGAACACAGACAAGGCTACCGATGAGTAGAGATAGGGTATCATTCAATCACTCAAGGTGATTACATATACATTGTAAGATTTATAGGATATGTTATCAGCAATTAGAGATTTCATATACTATCAGATCAACATTTATAATGTAGTTGCATTCTAACAAGTGCATCACATTAGAAATCCTTTAGTAGAAGGTGGACTTAACAGTTCTTGACAAATCTCTTAATAGAGTGCACACCTAACGGTGTTTCTAAAGCTTCAAACAAAGTATATCCTAACAGGTCTCCACTCTAATACTCCTAACAGGGTAGATCATCAAAAGAGATCAAAATGTAAGCCTTAACTGGCTCCCTTCTTATCTATAGATAGTGAAGTTTTGTGGGTGACATCCCCACCATAGTTTTTCCTTCCTAACAGGAGTTTTCTGCGATATCATATCTCATGTTATGTGTTATTTACTTTCATATATGTTTCTTGAATGTTTACACACGTAAATAAATTATGTTATGATTTCACATACATAAAGAAAGATGAACAAATAGATAGGTAAATATACAAATCTGATGACACAAAGGTTAATGGACCAATCACATAAAAAGTTTTAGAGGTACTAATTCACCCCTCCTCTCTTAGTACATCATTCCAATAATTCCAACAGAGGTCTAGTGCTTCTTGGAAGCTATCGTTTACTCCCCTCAAGAAAATGAGCTTCTATGAATCCTTCTCCAACACAAGTTGTGGATTCTTCTTCATGTTGTACAAGAAGCATGAAACATAATCTTCCAGAGTTTCATCCTCCTTCTATGACATTCAAAAAATTTCATCTCCTCTTGGGTCACCCCCCTTGAAATACTCTTTGTACTTCTGCAGAAATAGAGTTTGCATTTCATCCCAGCTGGTTGTTGCATTAGATCCTAAGCCCATAAACCATCGTAGGGAGGACTCCTTCAATGTTTCTGGAAAAAACTTGATCTTGTGGCCATCAATTTTGTAGTCAAATCTTCGATAGAGATTGTCAAACTCAAACAGGATGGTGTCAGGGCTTCAGTTATTAGGTTGTAGAACTTTGGGAGTGCAGCAGTGGGTATGTTTTTGAGATTAGCATTGTATACTCAAACTAAGGATTACTTTTCCTATCATGAAGTGGATTTAAATTGTCAACACAGGGACGTATACTTGAAATGGGACAGAAAAATATGTGTACTAAGTTTCTCAAAGAGTCATACTACCTATGCTGCAGGAAGTAAAAATGCATGAAAGAAACCTATTCTATTGTTTTAGGAAAGGTAAACACACTTGACTACTTAATGGAATTAATGTTGAAAACTCCAAACTTATTTTAAACCTATTCTATCAACCCATAGCATTCACCATAATTATCCTTGCAAGTGCTGCAGAAACATACATGAATCTAATGCTGCAGGAATGAAACAGTAAACTCCTATTCAAAATGTTGTAAATGCTGAAATTAAATCTAATCTACTCTAATCTATTCCACCTCCCAAGTGGTCCCCCTTGGTTGGCTTCTGCTAACTAACTACTAACACAGAATTTAAACCAAAATCACTTCATTATATTTCAGAAATTAATTATGTATCATTGTGGTGTTGCTGAATCCTTACTTCATGCTTTAGTATTTCATTTTATTCTCTTAGCTCACCAATAGCTTCCAATTTCCCATTCAATTCTATGTTCACTCAGTTTTCCTCATGACTCATAAGAACAATTTTATTGGTGATCTCATGATGATGTTCAATAAGTCTTTGTATTTTAGTCTCTCTCTCTTGTAGCTTTTTAGTGATCTTCCTCCTGCCATCAATAGCTAATGTTCTTTCTTGTTTAGCTTGTCTAGAATTATTCATTACATCAATCATCCTTACCATCTGTGTCTCTTGACTGATTTGCAGTACCTTTACTTGATCTGTCAGATGTTGATTGATTGGTTTCTGACTTGTAATGCTTCCTTCTGATGTGTCAAATGTAGATCCCGATGACTCAAATAAATTAGCTATCTCTTCTTCATGATAGTCTGTTTCATTACAGTGAGATTCCATAACCTTTATTTCATCCATTAGCTCTCTCATCTTGATTCTTGCTTCTTTGTATTGCTCATAGAAGATTTGTATCTACAATTTCTAGTTCTGAATATTCTTGTCAAGCTTGTACCTTTCCATTGTATGATCTTTTCTCTCAAGTGATTTAAACTTTTCTAAATAAGAGATATAGCTCTAATACCAATTGTTATACTAATGGAATGGTGTGTGCTAAGAGGGGAGGGGTGAATTAGTGCCCTTTAAAATTTTTATCAATTAACCTTTAATCCTTTAGTAATCAATTCCTTGCATTACTGACCATAGATGCTTTTCTATCTTATGCATGTAATCAAAACATAAACTTAATTGCATGTAAACATTCATAGAAACATTCATGAAATGTAAGTACACATGACACAAGAATTTGTAATGCAGAAAACCCTTGTTAGAAGGTAAAAACTACGGTGGGGATGAAACCCACAAAGCTTCACTATCTGCAGAATGGAAGGTGTCGGTTAAGGCTACAAGTGTGATCACTTTTGATGATCTTACCCTGTTAGGAGTAACATTTTAGACTGGGTAGGTCTACCCGGTTAAGAGATTTAGCAACACTGCTAAGTGTGCACTCGGTTAAGAGATTTACATAAGGATTGTTAAATCCACCTTCTTAAAGGATTTCTTCTATTTTCTATACTTGTTAGAATGCAGTGAAAAATACTTATTGACCTGATTATATGCAATCTTGAATTGTTGAGTATAGATCCTTTAAGTTCACAATGTATGTGTATCACCTATAGTGATTGATTAATACCTCTGTTATGCTCGGTAGCCTTGAATCTTGTTCTTCATAACTGATTTCATCTTTTGTTTTCCTTCTGCATGAAACTCTTTGTCTCATCCTTAGACGTCTATTGTGGCTACAATCATCATTATTTGATTGATTTATACATCTATTTATATAATATATTTGACCTATCTAGGTTTCACGCTTTACAATAAAAACTCTATGATCAAAGGTTTACAACTTGACCTTGATCTCCTAGTTTGCATGTTTTTAATCAGTTAGACTGATTAAAACAATTACATGTTCTTTACTTGTCCCTCAAGAAATGGTTTTAAAGATAAGCATAAAGCTAAATATAAAACTCAAGTGTTTTATCTGACGTGTAACTTAGATCCACATTTCTTGGAAATAAAGTTGTCTCTTGGTAGAATGGTGCCCAGGTTGCTTTGTAGTCTTTCATCGGTGATGTACTTGTAGACACTCTTCTTCTCAGGTTGCTCTGTAGACTGTCTGTCAATTTACACTGTGACCATTATGTCAGTGAAGACTAGTTTCGGTGACCTTTGTGAACTGTTGTGTCGGGTTGCACTGTAAACTTGTCTTTCAGTGATCATGCTACCGATGGTTCAAAAACTGTTGCCTTTGTATACTAATGACAAAATATGATCATCATATGGTATGTAATATGTCCTAAGGGATTTTAATGTGGCCAAAATGGTCTTAAGGGGAGGTAGGACCCATTCATAAGTATTAAGGGGTCATAATAGATCCTGCGACCCCTTAAGACCCATTAATATACATACTAGGGCTACAGTCTAGTGTCTCTAGGATGTAAATACTGTCTTAAGATCTAGTGGAGTTGGTTTAATGCAGATTACCTACTGTTTCTATAAAATGTCTTAACTAGGGTTTCTATTATGTGTTAAAAATTTAAGGTTACAATTACATGTTATGTGTTTCAGGTATGTGGTGTGGGTTTCTCATTTGTTTTGATTTTATATTTTACATGTGTGATTTATACATTTTTAGAAAAAATACAAACAAAATTACATCTATATATACTAAATACAAGAAAAAATTAAATACATTTATTAAACTAATTTTAATATTTATGTACTATCATTTACTAAATAAATTTGACATGCATGAATTTTTCATAATAAAAATAACAATAAATACTATTAAAAAATAATAAGAATAATAATTAAACTGAATATATTAAAAAAAAGACCTACGTGAAGGTGGTTTAGATGGTGAGTGAAGAGGTGCAGGTGGTGTAGATGAAAAGTGAAGAGGTGCAGCTCTGAAGGGAAAAAAAACAAATTTTATTAGAAAAATAGTTAAAAATAGTAAATAATACTAAAAAATTAAAAAAATTGACGATAAAAGTAAAAAAAAGTTGAAAATGTCATCACCTGAAGGGATTTGGCCTAAAACAGAATGGGGTAGAGCTCTAGAGCGGGATCATGCTTAGTGAAAATGACAATAATAGTTCCAAAACTTTTTTTATAGTTTTTCAAAACGGGGTCACGTTTGAAACGTCACCCCATTCTGAAATGGGGTCGCATTTCAAATGTCACCCCATTTTGAGCGGGACCCCGTTTAGCCTTGGGACCCCGTCTCCTATGATGTGACGATTTGAATTAAGGCTCGGGGTCCCGTAGCGAAACGTTACCCTTCTTTTTGAAAACATCACCCCATTTCCTGAAGTACAATTTCAGGAAAATGACTAAGTTAAAAAGTTCCACCTCAAGTGGACTCATCTTCTTGCCTGCACCCAAGACATATATCTTAGTTATTCAAAAGACAAAAAAAATGAGATACATATACTTGCAAAACAAAAAAATTATATATATGAAAAATAAAAAAAAAGATATGTATAGAGAGTAACATCTGAGGGGGAGTTACTAATTTTGATGACTTTGAAGTGTTTGTCAAAAATGCCCAACTAATGCCAAAGGGGGAGATTGTTATCTCTATAAGATATTTTGTTGTCATTAGTTTAGACAAAGTCATAGAGTCAAGGAGAATCAATTGGTAAAAGGAGAAAGACAAGGATAAGACAAATCGGTAATGCACACTGAGCCAGTCGGTAAAGCATAGAGTTGATAGAGTACCGAGCACCTACAGTTACCGAGTGACACACTACATCGAGCGCATGTAGTACACCGATTTTATATCACACTAAGTGATGAAGAACACTTAATCGAGTATTGTGGAGTTATTTAACCGAGTTATACAGTTAATCAAAAATGTGATCATATCATATTTAATGGTTGTTAGAGCATTAATTACACGTATACAAGTATTTAAAATAGTTTGTTACATGATAAAAAATTTGAATAAATCAAAGTGGAGATCTAAGGCAAAGATTAAATGAAAAAATGAAAGTTTGTCATTTCCAAGAAAAACAAGTACTGCTTGGTAAAAGTGACATGGTCACCGAGCTGGAAAGATCTAACGGTTAAGAGAAATTTACAGCGTACCTAATGCATAAGATTAAGAGGCAAAACTCATCTATATCTTGGATGAAATTTTGTATGTGTAAGATATACAAGAAGAGACACAAAAGGATATACAGAGTTGAAGAACACAGAGTTGTTACATCCCCCATACCTGGATAATAACTGCTAAGGAATGTAAATCTCGGGCTTTCTAGGCCAGAGGGCTTCCAACTATATCAATAAGAGGAACCATAGCCCATACCTTTTTCACCTTTAAAGTATCAGGAATAGAATATTTATTATTCAGTGAAGGGAGAGGATCATGTCTTGATCCCAATGAAACCGTTTGAGAGGAAACCCTAGCACCAGTCTCCTTCCTTGTAGTAGGTATAGCTACCACCTGGGAATCATTTGGTTTGGTAGGGTTTAAAGGTTGAACCACATCTTTCCAAGATCTTTTAACATCCTTACCCTTCCTATCATGCTCAGAATGGAAGTTGTTTGGACCAGAACAACATCGAGAAACAATATTTGAGTTACCTCTAAACTGCAAATATCCCCTTTTTGCGGAAGAAACCTTGTAAATAATTGGAGACCAACATAATTTTCTTAGAAGCGACATTATTTTTCTAGGAGGGCACCTTCAGACCACCAACAATGGCCAGGTCAATCCATTTTCCATTGCAGAACATCCACTGCAGACAATGAAGTTCATTTCCCTCAGGAGCGCCATTGCTTTTTGAAGAGGGCACATTACCACCAACGAAGGCCTGATCAACCCATTTTCCATTTTCGAAGACCCACTAAGGTTGATGAAATTTATTGCCTACCTGCAATGAAGGGAGCGGATCTCCTAGAGAGCCCTCGAGGGCATCATCGCCCCATCGAAACTTCGCTTGCGAGGGCATTTTTTCCTTACCCATTAGGATAATTTGTCAACAAAATTGATAGAGTTGTCAATTTATTGAAAATTAATAAAACAAATAAAGATTTAAGAATTTGAGGATAGAAAGATGTTTAGTTCTATTTTAAACCTGAGGATTGATTTTTCTTTTTATAATCTTGTAATAATTAAAATAAAATAACTCTTAAATACATAAATATAAAATAATTCTTAAATTTTTTTTGAAGTAAAATAAAATAACACTTTATTACTTAAATGACAATTATTATTTTTAATATGTGATTAACATTTTTAATAAAAAAAAAAAATTATCGGTAAAAGGCTGAGGCCCATAAATTATATTAATATTAAAATTTTCCGAGTTTACAAAAAGCTCCATTCTCTGTGGGCACTGGTAGGAAAGAATGGAGAAGAAAACCTCCAGTCTAGACCGGGACCCTAGGTCCAGAATACGAATTACAATAATTAAGAGGGCATTCCCTCTTTAACAGAATAGATGAAGGCATTCCTTCATAAAGTTACAAGATTTAATATCACTTCTAATTTTGGTAATAGTTGTCCATGACAGGCTTTAAGAGACCCTGAGGATGAAATAGTGAGTTGGAACTATGTCCTTGCTTCTATAATTCCTGTTCCTATTTTTGCCTTTACCTGCACACACAAACACGAGGGGAAACCTGTCTAATACCTTGATAATCGTTAGTTTCAAACTAACTTAAAAAATAAGATATTTATCAGTTTGATAATCCTAGATTCAAGATTTAAACTCTAAACATTTCTTACACTTTCAGACAAAGGTAGAAGAAAGAGTACTAATATAATGAAATTCTAATATTTTAGTGACAACAATTCAATATATATATATATA
>MU223776.1:3497156-3531682 GCA_018584345.1 Thuja plicata
TATATATATATATCAATTTGATTATAGTATGTGTTTGTATGCATATATGTAAAATTATAAATTATAAATATGTCAGTTAGCCACCATAAAATAACATGCCTCTCCTTTGACAGACGGAGAGAGTTTCCCAGGAAAAACTTTCAAGAATTAATGCTAGTGAGTATGCCACAAGGGTCATCCTTATCCCAAATTACTAGGATATCAATTCAAACCCCAGAGCCAGATCCTAGTTGGGACATGCGAGTCTTATACAACAGACTCCCTGAACCTAGGGAACTAGTCTAGGACTGACAGAAAGGGCATTCAAATCTAGGGTTTTAATGACAACATACCCTAACCCAAATTTGCTATTATCTATGTTGAGAGCCAAACTGATTATTTTATATATATAGAAATAGATCCAATTTTGTAAGAAAAAACTCTCGAATAATGAAATAACTCTTAAATAAACTTGAAAATAAAAATCAAAAAATAAATTTTAAATAAAATAAAATAATTAAATATTTTTCAAATATTTTCAATTAAAAAATTATATATTATATAATTGGTTTTTGAAATCCACCTAATTTAAAGAATGTTGGAAGCCCAACTTCATATAATATTAGAAAAATACAAATACTTTTGCATGCTATAAGAGTATAATATATTAAGCCTCTTATAAATTGTCTATATATTTTCATTTGCATCATCTTCGTCCTCCTTACGTTCCATGCCACTCATATGTCATCTTTAATGATAAAAATATAATATTTTTAATAGAGTTGGTAACTCCACAATTTAGTGGAAACATGAATATTAATGACTTTATTTTATCATATTTTATGGCGTTAATATGGGTTATCATTTAAAGCTTAATGGTGCTCCATTTGTTAACACATAAATGAGTTTTAACTGGATAAAAACACGAAAGGAATTGCACGGCAACAAGATTATTTGTTTCTGTTTTTGTTTTTACTAGATTCCATTAATGGATGGTGCTATGCAGTCTGAAGCTTTTTTTCATTGGGTACCCAACACCTCTATATAGGTTTCCAGCTTTAGACTAAGCTCATAATAACTTTTACTAGTGTAGACATATAATTTTTTTTTTTTAGAAAAAATATGTTTTGGATTTCATTTTATGATTTTTTTTTCCAATATTTCGAATCAAACTTTACGATAAATAGATAAGAGAAAGAAAAAAAGTGTTTTTAGATTTGATTCTACAAATTTTCTTTTTCAATATGTGAATCAAACTTCACAATCTATTATCGCAAAATAGACAAAGAAAAGAGAAAAGATGTTTTTGGATTTAATTAAATGAATTCTTTCATGGATATTTCAAATCAAACTTCACTATCTATCATCAATAGATTAGACAACAAGAGAGAGAAATGAATGAGCTATAATCAAACTTCACTGTCATCATCAAAAAATAGACATGAAAGAGGGAAAAAATGTTTTAGATTTGATTGTATGAATTTTTATGGATATTATCAATCAAACTTCACGATCTATTGTAAAAATGATTAGAAAACAAGAGAAAGAGAAATGAGTAAGGTATAATCAAACTTCACTATCTATCACCTAAAAATAGACAAGAAAAAGAAAGATGTCTTTAGATTTGATTCTATGAAACTTTTCATGGGTATTTTGAATCAAACTTCACTCTCTATCATAAAAAGATAGACAAGAAAACAAGAGAAGATATCCTTAGATTTGAGTCTACAAATTTTGTCATGAATATTTAGAGTCAAACCTCATGATCTATCATCAAAAGAATATACAACACGAGAAAGAGCAATGAATAAGCTATAATCAAATTTCACTATCTATCATCAAAAAATAGGAAAGAAAAAGAGAGAAGATGTTTTTGGATTTGATTGTACATATTTTTTCATGTATATTTTGAACAAAACTTCACAATGAGAGAGAGAGAGAGAGAGAGAGAGAGAGAGAGAGAGAGCCATAACTTTGCGCTTCTCAAAATCCTACATGGATATTCAAATTGCTCCTAATTTTGTAAGCAATTTACTTCTCAAGTCCCCTACTTAAAAATATATAAATATATTCAAGTCCCCATGGTCAAGTATGATGCTACATTAGCATTTTGTTTTTGTGACAATGTCTAAAATGATCTCAAAAGGTGATAAGATCAATAGGCGTGCACACCAAGTCATGTTTAATGGTGCACTAATGTGGCATCACTTGATTGGTTGTTTTTTGAAATCTAGAGGAATCGTTTTTGGGATAAGCATTGACATGATATTTTGTGCACTAGTATAGGGTCTATTTTGAGAAAATAGATATAGGGTTAGTACAATGTATTGACTCCATAGTGTATTTTACAAGTGTAACTTAGTAAATATACTATAGAGCTAGTGCATTATGGTTGCCCCATATGCTTCACCTTATTTTGATCATGTATTATAACATATATACCCCTATCACCTATTGGTCCCTCTTCCCTATTATAAAAAATTAGACAACAAGAGAAAGTGAAATGAATAAACTATAATCAAACTTCACTATCTAACATGAAAAAAATAAACAAGAAAAAGAGAAAATATGTCTTCGAATTTGATTTTGAATTTTCTCATGAATATTTCCAAATAAACTTACATGGCCTAGGGGAAGAGCATTAGTAACCAAACGCGTTCCAATAACGTATACTCCATGCACACCTGACCCCTCAATTACTAATTTTAAATGAGCCCAAAAAATAATAACACATTTACCAATAACTAATCATTTTTTAACTTTTTGGTTCATAATTGACCCATTTGTGCACCACTATTGGGACATTTGTGCACGACTACTGAGACATTTGTCTATAAGTACTGACAATTTTGAGCGCACGGTTATTGGGGCATCTTTAAGTGGGTATGGAATAACACTTTCAAACAGCTACTTTTTGACCCTTCAACAGTTAATGATTTCTATAAAGAGCTTCGTTAATAACCATAAGCAAAAAAAACATTTTTAAGTTGCCAGCTCGCATACTATGACAACAAAAAATATTGTTGTAATCCGATGTATAATTTAAACTCTATAATTGAACGAAATTAGCTATAAAGACTATTAATACACTTGCCCTATCATTAAAAAAAAATAGACATCAAAAGGAGAACATGTTTGATTACACAATTTACAATCACCATCAACACACAGGCTGCCTAGTGTTTGTCTACTTGATATTCTTCTTTTCCATTTGGGATCGCCACTACCATAATTGTCTTATCTTGCAAAAGTTGTTTATTAGTGTAATTTTAATACGATTCCCTTAAGAGCTGCTTTTGTTCTTGCCAAGAGCTGCAGCATTTTAATGATTCCCATCATGTCAGAGGCCTCTCATGTTCACAACAATTATTACTCGTGTTTGTTGGAGACCCTTCTGCAAGCTTTTGCTTGTCTCCCTGTCTTATACTTTACTTCCCCATTAACTAATTACTTCCTTCTTATATGCCCATTTCCAACATTTTAACAGTTTTTAATTAGGTCCAGGAAAATGCTGCCCATTTAGTGGGTTGGATAAGATCCCATGAAATCATGGGATTCAGTTTTTTTTTCTCTAGGAAATGTTTATATTACGTAAATAATGGGTGGTTTTCAGTGGGATTAGCTGAAAACAGAGAAAGAATGCACAAAAGTAGATGATTAGGTGATGAAAATTCCCATATTCTGAGGTACAATCTTTGAGACTTAAACAAGTGTACGAGTACAAAATGAGACAAACACAAGTAAGGTTTTTCTATTCACAGTGGATTGGGAGATCCACTAACGGAAATCTCGGCATTGCATTGATAATGAAGAGATTATATTAAAAAAAAAGATTGGGATTTGAAAAAGTAGAATAGGAAATGATTGCAGAGCAGTAGAGTAATGGGAATGCAGGGGATGAGAAGGGTTTAGGAGGAGAGGGGATGTTGTGCACGAGTGCATGCAAAGGGAAGGGGGGGAAAGGGAATGGAATGGACCCACTGTCATGAGGAGAATCTCTTGTGTAGCACGCCTGACATCCTTTTCTTTCACCGGGGGAGTTACTAGTGTGTCTTGCATGCACACACTTACAGAAAGGACGAAGAATTAGGCTTTTCTGCACCTGCCCTTCCTGTTAGAATCTGTACCTTTCGCCCTAGTTGTTTTTTTGTAGCTACCCAGTTCGCCAAAAGGCCGACAAAGGTAACCATTTGCAACAAAATGTACAATTTCTGCACTGTGCTTGGGCTTACCCATATTATGCTCCCTTCATGGGTAATTACCCATCTAATATTGTATTATTTTGTTAAATTTGTTATGGATTTGCATGATGATAGATTATAGAGTGTGATTAGACACATAAGAAAGATGTTCACATGAATGAATCTATTTATAAGATTTTAGAAATTTTTTTATTTTTCTTTTTTCTTTTTCTGGGAAGGTTTTTATATTACTCATATGTTCGTTTTGTTGTCTAATATGAGAGTAGAAACTTTCGTCATTGCCTTTTGGCTAAGACTCAAAGACAAGTATTAATTCTCGGAGTGGGGTATGTACTCTTGAAACAAAGTTCGGGAGTTCAAACCCGTGTGTAAACAGCACATTAAAATGTAAAAAAAAGCAAGTGTCCCCTTGATAACATTTGTGTTTTAGTTTGTTGTTTAGACATTTGTGTACACCTCGATTGTAGTTCAGTTTGGTACTCCTTGCATAGAGTACAAGGTAGATCCAAAAAATAAATAACAGATCCATTTCCATTTTCATTTCCATTCCACCAAAACTTGACCCTAAGTCTGATGTCATCCCATGCATCATAGCAACGATTAAATTCTGCAAATCAAGATTCACGTGATTTTAAAAAATGAAAGTGTTTATATTACCCACAAATTAGTTTTGCTATCTAATATGAGAGTAGGAACTTTTGTTGAAGTTTCTTCACTTAAGAGTCAACTTGGCAAAGGAGTATCCATTCAGGGGTAGGGTATGTGCAATTGAAAGAGAGGTCACAAGTCAAATTTATCAAGAGAAAAGATTAGAAAATCTATGTCTTATTTGTAGCACAATTTAATGCCTCTTGTATAGAATATATGATAGTCTCATATACTATAAATCATCTACATACCCAAAAACTAAATCACATGATATCTATCATAAACTATAAAATAATTAATTTCAATAAAACTCAATCCTAATCATACTTTTGATTGATATAAACTTAAATATATTACTGATATCATACCTACCTCTGGGTACTCAGAAAGTAAACTTAATCTGGGCCCGTTTGGGGCATGGAATTAACTTATCCAAAATAGGCCTATTCTAGAATAAGGGCCTATTCTGGAATTAATTAATGCTCAAAACGAAAGCTGGAATAAGCTATTCTGCGTTTGGATCCCATAATGTGGAATTGGAATAAAAGGTTATTTTTTATTTTTTTAATTAATTTGAACAATATGTATTTTTAACTTGTGTACACACATATACATACACATATACACACATACATATACACATATACACACATACACATATACACACACACACACACGTGTGTATATATACACTTATATGCACACATACACACATATATACATATATGTGTGTATATACACACAGGTGTGTATATACATGTGTGTATATATACATGTGTATATACATGTGTGTAATGTGTATATACACATGTGTGTGTATATACATATTACACACGTGTATATACACATTTGTGTGTATGTGTATATACACATTTGTGTGTACATGTATATACACACAAATGTGTATATACACGTGTGTGTACACACAAATGTGTATATACACATGTGTGTGTATACACACATGTGTGTGTGTATACACATTACACACACGTATATATACACACATGTATATATATACATACCCACATTAAAAAAAAAAAATTTAAAAAAAAAATTATAAAAAAAATAAAAATTAATAAAATAAAATAAATTTGAATCCATAAATAGCTTATTCTTGAATAAGAAATGAATTCCAGCTTTTTTTAAGAATTAACTTATGCTGGAATAAGCCCCAAAATGGGGATAAGTTTTCTAATTCGAGAATAAGGAAAATGCTCACAAACAGAGAATAAATTTATTCTAGCATTAACTAATGCTTATTCCAGATTAATTCCTAGCGCCAAACAGACCTAAATATTACAGCTTACTAAATTAGTCTACGGTGGACAGAATAAAAATAGGCAGATTGTTACTTTCTGATCAGGTCCGCAGTCGACGCGATATAAATATTTACTTTTTGTACCAGTCGACAGAACACACGTTTTACGCCCCATCTGTGCAAAACATTTAATTTGGGCTGCTCTGCGCGCCGACCAATATTAAAATCATACCTAATGCATGTGCATTTCAGACCTGCACAAAATTGACCACTCAGGCATGCCACCCAATCAAGCCCTGAAAAGGTAATTTAAAATCATGCCAGTCCAGCTAGATAATGCTGGTTTGCAGACCCACGCTTCGTCTCGATTCTAAGCCTGAGAATTTTTTATATGGGTGTTATCTGAGGTCTCAGTTGGAAGTTTCTGTTGCAGCCATGGATTGAATAGAATATGAAAATTTTGACTTGTCTCAGCAGGTTCCATTATTTTCAACTGTTTGAGTCCTGAGCAGAATCAAAAGTTTTTGTCTGGTTAGACTGAGGAGTTTTGGGTACTTGGCAAACACCTTAAATACTGAGTTGCACAAGGATGACATTGGATATGGTGAAATACCTGATTGGGGCAGCAGGGACCAGTGGCTATGGCTCCAAATCCACTGCAGAAGATGTCACAGCTGACTGCTGCCTCCATTCTTTCACTGCAATCATCACTGGTAATTGTTTTTCTAGTCCCCTGTTAATTACTACTCTTGAATTTGAATGTATGAAATTTTATTCACCTGTTTTTAGATTTGATTGTGTGATACTTACAACTTTACATCTCTTTGCACGTTCTAACGATGGATCTTGGAATATGATCCGGATTATTTACATGTCCTTATATTTTCTCAACATTCTGATGATAGATCATGAAGTGTAATCTGAAACATTAATACTAAAAAAATGTCAGGATCAAATTCAAAACAACTAAATGATATTACATAGATTGATCATCATAATAATCAAATAACAACTGATAATAATTTATCTCATTTATATTATAATTTTGGATGGGAAAACTTTTGATTTTGTTTGCATTATATATGTGCAGGTTTATCTCACTTCTATTATAGTTTGCATGGGAAGACTTGTGATTTTGTTTGCATGATATATGTGCAGGTGCCACTTCTGGCATTGGTGCTGAAACTGCCAGAGTGTTATCAAAGCGAGGTGCAAGAGTGATTATACCTGCAAGAAACCTCAAAGCAGCTCATGATGTGAAGTTGCTCATTGAGAGAGAGACCCCTAAAGCAGAAATAGTAGTGATGGAGCTCGACCTCAGTTCTTTTACGTCTATAACAAGATTTGCCAGAGGATTCTTGAGCCTGGGTTTACCACTCAATATTCTTATGTAAGTTCTCATTGAATTCATGGGTCCAAATCTATGTTTCTCATTAGGTGAATCTGAGTTTTCTTTCATGAAAATGAAGGTTTCTCTTTGAAGAAAGATAAACACAGTCAAAGACAAATTGCTATACAGCAATACCACAAATGATTCTTTTATTAAATGAGAATATTATAAGAATTTTTTAATCACATCAGAGATAAAGAAATATTAGAAATTGTTTCTATATAGATTAAAGATGTCTTAGAGGTCGGGATCGTGTCTATGGTGATTTTGGCGGTGTGGATACCCTTCAGTCTTTGGCTCTTAGCCAAAGAGGTTTCAGGGACGAGTATGCCCGTATCTGGTTGCTAAAACATCTCTGTGGTGAACCTTTGCTGATTGGTTGCTCGCAGGCTTTGTACCTCTGCTGAGCAGCCTCGCAGATCTGAACCCTACATCAAAAAAAGAAGAAGATGTCTTAGATAATTCTAGAGACTTTTCCATGTGTAAATAACAAACATACGCAATAACCATCCACATTGTATTTTATCTCATGCATGCACATTGTATTTTATCTTATTGTCTGAATTTTGCAGAAACAATGCAGGTAAATTTTGCACCAAGTTTCAATTATCAGAAGATGGCTATGAGATGACGTTTGCTACAAATTATCTAGGTAAACTTTTATATGGTATATAATAGAACTTTGCTTCACATATTACAATGGTATATGTAAGGACTTCGATATGCATATCCCAGCATTATATATATAGATATGTTTAGGCCCTTTGTATGTAGTAAACTGGTCTTGTTTATCTGCAGGTCACTTTCTTTTAACAAAGCTGCTGTTAGACAAAATGATTCAGACCGCTGATGAAACAGGGATTCAAGGAAGAATTGTAAATGTCTCATCTTCCATTCATAGATGGGTTGGCAGGAAAGGAATTCAACTTCGCCAATTAAACAATCCAAAAATGTAACCGACTCATTTCATAACATAATTTTCTCTTTCATTTTTCAAAACTTGAGCTACAACTAACCATTGATTCCTGGAACTCATCACAGCTTCCATCCTAGGCGTGCATATGCTCAATCCAAACTGGCAAATATTCTACACACAAACGAACTTGCTGTGAAACTCAAGGTATACAAGTTGCAGTCTTATTTATATGGTATAATCTGTACCAAACTGTATTCTAACCGTTTCTGATTGGAACGTAGGAAATGAAGGCCAATGTGACTGCAAATTCTGTCCATCCTGGTATAGGAAGAACAAATATCACAAGAGATTGTGAAGGACGTGTCACAGGTTATTTATATCATATTTCTCTCAGTAGAAGATTTCAATTTGATAGTTAGAAAATAAGATAGTTGTTTTTTGGATTCAATTGTGTGTTAGTTTTTTATCAATATTATGAATCATATTCCATGATTTATCATCGAATGTTAGGTAGCTTAATGTTCATTCAAGCATTACAAACTTTTTTACTTAACCATCAAATTAAGACAAATACGAGTTCCTTAAGAGCAGCCACACTAGAAATAACGAATAGAAGACCAAGAGTCGCAACTTATAAATCCACCTTTTACAATGAGACAAATACAACCAATGGAAGACCAAGAGTCACAATTTAGAATTCCACAAAGATGTCCCTCTTGAGATTTGAACCAGAACTCATTGCTTCAACCAACTAAGCTAAACCTCTTAGACCATACACAATCAATTTCAAAAACTCTCCATACTCGTTAACATGAACTTTAGAAATTTAATGTCTTTAATTTAAGATAATTACTATTTTGCAATTTCATTATACATAATTCTTTTTAAATATAAACGCTTTGAATCTCTCTATAATCAATTATCAGAATAGTAGGATAGGAGATAGCATATGACAAACAAGATTGATATGAAAAAATCCACTTGCTTGGAATTTTGCAGATTTGGTTTTCTTCCTAGCATCGAAGCTTCTCAAATCAATTCCTCAAGTAATCTTTCCTATCATGTCTATATCCCAAAAAAATAAATAAATAAATAAATGTTTTTGTTGTTTTACATGTTTAAAAGACTTGAGACCTTAATATGAGTTTCCAATCCAATTTTTACAGGCTGCGTCAACAACTTGCTATGTTGCAGTTCATGAGCATGTGCAGAACATATCAGGCAAATATTTCGCTGATTGCAATGAAGAAAACACTTGTGATTTAGCCAAAGATGGTTCTAAAGCCAAGGAGCTCTGGAAAGCCAGCCAAGATATGACAAAATCATACCTGTAAATTCTCTGTGTAAAGCTAAAGTTGTAACAATAAAACAAACTTAAAAAATATAGGAAATGTCTCTTTTCTCACAGCGAGCATACCAATAAATATCTGAATCTTTGAATACTCTGCAGAAAAGTTTGGTTGGTCATACTTAATTTGTAAATCAACAGTAAGCATAATTTAATAAATACTGGCTGGAAATTTTCCAGTCACACTTCAACTAATGTTTTCAAAAATCAGTCAGCCTGTCTAATTTCTGCTGTATTTTGTTGGCCGTTTAGTTAAAGAAGATTTGCAGAGCTTCATTTTCTCTTTATTTGTTTAACAGATGTATTCAATACTGGAAATTTCTAGCCACACATAATATTTGATCGGATTTTAAATGTGTAAAAGAAATAACTTTTCTCCATCTGCCATTAAATATTTATTTTGGTTTGAAAGGGTAGAGTTAACAAATGTTTTCTCAACTCTAATTTCAAATAAATATAGTAGTTGATATTGCATCGTGGACATAAATGTTTTTCATAAAAGCAAGTGTAAATAGTAATTAGTATGTGTATTGTAATTCTATATTGTCAAATAATTTGAGTAGTTAGATATATTTTATTACCTTTTTTTATGGACTGATTATTTGATATTGTAAATGAGATTTGTTGATGCATATTATGTATAGTTACAATAAAAAATTTAACTATAGACTCGGTGTTATTGGAAATATGAAACTACGGTTGTTACAACTTCCACAAACTAAGTAAACATATAAATCATCAGGAAAATGATATGATATTGAGATGATTAAACAATGTGTACAACCTTGCTTATATAGGAAAGGCAATAGTGAATGGGGGGCACAAAAAGTGTCATGTGTTCTAATGAGATGCAAGATTGGGTAGGAGTAGGTAAACTCAACTACTCAACACAAGTATTAATGCAACATAAGAAATATAATATGACAACTAATATGTCTAAGTGGAACTTAAGAAAAAAGAGTAAATAATAATTTACTTTAACACCCCTCCTTAAGTGCAATGTAGGCAGAAGAATTATTATGCAAAATGATTCGATAATGGATCCCAACAACTAAGCCATGTTAGGTACCCATGTACAACTAATCATGTAATTAATATCTCACAAATGGAGAAAAGGAGAAAACATCATTGGACAAAACTCCTTTCCAAAAAAGTGATGTAAATCATGCAATGATGAATAAAGTGTTGAGTGAAGGTCTCCACAATACCCCCAAAGAATGACATCCATTATGATAATACAATACAATTGCTCCTCAAATATAGGGAAAGACGGAGACTACATTGCACCCCCCTCATAATGAAGTACCCTTAAAACCACTAAAGTATGTTTTTAGACAAAAGAAAAGTCCATGATGACAAACAATGTCTCCCCTTGGGAAGACAAAGATCCAATGGTTCATGTAGAAGAAACTCCACATCCATGATAAAATGAGAAGGAAGAAGTCTCATTAATGAAAGTGTGGAAGGAGAATAAAGTGCTTGCAAATGTGTCTCATCAAGACCAGGATGAGCTCCAATCAAGGAAGAAACAATGGATGTAGAAGACTTAAGATCATCTTCCAATGAACAATCTACAAAGAGAAGTGATACCTCCTCAAACATGTCCATTAAATCTGAAGTAGAAGAATGAGTAGCTAAATCTAAAGGAACTGAAATGAAACCATCATGAAACCACAAATCTGAAAGACCAATGATGTCTTGTTATGTCAAAGTCTTGGAATCCATGCCAACTGTAACCTCTGATGTAGCAGGTTATAGGGGAATCATGAGTACATTCACAAACCTTCTGAGAAGAATTAAATTACACCTAACACTAGAAGGAGGAGTCAAAGAAACATATGGATCATCATCCTAAATGAAGTGATCAAAGGTAAACACCTTGGGTTGATGATCAGCCCTAGCAACTACAAAAATATCTCATGCGGGTCAATGGATAAACACTAAATCAGGAGTGAACTCAATTGTGTTTCTTTGTTGTATAATCAGATAAACTAATAGTAGGTTATGTGTGATGTCATGAATCTAATGAACATAAGAGATTGAACCGTTATCCAAAACACTATCACCTACACTGGAAACATGAACAAATCTGATTGTTTGCAGTCAATAAACTATCTTGTAGTGGTGCTCTAAGACTGCTTGGAATCAAAGAATCTACTAAATGGGAAATGTGAACTGAAAAACCTGAATCAATGATCCATCCAACATCCATAGGTGCACAAGTGGTCATCAAGGGATGACCCTTTCCACATTTCTTAGGAAAAGTATCCTTATGTTTGACAAAAGAAGAAGAAGGTGAACTTGAAGAAGGTGAAATTCGATGCTCCTTGAGTAATTGTTATAACTCATGGATTTCCTTCTTGTAACAATTAGATTCCTCATGCCCCTCTTTCTTACAAAAGCCACATGTGGGTCTATTTTTCTTTTAACATTTTTTTTCAATATGGCCATGTTTCTTGCAATAGGTGTATTTTGGTTCCCCTTACTAAGATTAGCACTAGTAGAAGAGGTGGGAAAAACTCACTAGATTCTATGTTGGGGTTGTTCCTAGGTTTCCATTTCCCTTTGAGTGGAGTCACAATGAATGCATGAGACTTAGTAACATAATTTTGACTAACCTTTGAATGTTCCCTATTCAATCTCTCACAAAAAGTTTGAAAATACGGCATGAAAAATCTTGTACCCAACACATCCATAGTGGAATAAAATAAAGTACAACATATTAGGAAATGAAACTCATTAATTTTGACAAAATCAAGACAACACATTCCTTATCTATTTTTTCTTTCTGACAAACCTTCTACTGAGAATGCAAAGACTTGAATTTAACCAAATAATCCTTAAGGGAATGGAATGTATCAATCGAAAGGGTTGAAAGTTCACCTTGTAGATACATAGCTCTAATTTTGTTACTCCAATTGCACATTGAAGTTGTCATTAGTTATCAAGAAGACATAATGGATAGACGGTAACAGAGTCACAACATGATAGTTGGTATATTCACCAAAGTGCACAGTTAACCGAGACCACTGATCATGCCCAGAGTTAACCGATTATAGCGATACCCGAGCTAACAGACTACACCAAGCAGTAGATAACACTGAGATACACAGACTACATCGAGTACCGAGAGACAACAATAACTGAGTGGACCAAAGCCCACATAAAATTTTGTTATGGCACATCATTCTATGTAACAACTTTTTTCTGACCTAGATAACGGTTTACACGATCAAGGAGAACATTAATTATAGATATAAAACATTAATTGTTTATGTCTCCTATGTTAGATGATCAAGGTAAATTATGTACACTGTTGATCTTAGGGTAGGAAAGTAATTGTAAAGCCCAAATTAGGTCATATAGTTTGATATATAAATGTATAGATGTCAAAATTTATAATGTATGTTGATCAAGCAATGATCAAGTAGCCACCATACTACAAACATAAAAGATCAGACAAGGATTTTAAGGATAGAGACTACATTGCAAAAATTAGTTTTCAGAACTAAGGCAAGGCTACTGAGCAGAACAAGGCAGAAGGTATTATCATTCACATTAAGGTGATATGTTTTGTATGTAATTAATGGATCTATATCAGAAACATTAAGATTGTATATGTTTCAGATCAAATTTCTGTTACTCTCTAACAATTGTAATAGAGCCCCCAAAATCTCTTAACAGAGTAGACTTAACCGTCTTATTGTAAATCTCTTAATCGAGTGCACACATACTTTGTGTTGCAAAATCCTCACACGAGGTATATCTAATCGATCTCATTGTTACTCCTAATAGAGTAAGATCATCAGAAGTGATCATTCTTTGTAAGCTTTAACAAACTACTTTATTTACTGCAGTAGTAAAGTTTTGTGGGGTTCATCCCCACCATAGTTTTTACCTTCTAATAGGGGTTTTCTGTGATACCAAAATACTAGTATCACGAGTACTTAATTTCATGTATGTGTATTGTTTATTTTACATGCATTTACATTTCAGCAGTGATACTATATGTTTGGTGTATGCAATCTACTCAGTCGGTTAATACGTAACAATTGTTACAAAGAATTGATTAAAAGTTTTTAAGGGTACTGATTCACCCCTCCCCTCTCAGTGACACCCTTTCCATTATCCCAACAATTGGTATCAGAGCTATTTCTCTTTTTTTTAAGGTTTAATCATTGAAGAGAAAAGATCTTACAATGGAAAGGTATACACTTGATAAAACTATTGAGAATCAAGAGTTTCAGTTGCAGATCCATGTCGAACAATACAAGGAAGCCAAAGAGAAACTCAGGGAGATGTTGATTAAGAGAAAGGACATGGCACTTCACCATCGTGAGATTGATTATCATGAAGAAGAGATTCATGAACCATTTGACACATCTGGATCTGAATTTGGTAGCATATCTGATGCATCTAAAGGAATCATATCAAAGGTATCTGAGAGTAATCAACAACTTACTTAACAAGTGAAAGCACTGCAGATCAAACAAGATACACAAATGGTTAGAATGGTTGAAGTCCTGAATGATGTAAAGAAAGCTAAACAAGATAGAAACATGGCTATTGATGATTGTTTGTGAGAAATTACACCTTCATGAAATTAGGATTCTAAACTACAATTCTATGGAAAGAAATACAAAAATTTAATCTAAGAATTGCAATTAAATCCATGACATCTCATGGTTCCCTATCTAATCTTTGTTAAGAGAGATCTCAGCCTTAATCTCTCTCAAGGACAATCCTAGAATGAGAAATTTAAAGATAAAATGCCTAAATCTAGCTCAATTTCTCAAGATGATATAGAATTCTAACTCAAATGCTCATGATATGCTCCTCAAATCAACAATTGCTTCTACAAATTATAAAAATACTTCTCAATTTCTCACAATTCTCTCAATTGCTCACAAATTGCCTATAATAAGGATGCTTTGCACTTGAATTTCTAGGATATCAAATGCATAGAAAATGGCTTGTATTTATAACAAATTCCCAAGGGTAGGGGGTAGAGTGAATTGACCATGGGTTAATGCTTGGTTGAGTTTGATCCCTCAAATGGTTTCAAATGGGGGGACCATTTAAATAGTTGTCCTCAAAGGGTGGGACAAGAAGACAAAATACTCAATTCTCATTGGTTGATCAAATTGAGTTGAAAGAAATTAGGATTTATTTAATTCAATCATTTAATTAAATTAGCCATGTAAGGGTGAATGGGTTGGATTTGATTTTTGATTTAAAACAATACAATTAATTGATTAAAATAAATTATATCATTGGATTGATCCATTTTTAGGCTTGAATTTGATTATTTGATTTTATGATTATTTAATCCTTTGATTTTAATTTGATTTTGTCTAATTTTCTTGATAAATTTCCATTTGATTGATTTTAATCCATATTGATGCATTTTGATGAGATTTAGGGCAATTAGCTAAGATTTGCAGATTTGGATGATTAAGAAACACCTGGTCAATTTTAGGTGTCTACAAATGCCCCTCTTTGAATTGATGTGCGAAGCACATTGATTCAAAGAAAACTTGATGTCCTGATCATTGATTTGATACTGATGTTTGATTGATGCTAAACCTGATGTGAAACTGATAACCTGATGTGAAACCCTGATGCAAAACTTGATGTGAAACCCTGATGCGAAACTTGATGTGAAACCTGATGAAGTTTGAATTTTTAATGCCCCAGATTTGATGTAAGATATGATGCAGAATCCCAAGATATGATGATGCCCCCTCATAAATGAAAACATATTGATGTACATATTTCAAAATTGGATGAAGCTGATGAAGAATAGATCCAAGATGATTTCATTTCTAAAAAACATTGATGATGATCCTGAAAACAAAACATGCCCTAGTGTGAAGAGAATTTGACGATAACAACTATGATTGAGAAAATGTTGTTGATGTTTGAGATAAGTTGATGATGTTTGGATATCACTTGATATCAGTCAGAATCACTTGGTTGATGTTGTATTGATGTCAATTAGATAGGTAGGTTGATGGATTGATTGGATAAATTGATAATTCTCTCTCAAGATCTAGAGAGATGAATAAATGGATTGATTTTCCTTCCTCAAGATCTAGAGTAAGGAAATTTGATGCGCTCAAGATGAGAAAATGGATGATAGGATAAATGATTGACTTGAAATGATCAATTGGATGATTTGATTTATTGATATTCGATTGGATTGAATTTGATGGGAAGATTAATGAGGGAAGCTGATAGATAGGGTCATGTGATATGATTCAGGTGCAGATATAGGGATGAGTAATGAATAGAATTAGGTTACCCCTAGTTGATCAAATGTTGAGGTTGCCCCTAGGTGAGCAGATGTATAGTGATGATATCCTTGATGTAGCATGTGATCAATTTGATGGATCAAATATTTGAGGACATTGATTAGGACTTTGATAATGTAACCATGATTAACTTCCACCCCCTTCACTTGGAAAGATACTTAAAACAATGCAATTAATCTATCATGAAAATACAATGCAATGCAACTAATTGTCCTTGAGGTTTACGAAAGACATGCAAACAGAGATATATTTTCATCATTGAGCGTTGTGGAACTAGGAGTTGATACAATCCTTACTGATGCCACTGCGATCATAAGGATATGAATATGACTTTCATCTCATTTGGTAACCTTTTGCAAAACTGAGTACAACCCTCACTAGTTGAATGACCAACTATGGGAGTATGAATACCGGTTTAATCGGATTCAATGTTGCAAGTGGATTTTGGTATTAAGATATTGAAGATCTAAATAGCCAAGGTATCCTTTTGCGTGAACAAACAAAGGTTAACCCTCCTTCCTATATGAATGTCCTCAATGGTTCTTTGATGACCATGTCCTTAGACGAATTCACACAAGGTAAAGGATCTTCCTCAAAACAATCACATAGAAGTTAAGAAAACATCATGTCTTCATCATCGCCAATCTAGTCGAAACATCATCGATTAGCTAAAAAGAACATGACTCAAAAAATTCAATGAAAAACTCATCAAAAATTTCAAGTGTTTTACAATGTATCAAGATTTTCAAAACAAAAATTCCAAACGTGCTGATCATTTAGGGTGTTCTAAATTTTTAATCCTGATAAAATAAGTCAATAAAACTCAAGGATCATGTTATGCGATCAAATTGTTTAGGGTTGAACAATGATATCCATCAAAGGTTCCAAAATATCTCTCCTCTAAAATTCTAAAAATCTGCTTCTATCATGTGACCAAAATTGTGCACTTTTGAATCCGTTTGGTACCAAAATCAATGATGATTGCCCCCAAGTGATAAGTGTGATCAATGTGAAACTTAGGGCAATTGAGACCTAGAATACAATGATGCATCTCAAAGACTTTATACAAGATTTTTGGATTTTTAGATTTTTTTTTTAATGTTTTTGAATTTTTAGAGATTTTTTATTTTTTTGATTTTTAGGGATTTTTTATTTTTTTAGAATTTTTAGAGATTTTTGAATTTTTTGAATTTACTATCTCTCAAACAAGATCACATTGGTTTTCCCCCAATGTCTAGCAAGGTATAGGACATGAAGGATGGATTTGCAAGCTGATGGATTAGAAATGGAAAGGCCATGATGGATGAAGCATGCAAATGTGACCCCTAGAACCATCTCCTCAAGATTACCCAAGCTAAGGAAAAAAGATATAGCAATGCAAAACATGTTTTTGGATAAGCAATGAAAGCCAATGATGCAGTGCTAGACAGCATATAGGATAATGACCTGATGTCATGAAAGTGGGTAGTTCCAAAAGAGTGGACATGTCAAGAGGTTTTTTGATAACAAATTATGCACTTTATGTCCTTCATTTTCGATCAAGATCCAAGTGTAGAGTTAACCAAGAGCACTAATCACGGCTAGAGTTAACCGAGTACAGTGATACCTGAGATGACAGACTACACCGAGTAGTAGACAACACCGAGATACACAGACTACACCAAGTACTGAGAGACAACAATAACTGAGTGGACCAAAGGCCACATAAAAGTTTGTTATGGCACATCATTCTATGTAACAATTTTTTTGCCGACCTAGATAACGGTTTACATGATCGAGGAGAACATTAATTACGGATATAAATTATTAATTGTTTGTATCTCCTATGTTAGATGATCAAGGTAAATTATGTACACTGTTGATCTTAGGGTAGGAAAGTAATTGTAAAGCCCAAATTAGGTCATATAGTTTGATATATAAATGTATAGATGTCAAAATTTATAATGTATGTTGATCAAGCAATGATCAAGTAGCCACCATACTACAAACATAAAAGATCAGACAAGGATTTTAAGGATAGAGACTACATTGCAAAAATTAGTTTTCAGAACTAAGGCAAGGCTACTGAGCAGAACAAGGCAGAAGGTATTATCATTCACATTAAGGTGATATGTTTTGTATGTAATTAATGGATCTATATCAGAAACATTAAGATTGTATATGTTTCAGATCAAATTTCTGTTACTCTCTAACAATTGTAATAGAGCCCCCAAAATCTCTTAACAGAGTAGACTTAACCGTCTTATTGTAAATCTCTTAATCGAGTGCACACATACTTTGTGTTGCAAAATCCTCACACGAGGTATATCTAATCGATCTCATTGTTACTCCTAATAGGGTAAGATCATCAGAAGTGATCATTCTTTGTAAGCTTTAACATGCTACTTTATTTACTGCATTATTGAAGTTTTGTGGGTCTCATCCCCACTGCAGTTTTCACCTTCTAACAGGGGTTTTCTGCGATACCAAAATACTAGTGTCAAGAGTACTTAATTTCATGTATGTGTATTTTTTATTTTACATGCATTTACATTTCAGTAGTGATACTATATGTTTGGTGTATGCAATCTACTCAGTCGGTTAATACAGAACAATAGTTACAAAGAATTGATTAAAAGTTTTTAAGGGTACTGATTCACCCCTCCCTTCTCAGTACACACCCTTTCCATTATCCCAACAATTGGTATCAGAGCTAGTTCTCTTGTTTTTAAGGTTTAATTGCTGAAGAGAAAAGATCTTACAATGGAAATGTATACACTTGATAAAACTATTGAGAATCAAGAGTTACAATTGCAGATCTATGTTGAACAATACAAGGAAGCCAAAGAGAAACTCAAGGAGATTTTGATAAAGAGAAAGGACATGGCACTTCACTGTCGTGAGATTGATTATCATGAAGAAGAGATTCATGACCCATTTGACACATCTAGATCTGAATCTGGTAGCATATCTGATGCATCTGAATGAATCATATCAAGGTATCTGAGAGCAATCAACAACTTACTGAATAAGTGAAAGCACTGTAGATCAAACAAGATACACAAATGGTTAGAATGGTTGAAGTCTTGAATGATGCAAAAAAATCTGAACAAGATAGAAACATGGGTATTGATGACAGAAGACAGATGACTGAAAAGTTACAAGAGAAAGAAACTGAGATATTGAGACTTATTGAACATTACTTTGAGATCACCAATCAAGTGGTTGCTATGAATCATGAAGCAAACCGAGTGAATACTAAACTTGCAAGAAGAATAGAAGATATTGGTGTATTGAAAGAAGAAAATGAAAAATTGAGAAATGAATTGAAGATTTTAAAATAAAATAATGAAGTGATTAAGAGATCTAAAGAAAGCACTAAGAGAATGGATGAATTTCTGAACTATCAAAGAAGACTTAACAACAATACCAGATTAGGGTATACCAAGAAAGAAGAATCATCAAATCAAGCTAAACAAAGGAATGTATACTCAAGCCCAAAGCCCAAGAAGCCCTCTTTCTATCACTGTGGAAAACCAAGCCACAGATCAAATGTTTGTCGAAACAAAGAAAAATGTATTCCTAGAAACCCTCCTAAATATAATGGTATTTGCTATAACTGTAATAAGCATGGACATCAGGCACATGATTGTAGATCCAAGTTGAAGAAACCATAGAAGAAACCATACATGGATAAATACTGCCAAAATTGTAACATGCATGGTCATACATCACAAGCATGCAGAAAGAACACAAAGAAAATTTGGAAGCCTAAAGGACAAGAAAAGGTAAATCAACTGAGAAGACAAAGTAATGCTTATGCATGGGATTATAAAACTTGGGTTATTTGTACATCATGTGGTAAATATGGGCATATAGCACAAAATTGTATGAGACAATGGAAAACCAAGTCTAGGAATTGGTCAAACTCTGGAATGGCATGTTCTCACTGTCACAAAGTCGGTCACTTAAGAAGAGATTGTGCAGACTGAATAAATACTTAAATGGTAATGGAAATATAATTGATGAAATTGTGAGGATCAGAAATCAAATGTGGAGAAGAGCATCAAATGATAATGAAGAACCAAGCACAACAGTCGGTGAAACCTCATCTAATGGATTAGGTGGCTCCACCATCTCCAGCTGAGCAATATAAGCAGGTAAGGAACTATGTTTTGCAAAGCTATATCTTACATCAGTTCCTATATTCATTACACATATGTCAAATTAGCATGAATTGAGATGCACTATGGTATTATAATTTTGATTACTTTGATCTTGTTGAGTCAGTTAATATATACCAAGTTAGAACTGTCAGTCAGTGAAAATGTGAAGAGACAACCGAGTTGCTATGGTAACCGAGTATATGGTATACTCACTGAGCTGAAACATTGTTAGTGTTAATTGAGCATAATGTTTGTTCACTGAGTGGTTGGTGAAAAGCATTTATTGCACCGCCCTAAGTCATTTTCTATAAATTTGATTGATGTGAACTCATTTGTTCACACTGCGATCACAGAGTACAACAAAGAAAAGAGAGAAAAGCTGTAGCAGAGTGTTTTTTATAGTATTCTACAGAGATTTAAGCACATTTTGAGCACATAGAGATTATGTAGTACGCATTCTATTATTCCTGAGTCATTCAAACACTTTCATGCTAGTACTAAACCATAAATCATGGCATCAACATCTCAAACCATGAAATCCAAGATGGAGAAGGATAAAAAGATTGGTTTGGTTAAGAACTCCACTTGCACTAAGCCACATTATAAGATCCATCCACAGGTTGCAGCCCAACCAAATGACAAAGGCATGTTTTCATCGATCACGCCTAGGGTTTTGTTATTCCAAGACGTGCGTGCCTACATTCACTGCAAATTAGGTGAAATCAGGGATTGTGAAATCATGTTGACTTATTAGTCACTATGCAAAGATGGAAAGTTAAAAGAAGATCATAAACATCAGGAGGTTAAAGGGTTAACCAATGCCCTAAATTCCCTGAATGTATTCAAGACTGAGTGGATCCATATTCTTTTGAGAAGAGTACACGAAGGAAAGATCTAGCTGGATGAACCCAAAAAGATAACAAAGGATGTTATTCATGGTGTGACAGGGTATCCTATATGTGATAAATCCAAAGCCCTAAGGCACCCATCGAGAACCAAAATAGAGAAGCTAACAGGAACCGAATGGGAGGGTAGAGGTCTGAAGATCAATTGCATCGGTGATCCTGAAATGAGGTTTGGTGCATATGTCATTGGATACAAGATATTCCAGTCCAGCAGACTGAACAACATTTCATGCAGAGCTATTGACATAGCCTATAAGATTGTTAAGAAAGGAGTACACTATGACCTATCTGAGCTGTTATAGAGGAAATTTGAAGAAAACATGAAGACCATCAGATCAGCACATTCAAATACATATAAGTTTGGTTCCCTACTACTATGCACATTATTCTACCTACAAAATTTCTTTCTATCAGTCGGTACAGTTAAATAATGGAAGTCCAACCTACCAATACAATGCAAATCAGTGATATGATTACAAGTGTAGGAATAAATTTTGAGCTAATCATGAATGACTATTTTGTGAAGTTTAAGGCTATGATGGAAAAGAGGACTGGAATTCCACTACAATTGGTAGATAAGTATAAAGATGATACATGTTTTTTAATAGACACTGACACTACTCTAATCAAGGAAGTACAGTTGAGGAGAGCATGGATACCTTCATTAGAATATGAATTATATATTGATACTTCATCTGAAGCCATTGAAAAATTGTTGAATGAGAATGTTGACAAATCTGCCATGAGATTTGGCACATTTTATGAAGCCTAGACCCAATTATCTATAGGTCTACAAGTACAAAAGATGAGCAGGAAAAAGACAAAGATTATGAAGACATTGAAGAGAAATTTTTTTATAACAAATGAAGAATTAGAGAAATATGTAGATGATACCAAGGAGTAGACCTCAGTCAGTCAAAATGATGAACCTAAACATGATGCTGATGCCACCGAATCAGATGAAGAACAAGATAAGGAACCTAAGGCCAAAAGGGGCAAAAGCATAAAGACTGAGTCTCTGTCACAGACTAGATCACAATCGGTGACTGTGGATTCACCACCTTTGAAGAAAGGTGTAGAAAATATTACAAGGCCCTCACCGAAACTCACTTACGAAACACAAAAATAGAAGGGTACTACCGAGAATCCAGTACCGAGACAAAGGAAAAGATATGTAAGGAACAAAGATGACAAGGATGATTTTGATGATAATCGAGATCAATTCAAGGTTGTAAAGAATACGACACCTCAGACTATTGATGAGATTGTAGAGGCAATCATAAAAACTAGAGGATTAGGATATCCAAAGATACATGCATATTCTGATCTAACTACCGAGAACAAGGACAAAATCAAAGAAGCAATCATAGGTATGATGATCAATTTCAAACAAGTTCCAGTTTAATTTTGTTCTCACCTTCCTTCCGAGTTATATGATAAGATATCAGCTAGATGGTCCTATGCCCTTCAAATTGAGAAACAAATGAGAGAGGCAGATCCCAGTCTTATTAAAGATGACAACACTATAGAATAGATAAATGATATCATTCAGCAATATGCCAAGAAATTTCCTAAGAAAGAATGAGCACTAAATATTCTACAAGAAAATTTGAAGGAAGTAGATATTGAGAGCACATAGATATGGAATAAACTGCTAAACCTGCCAAAGGAAATCCAAGATACAGAGGAAGAGATAGATATTACATCCAAAGTCAGCACCGAGGAAGATTGACCAAGAAAAAAACCAATAGATGTTGATGATGTAGATGTTAACAATATATTAGATGAAATTCCTCAACTATTGACTAACATGAGTCACCCAGAGATCACCATAAATGACATAACAGAAGATGATCCTAATGATAAAGCTAAGGAAGATGAGATAGTTGGAGAAACTGAGACCCTAAATGAACAAGACATAATAGAGGTTTCCTGAGTAAATGTACTAGGCCAGCTACCTATTTTAGTACAAGCCATTGAAATCAAGAGTGAAGCACAAAAGAAGACACCCGAGCGGGTTACAGATACAAATGAAGACAAGGGTCATCAACAAAGTACACAGACCAAGCATAGTGGTGGAACTACCCAAGGTTATTCACCAAAAGATACCACTGATGCAGAAATGAAAGGTGAAGGTAATACATATAACATAGATAATACAGTAGATACTTCTACTATAGATACCAAGTTAGTTACCGAAGCACCTCACCAAGTCATCATACCGAGTACCAAGCAAGCAAAGCCTAAACCTGAGAAAAAGCCTCAATTAGCATTAACTTTATCTCCTTCATCTAGTGTCAAAGGAAAGAAAAATAAGAAGAAGAAAGGAAACAAGAAAGATGTTACTTTAGATGAAATCATAGAGATTCTAGCATGGGATCCAAGGACACTCGATATAGAAACATTGAATAAATATGGTGAATTATGCACTAGGAAAGTAGCATAGGACAAGTTAAGGCAAGAACACAAGAATGCACAAGTCTTAGAATCTTCCAAGGAGATTCTTCATCAAGTTGTCCCTGACTTAGCTATCAATGAATCCAGCCCCATAATTGATCAACTTGCACTTCTCACCGAGGCCATTAAAAAACATAACATTGGTGCCGAGCACAAATTGAAAGAAAGAGATGAGAAGAAGATACAGTACAAGGTCACAGAGAAGATCAAACAAGAAGTGGTAGTAAACAAGGTAAATTTGTCTAAATTTGTGAATGGAATAGAAACTATCATATCTGAAGCCATCAAAATTCTATAGAATTTATGTACATTAGATCACTTCACTACCGAGATTAGTGAAAAGCTAAAGAAGATTGATCAAGATCTAAAAGATAGTGCAAACAGTCTATCAACCAAGAAAAATGGATTGCAGATGCATTACACCAAGGTACTTCAGAACCAGCCATTGAGACTAAACCTATAGAAATAAGAAGAGAAAATAAATCAGAGAACAAGTAACTAAGCTACAAGCAACATTACTACCGCATTTGGTAATGATGCAAAAACATGTGACATTGGAAAAGAACCTGATTGCCACCCTATAATTGTCAATGATAGACAACATATATGATATGCATGCTCAACTAAACTTAGAGCTATTAACCCTTGATCATTTAAAGGAGGAATGGGAGAAGCTACTGGAAACTGTCAAGACAACCCATTCTCATATTTTTGACAAACTGTAAGTTATATTCCTTTTGTCATTATTTTCAAAAAATAGGGAAACATATGTATATAAGTATAGTACAGGGGGATAGTAAAATCAGGAGGAGTTCATATACATATACTGAGCATGTATAAAGGGGGAGTCACTATGTATAATATTATGAATAGTAATAAGTTTTTGATACTAATTCCAAAGGGGGAAAATGTTACTCTAATAACGCATTGAAATTTTCATTAGTTATCAAGAAGACATAATGGACAGACAATAACAGAGTCACAACAAGATAGTTGGTATATTCACCAAAGTGCAGAGTTAATGGAGAGCAGTGATCACACCCAAAGTTAACCGAGTACAGTGATACCCAAGCTGACAGACTACACCGAGAAGTAGACAACACTAAGATACACAGACTACACTGAGTACCGAGAGACAACAATAACTAAGTGGACCAAAGGTGACATAAAAGTTTTTTATGACACATCATTCTATGTAATAAATTTTTTTCCAACCTAGATAACGGTTTACACGATCGAGGAGAACATTAATTATGGATATACAACATTAATTGTTTATGTCTCCTATGTTAGATGATCAAGGTAAATTATGTACACCGTTGATCTTAGGGTAGGGATGTAATTGTAAAGCTCTAATTAGGTCATAGAATTTGATATATACATGTATAGATGTCAAAATATGTAATGTATGTTTATCAAGCAATGATCAAGTATCCACCATACTACAGACATCAGAGATCGGACAAGGATTTTAAGGACAAAGACTACATTGCAAAAATCAGTTTTCAGAACTAAGGCAAGGCTATCGAGCATAACAGAGCAGGACGTATTATCATTCACATTAAGGTGATGTGTTTTGTATGCACTTAATGGATCCGTATCAGAAATATTGAGATTGTATATGTTTCAGATCAAATTTCTGTTACTCTCTAACAATTGTAATAGACCCCCAGAATCTCTTAACAGAGTAGACTTAACTGTCTTATTATAAATATCTTAACCGAGTGCACACATACTTTGTGTTGCAAAATCCTCACAAGAGGTAGATCTAATTGATCTCATTTTTACTCCTAACAGGGTAAGATCATCAGAAGTGATCATTCTTTGTAAGCTTTAAGAGGCTACTTTATTTACTATAGTACTGAAGTTTTGTGGGTCTCATCCCCACAATAGTTTTTACCTTCTAACAGGGGTTTTCTGTTATACCAAAATACTAATGTCATGAGTACTTAATTTGATGTATGTGTATTATTTATTTTACATGCATTTACATTTCAGCAGTGATACTATATGTTTGGTGTATGCAATCTACTCAGTCGGTTAATACAGAATAGTGGTTACAAAGAATTGATTAAATTTTTTTAAGGGTACTGATTCACCCCTCCTCTCCCAGTACACACCCTTTCCATTATCCCAACATAATTTTCCTAACTTAGTTGAAGAGACCTTTGAGTTTATCACATACCTCTTTTGGTGTAGTAGAGTTCTTTGATGTGGAAGCACTAAGATTCTCAAATGTGGAGTGCAATCAACCCCATTGTAGAATCACACTTAACCTGATGTATAAAAATTTCAAACTCCTTGGTGAGACTAGGTTGACCCTCACTCAAAATTGACCATAAACCCTTTGAACAAAGAAAATACTAGATGTTTGTTTTCCATGTGTGAAAATTGTGTGGTGTTTAAGAATTTTGAACCCCAACACTTCCATCTTCACCGCTATAAAAAAAACACAAACCATGATGATGACATTGAGTAAATAATATGGACACCCTCAAGGAGAGGATTCTCTATGACATGGTAGTTTCACACACCAAAAACCATGAAGTAAACAAGTATCAATCACCATTGCCTTTAACATGTGTGTGGGTGTGAAAATAATAGATAGAAACCAACCAAAATCAACACACAAAATGAATAATTGTAGGCCCTGTGAGCCTTACTCATGCTGAGAAAGGTGATGAATAGACTATTTAAATAGCAAGAAATAAATCCACATAAAGCATGTTGGGCTAAGTTCCTAAACACATTGTTGCTGCTAAGAAAGAACCACCATTGTCCACGCATGCCACTAAATTCACAAAGAGCATAAAACCCTAACAAAAAATAATTTCCATAAAATCCTATTTATTAACTAATGAGAATCCATGGACTCCACCAAGAAACTATTGCTACAAACAAGGATTAACATAGTTGAAGAAATCAGCTATGATCTCAAAATAACTATTTGGAAGTCAGAGGGTGATCAATTCTCTGAAAGGAGTATGAGGATTTTGTCATGGATTTTTAGAGGCTTGAATGCCTCTAACAAAGCTCATCTCATTAAAAACCATATTTGTGCGGGGGGAGAAGACGTGATGATGATACAAGAGACAAATCTCTCAAAAGAAGCAGGAAATAAACTTTTCACAGCTTGGCAACATTAGGGTTTTTATCGCATCCTCGGTAGGTGCTTCTAGGGGGTTGGCTATTCTTTGGAATAGACACAAATTCCAAGTCTCCCTTCTATCAAAGAATGCTAATTGGTTGGTAGTAGAAGTCTCAATCTTTTCTCTCTCTCTTTTATCCTAATCAATGTATATGGCCCTACTTACTGGTAGGGAAAAAAGGCTTTGGACTTCAATCTAAAAAAGTTATCATAGGGGGGATTTTAATGCCACTTTAGGGCTTCAAGACAAATTGGGGGGAGCTAATCCATCTCCTAAAGTTACATATGACTTTCAGGATTTTATTGAAGGTAATCAGTTACTAGATTGTGTCCCCTCAAATGGGCAAATTTTATGGTCCAACAAGTGGAAAGGATTTCATTTTTTTGGAGAAAGACTTAATAGGTTTCTGATGAATTCCCTTTGGTTGGCTGAGCATGGGATATTTCAGTCTTCCATCCTTTCTTTAACAAGGTCAGATCACTTTTCCATAACTACGGAAATTTAACTTGCTCCATCGAATCTTAGACAATATCCATATTTTAAAATTGAGAAAATGTGGTTTAGGGACACCAATTTTCTTATATTACTGCAAACCTAGTGGCTCCATGCCCCACATGTGGCTAGTTCATCTATATTCAAAATGGCCAAAAAACTGGCCTTTATGAAAGTAAATATGAAACATTGGAACAAAACCTCCTTTGGGAATATCTTTAAGCAAAAAGCTGAAATCCAACAGAATCTAGAAGACCTAAAGGAGACCATTTTGAATAAAGGCATGACAACAGAAGTGTATGAGGAACAAAAATTAACCAATTTAAAACTAGATGAAGTGTTGTTGAGAGAGGAAATATATTGGAGGCAAAGATTGAGGGAGTTGTGGCTTTAAGAAGGAGACAGAAATACCTCCTTTATCCACATGTCAGCCAAAGTTAAAAGACATAAAAACTCAATTTTCCAAATTAAGGATGGAAATGGTTTGATTCTTAAAAAAGAGAACGATATCCAAATGGAAGCCATTATATTTTTTACCATCTCTTTTTAGTGGAGGTAGATGTATTTCCCAATCAGGCTCCTCCCTTTATCAACTGCATCCTGACTATTGTTTCAGAATTGGATAACTAGGCATTATGTGCAGCTTTTTCATTGGAAGAATTTAGATCCACGGTTTTTTCTATGAATATAGATAAGGCCCCATTTCCAGATGGTTTGAAACCTTTCTTTTATTAGAAATGCTGGGATTTCATGGGCACAGACATCCTTAAGGCAGCTGAGGAATCAAGGAGATACGCTTGCATGTTAAAGCATGGTTTAATAACACAGTCATCACTCTAATCCCCAAGTGTCAGCACCCATCTTCCTTTTTAGATTTCAAGCCAATTTCACTATGTAACACTATTTACAAAATAATCTCAAAATCAATGGCCACTCAGTTGGGTAAACTGATTCCTAAAATCATCTCAGAACAACAAGGTGGTTTCATTCTGGGTAAAGACACGGTTGAAGGTGCCCTTATAGCACATGAAGTCCTCCATTCCATAAAAGAAGAGGTCCTTCTAGCAATGATCCTCAAACTGGATATGACCAAAGCATATGACAGGGTCAATTAGAAATTTCTAAGTCTAGTTATGGACAAAATGGGCTTTAACAAAAAAATGGATTAAATGAATTATGTCCTGCATTTCACAAGAAATTTTTTTAGTCATGGTTAATGGCACTCCATGTGGCTATTTCTCCTCATCGCAAGGATTTAGACAAGGGGAATCCCTCTCTCCCTTTCTCTTTATTATTTTGGCGGAAGGACTCAATAGACTCATCTCCTTTAAAAAATCCTTGGGCTTGTGGGAAGGTATCGGCATTAGACAGTCACATTTAGAAATATCACATACTCTCTTTCCATATGACTCCTTACTATTTGGTAAAGGGTGTGTTAAGGAAGCAACTGTTATAAAGGAAACCCTTGCAGAATATTGTGAGGCCTCAGGCTAAAAACTAAATGAGGCAAAGTCAAAGATCTTTCTTTTCAATACTAATCCTAAAGCATGCAAAGTTATTCAAAGGATCCTGGGATTTTTAGTGGCACAAACCCCTTGTAAGTATCTCAATATCCCATTCTTTCAAGGCAAGGCCAAAACTACATTTTGGGATGGAGTTGTGTCAAACATCAAAGAAATAATTGCATCTTGGAAAGCCAGGTGGCTTTCACTAGTTGGTGGAATCTTACTAACCAAATATTTTTTAAGTTTAATGCCTAACTATATCATGTCAGTCATTGTTGCTCCCCCAGGGGTGATGAAAAATATTTTGAAATTTTTGAGGGACTTCATCTAGAAGGGGAATATGGATGATAAAACAAAGATTCCTCTAGTTTCTTGGAACAACTTTTGTAAACCTAGAGTTAGTGGAGGTTTAGGCTTCCATAGAATTCATGAAAGGAATCTCAACCTAGGTGAAAATTTTTCATGGAAAATATATGATTTCCCTAACAGCCTTTGGGCTAAGGTCATCAAAGTCAAATACCTTGACTCTGATGACCCGACAAGAATTTTCTCAATGAACAACCCCCCTAGAGGTTCAGTCATGTGGAATTTTATTGTTAAAAGAAGAGATATCATCCTCCCTAATCTCTCATGGAAAATTAACTCAGGTTCTCAAGCATTGTTCTGGATAGATTCTTAGAATGGCTTCCCTCAACTATCTACCTTCCCTAATCTTCAGAGGGCTAAATTCATCCTTGAGAAATTATGGGGGGAAAGGGTTAACGAATAATTTTCTAGGATAGATGGGATTAGTAAATGGAAGGACTTTTCACATTTACCAATTCCACTTGCAGAGAAATTGGAACTAGAGTGTATACTAAAAACAAGGTTCATATCCATTAATGGTGAGAGGGACCATCTGATTTGGACAAAAAGTAATTTAGGAAAATATATAGTTAAAGAGGGCTACCAATCTCTGCTAACAATCCTGAATTCCCCAAATTACATCCTTAAGTTTGCCTTGCATAATGTGATTATGCCAAAAATTGGGGTCTTCGTTTGGTTGACAATTCAAGATAGGATTTTATCCAGCACGCGACTAAAATGCCTCGGGATCATGGACACCTTCCCCTACCTCCTATGTGGCTTAGTAGTGGAGGATTCTAATCATCTTCTGGAAGGATGTGATTTCGCACAAAAAAATTGGAAATGATCTTAAACTTGGATGGCATGGCCCCTTCACATCTCACTTAAGATGATTCTACACCAGTGGCCTCTCTTGCACCAAGAATATTTCTTCTCAATAATTCGGTGAGTAATCCCTACTGTAGTGGTCTGGTGCCTATGGTGGGAGAGAAATAAAATAATCTTTCATGAAAAATATTTCCTCGGAAGACCAAGTTTGCATAATGGTGGAAAAATATGTTTCAAAAATGGTTAATGCTCACGTATCAAAGGTGGAGGCACTCTCCTCAACCACTATATTTATGAATAAGTCAACCAAACTCTGACTGAGAGCACTCAAAAGATAAAGGATAAGGTTGATGTTAAGAGGAAGGATATACAATTTTAGATTGGAAACTGGGTCATGGTCCATCTGAATAAGGCTAGACTTCAGAAAGGAGTTCTATGTAAACTACAAATGAGAGGAATAGTTCCTTGTAAAATAATGGCCAGAGTATGGCACCAATGCCTATAAGGTAGATTTACCAAAATACCTAGGTCCCTCACCTATCTTTAATATAGTAGACCTGGTGCAGTATAAAGGTCCCAGCCCTAAGGAAATTGAAGAGGTCCCTAGTGTTGTATAAATGGTCATTGATCTGACCTTACCTCCCCAAACCAATCCACAAGCTGAGAAGGTACTTGATTCAAGGGTGAAAAAGAAAAAAAGGCATGGAACATACTTGGAACACCTAACAAAATGGAAGAACTTACCTAAAGAAGAGGCTACCTGGGTATTTGAAGGTGAATTTAAAAAGTTTCGCATTTGTTTTTCATTGTTGTCACCCGATGTGACTTAACTTCCTTTCTATAGGGGGAGAATGGTGCAGGAGCACCTAGGGGTTATATGATTTTTGACCCTCAAATATTGTTGTGAGAGATCCAATCAAGGTCTTGGTGTGAATAAGGACTAGTCAAGAGTCTAATAGGTGTATTTTGGAGAGTGTTGTGTATTTTTGTGTTAATTTAGCATTAATGTGTCAAATAGACCCAAGAATTGAAATATAATCCAAAAGTGGCATAATGTGGAGAATGACACCAACAATGCATAAAATGTCTTATTTTGGTTGTAGGAATATCTATGGGATTTCTAGATATCATTTCGACCCAATATTTTGGGTCAATGCATTGAAATTGGAAAAGATGTAAAAGTTGCTAGAGCAACTTTTGCAACTCTTGAATGTTGCATGACAACATTTGGGAAAAATAATGAAACTTTCCCTAAGTAAATTATGGGTTGGAACCAATGGAAAAAACATGATGCGAGGACATATTTAAGGTCTTATCTTTGTAAATATTTTGGTTAACATTTTGGCATAATTTCGAATAACAATCAATTGGCAATTTTCTGATAATTGACAGAGATTCTTGTAACTAGTTTCATTCGTGCCCAATGGATTGAATCTGAAAATATTTCATTTCAGATAGTTAGGGTACATTATTTTATTTCTTTTTGTTCTCTATTTTTGAGTTTTGCTAAGTTTTTTCATGTAAGATAAATTCTTTTCTCTAGTTCCTCATTAGTGAACTCTACTGGGTGTGTATAGTTAAAATGACTCCATCTTGAAATCCAACTGGGACAATCAAAAAACCCTTGGAGGGATGAAATTGGAGTACTTTTACAATATTTTTATTTTTTTCTAGAGTTTTTTAGATGGTGTTTTTTACTTTTAAGCTCTTTCCCTAGGCAAGCTCTGTTATAGCCTGACTAGGAAGCAAGAGTAACAATAGATTGTAACTTGCAGGAGTAGATTGGTTTGGAGAAACCAATGAATTGGAGATGTGTAGAGGATTCATACAGAGCCTTGATAAAGGATTGGAGGATTGATGAATCCAACTGAATAGATTTCCTTTTGAAAGTTTGAAAATAAGCTTGTTTCCTTGCTAAATAGCCCAATTAGAGTTTGGGCAGTGTACAGACAGACTGAACACTAAGACCAAATAAATATTTAGGGTCTTCCAAAAGAGTGTCTAAATCATGTAAGATTTTAGAGGGTTGTTTGAATTTTTTTTTAATAAAGCCAAAAAAAATTCCAAATTAGGGCTAACTGTGACCTACTAGGCTAGTAGGCCTAAAAATAGGGAATCTTGAAAGAGATAACAAAATGACTTCAAGATCAATCAAGAATAATTTTTTGAGGGTCTAATTGGTTTCTTTGCAAGACCTAGACTCCTACAAGGTGATTATGAAAGGGATAGAAAGGTGGCAAATGAGCTTACCCTTGTGAGTGTTTGAATAGTCCCACGGGATAACTGAGAGGGGGGGGGGGGTGAATCAGTTATCAACTAGTTTAATTATTTTCTCCAATTAATTATAGAATAACATTAAGCATTAATAAAATTAGATAACACAAGATAGAACACAACAATTTTGGTTAGGGGAAAACGAAATAGGTAAAAACCCTAGTGGGAATTAGCACCCACAAAGAACTGTACTTGAGTATAATAATCCCTGTTAGAAGATCTTACAACCCTGTTAGGAGTTGATCTTTACAATGCAATAAGTACAGTGACCTAGTTAAGGGTTAGACCCTGTTAGGAGTCTTTTACAAATAACCCTGTTAGGGGTGAGGACTCACTATCCAAAAATCTCACTACTAAAATGATGAAGGTTGCAACCTTCAGTAAAATATATATACACTATATCTGATAAATGAATTGTTTAAGTAGACCTACTATCTTGATCAGTTCCAGTGAGTTGTAATCTTCTTCTTATTCACATAGATCTTCAACTTTTACTGTCTAACTTTCTATTCTTCTCTGTCTTATCTTTTTCACTTCATTTTCCACACTTAGCAGCGATCATATTTGAACTACTATATGTATCTTACCCAAGGATAAGGTCACAACATCTTTAGGAAACACTTCATCAACTTCCTTGTCATCTTGACTAAGCACGCAATCAAAATTAGGACCGCGCAACTCAAAATAAATAGACGCGTCGCTTCACATAGTTGGCTCTACCAAATTGACTCAATCATCTCGCTTCTATTAGAACATGTTAGCACCTTTGGATAATCATCTTTAACTCATAAAAAAACATGAATACAAACATGCATATCCTGAAGATAGGCGCAACTCAAGAAATAATGTAAAAATGTCGGCTCTTAACAAATGATCTTCAGAAACTGTAACTGCCAAAATAGATTAACATAACTCCATTGAAACTACATCTCTAAATCTGCCTGAATGCACATAGCAACCAGAACATGTCTACACCATGTAAATAAAAATGAAAGGCTCCAAAACATCTGTACAGATAATTACATATAGGACATTGTTGTATATTATATGTTGTCATCAATGACAAACATACAATCAACAATTTGCATAGAATAAAATCTCCAACAATCTCCCCCTTTGACGTTGATGGAAATATATGATTAAAAACACCATCAATCCAAAAGTGATTCCTTTCTTTTTACAATCTTCTCAATATCCTCATCAAAGGTTCCTCTTCACTACTGCAGCTCCTCTGACTGTGTTTTTATTTTCATGACTATATACTCTCCCAGAGTATATGCTCCCCCTTACTACATACTCTCCCTTTGACATCAATGGCAAAGGGTTCCAAAAACAACTATGCATAGGTACTACTCTAGAAGTAGAGTAGTCAACCATTCATCAGTCACCAAGGACTGATGCTCTTTGCTACAAATTCTAATCAGACTCAGGAAAGGGAATTACTCCTAGCTTCTCCCTGAGATACTCAAAAGTATCTTTTGATAAAAGATTTATAAAAATATCTACTAACTGTTCTTTAGTGCTCACATGATCCAACTTTACTTCTCTGTCTGAAACTTTTTCTTTTAGAAAGTGATATTTAATCTCAATGTGTTTTGTCTTTGCGTGCATCACAGGGTTCTTTGACATATTGATAGTTCTAGTGTTATCGCAGTGAATAACAATAGGATAATCAATCTGATTACCAAAGTCTTTAATCATCTATTCGATCCAAACCATTGTTGAACAATTCAATGTTGCTGCAACATAATCAACTTCTGCTGTCGACTGAGAGATACAATTCTTCTTCTTGCTTGTCTGAGTAACCAACCTGTCTCCAAGAAATACTGCTCCTCCTAAGGCACTCTTCCTATCATCAATACAACCTACCCAATCTGAATCTGTATACAAATTAATTTGTATATTCCCTGAGTTAGGATACCATAAACCATAGTCTATAGTCCCCTTTAAGTATCTGAATATTCTTTTTATTTCCATAAGGTGATTTTCTTTAGGTTCAGCTGCAAATCTTCCGACAATGCCAACTGCATTGGAAATATCTGGTCTAGATTGAGTAAGATATATGAGTTTTCCAATCATAGACTTGTATAGTGTCTTGTCAACTACTGTGGAATCATCATCTTTAGAAAGTTTTCTTCTTGTTATCATGGGGGTGCTTACTGGTTTGCAGTCTTCCATTTTGAAAGTTTTCAATATCTCCTTCACATACTTAGACTGATTTATGAATATGCCTTTGCCTGTTTGTTTTACATTCAATCCCAAAAAATATTTGATAGGTCCAATCATGCTCATTTCAAACTCACTTTGCATTTCTTTGGCAAATTCTGCACTAAGCTTGTCATTACCTCCAAAGATAATGTCATCAACAAAA
>MU223776.1:3531732-3563899 GCA_018584345.1 Thuja plicata
TTCAAACTCACTTTGCATTTCTTTGGCAAATTCTGCACTAAGCTTGTCATTACCTCCAAAGATAATGTCATCAACAAAAATAGCAACAAGTAGTAATCCTTCATCTGTCTCTCTTATGAATAAGTTATAATCTATTACTCCTTTTCTGAATCCTATCTATGTTAAGTAACCATAAGTCTCTCATACCATGCTCTTGAGGCCTATTTAAGTCCATAAAGTGCTTTCTTTAGTTTGCATACCATGTCTGGTTTGTCTGATAGATTAAATCCTTTAGGCTATTCTATGTAAACTTCTTCCTTCAAGTCAGCGTTCATAAAAACTAACTTGACATCCATTTGATATAATTTAAAGTTCTTGAATGTTGCATAGGCCAGAAACAAATTGATAGCTTCCAGTCTGCTCATAGGGGAAAATGTATCAGTGTAGTCTATTCCTTCTCTCTGCGCATATCCTTTACATACCAGTCTTGCTTTGTTTCTTACCATTGTACCTTCTTCATTCATCTTATTCCTGAATATCCACTTTGTTCAAATCACATTCTTATCACGAGGTCTAGGGACTAGTTCCCATGTATCATTCTTGATTATTTTATCCAATTCTTCTTGCATAGCACTTTGCCAATCTAAATCATTGCATGCATCTTCAACACTTAAGGGTTCAATCTGAGAAAGTAAGCATACCTCTTCATCAACGGTTGAACCTTTTGCTCTAGATCTTGTCAAGACTTTAGCGCTCTGATTTCCAATGATGTCTTCCTTAGAGTGGTATTTGGATGTGTATTTTGAGTTTTTAGGAGTGACATTCTCATCTGTAATCTGTGATTCTTCTTGACTTGGTTCAATATTGTTGCATGAAACATCAATACAGTCAAACATTTCTTCAATAACTATGTCCTTACTGATAGGTCGGTTCATCTTCAATCATGGGAGCACATTCATAGTATCTTTCTTGAATAATAAACTTCTCATCAATCTTTACATGAGTACTTTCAATGATCTTCTTCAATCTTAGATTAAAACATCTATAGGCTTTTCTTTTAGTAGAGTAACCAACAAAAATACCTTCATTGCTTCTAGCATCAAATTTGCCAATACTGTCATCTCTTTTGATGTAGCACTTGCTTCCAAATATTCTAAAGTATATTACAGTAGGTACATTACCAAATCAAAGTTCATAAGGTATCTTTTCTGCGCCTGGCCTTAACTGGATTCTATTGATAGTATAGACTGTTGTATTGACCACATCTCTCCAATAGGTATGGGCAACCTTTCCTTCAATCATGATAGTGCGTGATGTGTCAAGTATTATCATGTTCCTTCTTTCTACAATCACATTCTGCTGAGGGGTTCTAGGTGCACTTAAATGTCTTTTGATTCCATGTTCTTCACAGTAATCATAAAACTGGTCAGAGGTGAATTCTCCTCCTCTATCAGATCTCAGACATTTTATCTTTAATCCAGATTCATTTTCAACTTTAGCTTTGAATAATTTGAACTTCTCAAAAGCTTCAGATTTGTCTTTTAAGAATGAAACCCACATCATCCTAGAAAATTCATCAACAAACAAAATGAAATACCTCTCTCCATAGTATGATCTTGTTTGAGTGGGACCACATAAGTCTGTATGAACTAGATCCAATTTGTTTTCTGCTGAATTTTGGTTACTTCTGAATGAACTCCTTACATGCTTTCCCATCACACATTCCCTGCACATAGTATCAACTAGTCTAGCAATACTTGGAAGGTCTCTTACTTCCTTTACATTACTTATCTTTACTATGTTGTCAAAATTGATATGACATAGTCTCTTGTGTCATAGCAAACTGTCATCCACTTTTGCAACAAAACAACTTACTTCAAAGTTAAACTAAAAAAAATTACCTTTGGTCTTTGAGCCTGATGCAATCATGTCTCCTTCTTTGTTGTTGATAATACATCTATTGTTCTTGAATTCCAACTAATATCCTTTATCTAACAGTTGTCCAACACTTAGTAGGTTATAATGCAAACAATCAACATAAAGAACATCATCTATCTTGTTCCTTCCATATGAGGTGATAGATCCTCTGCCTATGATAGGTTTGGGAGTGTTATCTACAAATCTAACCATACCCCCTTTTTACTTATCTAGATGTAGAAATCTATCTTTGTCACCTATCATGTGATGTGAACACCCATTGTCAATGATCCAGTCAGTTCTAATGTCTGTTTTGGAAATTAATGCTAACTCTTGGGCTTTATTTTCATCTTCATTGTCCATTTATTCAAGCATTTTCTCAATGTCTTTAATGGAAACAAATCTAATTTCATCTTCTCGTGAGTCATCCTCAGTTACACCATCTTCAACATGAAAGCATTCTTTAGTATATTTGGGCTTGTAATCTGATCTGAATTTCTTGACTCTTGTAGGACACGAATGCAAAGTCGCCAGCTTTGTTGCATGAAAAAAAATTGAATGGTAGTTTTCCTTCATATTTCCCTTTACCTTTTCTTTCCTTCTTAGCAATCATAGCAATGATTTCTTCTAGTTCAGTATCAACTTCTTCTTTTTCATTATTGCTAGAGATGTTCAAGGATTTCTTATCATGGACTGAGAATTTGAAAGTTGTTTCCATTTTAGGTTTTGTCGTCAATCTTGATATCTCAAATGCAGATATTTTTCTAATCAGGGTCAGGGTCTCTCTTTTAAATTTCTTTGAGAATTGCATGCTTTCATCCAAGATATTAATCTTGCTTTCATAAACTGTTGTCAATGTGGTCATCAGTTTGTCCATTATATCATCCTCTGAAATTTCTCCACCATTGTTCCTGATACCTGATACTGCTTCATTAATCCTTTGATTGTAAGCTCTGATGTTCTCTTCAGGTAGCATCTCTAAATTATTTTATCTTTTCTTCCATGTCTTTTTGCACGCATTCTTTGCTTGTATGTCTACTTCAAACATATCTTCTAAGTATTTCCAGATTGAATGTGCTTTTTCTGCCCTCTTGATCTCAGAAAATTCACTATCAGATAGGGCACTGATTAGGGCTTCCTTGGCAATTGCATTATGAGTGAATACTTCTTTTTGTTTATTTGCAGAGTCTTCTTCTGCAAGGTCTTTCAAAGCGGTAATGTCAATTCCATGAGTAGCAATCTCATAGATCTAAAAACCAACGCACTTAAGATTGTTGAAAATACTGGAATGATGTACTAAGAGGGGAGGGGTGAATCAGTACCTCTAAATTTTTTTATGTGATTGGCCCATTAACCTTTGTGTCATCAAATTTGTATATTCACCTATCTATCTATTCATCTTTCTTGATGTATGTATAATCATAACATAAGTTCTTTACATGTGCAAACATTCAAGAAACATACATGAAAGTAAATAACACATAACACAAGATATGATATCGTAGAAAAATCTTGTTAGGAAGTAAAAACTACAATGGGGATGTCACCCACAAAAGTTCACTATCTGCAGATAAGAAGGGAGCTATTTAAGGCTTACAATTTGATCACTTCTGATGATCTACCCTATTAGGAGTATTAGAGTGGAGACCTGTTAGGATCTACTTCATTTGAAGCTTTAGCAACACCATTAGGTGTGCACTCTATTAAGAGATTTATCAAGAATTGTTAATTCCACCTTCTACTAAATGATTTCTGATGTGATGCACTTGTTAGAATGCAACTACATTATAAATGTTGATCTAATAGTATATGCAATCTCTAATTGCTGATAAGATATCCTATAAAGCTTACAATGTATATGTAATCACCTTGAGTGATTGAATGATACCTTGTCTCTTCTCATCGGTAGCCTGGTCTGTGTTCTTGAGAACTAATATGATCTATTTCTGAACTTTGCATGAATTCACTTTTGCTGCTTAGTTTCTCTTCGTGGCTACAATAATTTTTCAACTCATTACCTATTACAAATGATTGAACATCTATATATACTAGTTTCTAGGTCCATTCTTGATTCACGCTTTTCAAATTAACTCTAGATTCAAGGTTTAAAACTTGACCTTGATCTTTAGTTAGTTATTTTTTAGATCTGTTGGGATGCTTTAAAACATTTACAATATACTTTCTTGACCCTCAAGTAATGATTTAAAACAAATTAAAAATCTATAAATAGAATTACAATGTTTTATCTGACATGGAAAGTCAGATCCACTTTTTGCAGGTTTTGTAACTGACTGTCGGTTCTGATGGTTGGGATGCTCTGTCAGTCTTTTGCTCCGTCAGTGTCCCTATTTTGAAATGTTCATCAGGTTCCTTTCCTTTTTTGCTCTGTCGGCGATGTTCACAAAACTGTACCGTCGGTGATGTCTTTTATGATTTATCGTCGGTTCAACACTTGTTAGTGTTTGTCGGGCAATTCTATACTTAGCATTTTCATGCCAAGCATTGTTATCTTGTCGGGTATGCAGTGTGTTGTCCGTTGTTTATGCCTATACCGATGACCTTTATCATGTTTTTCACTTAAGTATACTAATGGAAAAAAATAATGTCATCAATCTCCCCCTTTGACATTAGTATCAAAAATTGATATGTGAAACATACTTAATGTATTAGTATGCACACCTGTGTATACTTCATCCTTCGTCATTTTTTCTTTTTAACATGAAATGAATCCCCCTATGCATATGCCGGTAAGTGTAAGTTTATGTACATATGATTGCCTTCCCTTTTTTTTGATATTTTATATATTGTACATATCTATTTTTACATATCTATTCGTGTTGTACATACAACATACATATCCTTTTCTCTTTCTGCTAATGTAGTATATTGTACATATGTACTATGTATTCCTCCTTTTTTTATAATAAAGGCAAAGGTACTTACAACTTTTCAAAAATGTGTGAGTGGACTTTGATTTCCTCCATCATCTTTTCCCATTCCTCTTTCAAATTTTTGAGAGCCATGTGCTCAAGTGATATCTCTGGGGTCGAGATAAAATTTCTTGCATCTTTAATGTGTTGTTGCAGAGTGGTGAGGTTTGGAAATATGTGAGCCTGCAGCTCGGTAACCTCATTTCTAAATTGTGTCTCTGCATCCCATATCTCTTGTCTTAAACTATTTACCTCTGTGATCTTGTCATGATGCAACTTTATTGTATTTGCATCAGAGGTTAAACTTTGTGCACTTGTTGTCAGATCTGAATCTAGCTAGGACAACTTTTCACTATTCTCTTTTGTGAAATTTTCAAGTGTGCACATTTTTTGAACTAAGGTAATAGCTTTTGCAATCATAGGTTCTAATTGACTTGCTAATTCAGAGAGCTTTACCTTGTTCTCTCCCACTTCTTGGCTAATCTTTTCAACTAGTTTGTGTTGATACTTCTTCTCTGCCCATTCTTCCATTGCCTGCTCTGCATCTACACTTTGAGTAGTGACGGTGTCGGTAAGAACTACAATTTGTTCCATGACTGATGTGTCATTTTAAACTTTTACCTCAGGAACAAGTTGATGTAGTATATCCCTAGCTTTGTCAAGTGCTTGGGCTTCCCTGTGTGCTTTTCTCATTTTCTCCTGTATGGATTTTCTTTGACATATCACTCCAAACTTTTGAAGTGTTTTAGTATCTAAAGTAGATACATCCCACTTGGGTATTTAAATTACCTCATCAAGTGTTACAACCAAGATGTATTTCTTCATTACTTTCTTCTTCTTCTTCTTTGGTTGAGAGACAGATTGGTGAACTACCATTTGTAGATCTTGAGATTGGATTGATTTTGTAGGTGAAGGTCAAAAAGATGAAGGTTCTTGTTTCTTTTGTTTAGAGTCCACATGTTGGTTGTTTGAAGACGTCTCTTCATTGGCCTTGGGTGTATCAACATATTTTTCTTCCTTTTTCTTCATTCTATCATCTTTCTTAACTTCTTCACTTTTTGTTGTCTCTTCATCCTTTCTCAATGTTTCATCTTTGTTAATATCTTCTCCTTTTTCTTTTTCAATCGACACTTTTTGCTGAGTGTCAGTTGCATCCTTCATCTCTGTGTTTGTATCTTTTTGAGTGTCCGATGCATATTTATTTTCTTCATTACCTGTGTCCTTTGGTATAACATCATCTTTCTTAGATGATTTCTCCTAACTTGAATCAATATCAATAGCTTTGATCAATATTTTCATGTTGGTCGGTGTATTTACCTCTGCAGTGTCAGTAAGTGTGTCCTATCTATCGGTATTACCTTGTGCAACAGTGACATCTTCATCTTTTTGCACTTCTTTTGCAGGGTCTTTTCCTGTAATGTCATTAATGACATTATCTAACCATGTTTCATCATTGACATCCTCATTTATGTTACCTTTTATTGTCAATTCTTCTTTTGTAACTTCTACTTCATCTTTCAAATTAATATGAATTGGGCTTGGCAGAATTTGGATTTCTTCACTCTGAGTTTTGTCAAGAGTAGTGTCCGGCTATACCTCATCTATAACTTCAGTATGTTTGTGGCCTACTATATCACTCTCTTCTTTGTCCAATTCAACTGATGAATCATTTTGTGCATCTTTAATGATGATGTTTTATTTCTCTGGGCTAGCTTCCTTAGTGGGATTTTTCAGTATTTTTCACCACTTCTTAATGCTTTCCTGATCTAGCTCAATTATCTTTCCTTTGAGAAATTTGTATGCTCTCATTTTGGGTGAGAACTCCTTTTCATACTTTTTCATCATTTCATTTATCTCTTCCTTCTTTGAATAAGAAGGCATAAGAGTAACAAGTACTCTTTCTCTTATCTATTTTTCCTGGTGAAGTGCAAATGTCCTTCTTGCAGACAATCTCTCTGTTAGTTCCTTGGGTACGTCATATTCTGAGAATTGAAGTGGAACATAATGATGTGTGCACATTTTAGCTATTATAGACTCTTCAATTTTGTTTTGATCCTTTGGATCAAATTTCAACCATTTCCTAATGTTAGGATCAGAAATAGATTGTGATTCTGAAATATTCTTACATATGTCATCAATGGTCTTTGGAATCAAGGGTTCTTTCCCTTTTTGTACTTCTATGTCAGCTTCATCCATAGATGAGTCTTCTAGATCTTCTCTTGTTCTATTTAACTTCCTCCTTTTGGTCTGTTTCCCCTTTGGTGAGACTGGTTTCCTCTTGTAGTTTCTCACTCTTCCTTTCTTCAACGGTGAAGGAGTTGCTTCCTTTGTTGTTTTGCTTCTTTTCCTTGAAGCAGTAGTTGTTCTCGATTTCTTAGGTGGAGGAGGAGGCGGTGAATCTGAATGTGTGGCCTCTAAATCACTCTTTTTTGTATCTCCACCGATGGGTTACTGGCCCTCAGTTTCTTCCTCCTTTCCTTCTATTTCCTCTTCACCTTCTTCAGTAACTGCAAATTTCTTGGTTAAGTCCTTTACCATTTTGTTCTTCTTGTTTACAATTTTCTTGACAACAAGATCTGATTTTATTTTTGGTTTGGCTTCTTCATAAGTGCCAAATCTTGGTTGCTTGTTGTCCATTGGTTCATTCAATAGTGCCTGGATGCACTTAGTAGCTTGTCTTGTTTTGATCTCATAATCTAATGGTGATAGCCAAGATTTTCTTGGTACTACTGGTTTGATATAGGTAAAATCAGTGTCTACCATAAAACATATGTCTGCCTTGTGTTCTTCTATCAAACTCTCAGGTATCCTTGTTCTAGCTTACATATTTTCCTTAAATCCTTTGAAATACTCATTCATTAGGTCATAAAAATATGTACCTAATGATTCTATGTGCTCACATATCTATATGGTGATCGGTTTGCTTGTGTCCCATACTACTTTTCCTATGGAAGGAAAGTATTCTTCAAAGTAAAAGAATATGCACATAACAAGAGAACCAAACTTACATGTGTTTGTCCTTGATGACCTTATGGTGTTCATGTTCTCCTCAAGTTGAGTTAACAATATTTCTGCTAGATCCATCTTCTTTCCTTCTTTGATGATCTTGTAGGTTGTGCTCATAGCAGTGCTTGCTATGCTGGCCTGAAAGATTTTTTATCCTATCAAACATGCACCAAACTTAAGTTCCTCGTTGGTGATGGTGTTAACCTTGAGACCTCTTTTGTCTAATTTTGCACCTGTCAACTTTTCTACTTTTTTCAAGGATGGGTGCTTGTGACCTTTTGGCTTGTCAGTTGTGGGATATCTAGTAACTGCATGAATAACATCTTTTGTTATTCATTTAGGCTCATCAAGCCGAATGTCTGGTTATGCATTCTACTAAGAACTATTTGTATCCATTCTGTCTTAAAAACCCTAGGAAAGTGTAATGCATTTGTTAGGACTTTCACTTCTAGATGCTTGTGCTCTTCTTTTAGGTTTCCAGTTTCATCACATAGTGCCTTATAGGATTTGTCTAGGTCTTGATCTCCTAATTTTGAGATCTTGCAATGTATATAGGACCTTACGTCCTCTACTAGAAAAACCCTAGGTGGGATTCTGGAGAATGCTCCATAATCATCGGGTTGTGATGCAATTTCTAGGTGTAACTTGTATTTAGGTTCAACACAAGTACTATTGCTAATAAGACTAATCATTTTCTTCTTATTCTCTTTCAATTTTGCTGTTATTGAAGTAGATGCCATCATATTTTGAAATTTAGGGATTTTCATAAATTTAAACAGTGCAGTCGGTGATTGTAGGTACTTACTGAATCATTGTGATCGCTTGTGAATCTATTGAGTTGAGTTGGAATCTTGCTAAGATCACACTTCAATCTGCTCTACAATCACTCTACTTAGCTCTTCTTTCTTGCTCAAAAATTGCGGGTGCGAAATGAGTTCTTCCGTCACGCTTTTATAACTTGTGTTGCCCTAAGTTGTCATTAATGCCCAACAACTTGTTGGTATATAAAGACTAAGTTTGTTAGTTGAAGCATAAGTAACATCTTTGGTGTAGGCGCATAGTTTCGGGGTAGCTAGCAGCTTTGGTGACTTCACCGATGATTGTCAGCAAAATGGAGATGACAACTTCTGTTAGCTCAAAGATCACTGATGTTTGTCGGTTACACTTAGCGACTTGGCTTTTGTGTAATGCTTGATACATTTCGGTAAGTAGTGTCAACTTTACTGTGTGTGTTCATCGATGCTTATTTGTACCCATTTACTGATGGAATTGTTTTTCAATAATATTACAAGTACCAATATAGTGCATCTTCAATAATGCTAATTTTTTCAATATGATCAATGTGTAATGAAACTGATGCATAATATAACTTGTCATAATGCAGTTCCATACTTACTTGCGCAACTTAGTTGGGACTGGTGATTTCACCAAATCCATTGGATGGGGTGGCATCATTTGCATTGCTTGTTCCAGTACCTTCAGTGTTTGTAGATTTTATCCACATCTTGTTTCTCATCTTCTTGATGTCATCAATGGTGTTTCCATTGGGATAAGTGCTTGTGTTTGTCAGTCAGTCTTTGCAATCTTTTGTCACATGTCCAACCTTATGACAATGTAAACATGCCATACCTGGATTGGTCCATCCTCTTGGTCTTCTAGTCGATTTTCTCATACAGTTGGCATAAATATGACCATACCTTCCACATGTTGTGCAGTTCACCCATGTGGTATAGTCCCAAACATATGAGTTACCAATTCTTGTCAGTTTATAGCCATTATCAGGTTCTTTTGGTGTCCATGCTTTCTTGTTCTTTTTCCACCACTCCTGATGTGTATGTCCATTCATTTTGCAAGTAGGACAGTACTTGTCCATGTAGGTTTCCTTCTTTGTATTTTTCACCTTGGATCTGCATTCAAATGCCTTGTGTCCTTTCTTGTGACATTTATAACAATTACCAATGAAAGTAGATTGTGATTGAGGAATACCTTTCATTTTGTTTCTGCAAATGTTTGAGGTGTGGCCTGGTTTTCCACAGTGATTGCATGACAGCTTCTTGGTTCTTGGAGTTGCATAAACATTCCTTTGATCTGATTGATTAGATGATTCTCCATTTTTGATGTACCCTATACCTGTGTAGCTATTGACTCTTCTTTGTCCATCAAGGAAATCATCCATTCTTTTATTGCTATCTTCAGCTTTCTTGATTAATTCATTGTGTTGATTCTGAATTCTGACTTCATGCTTTATTTTTTCATTTTCTTCTCTTAGCTCACCGATGATTTGTATTCTTTCAATGAGTTCAATATTTAATCTGTTTTCTTCTTGACTCATAAGAATAATCTGATTGGTAATCTCATGGTGATGATCAGTAAGTCTTTGAATCTATGATTCTTTTTCTTGTAGCTTCTCTGTAATTTTCCTCCTATCATCAATAGCCAATGTTCTCTCTAATTCAGATTTTCTTGAATCATTCATGACATCAATCATTTTTACCATCTGAGTCTCTTGACCGATTTGCAGCATCTTGATTTTCTCTGTCAGATGTAGATTGACCTCTTGTAGACTTGTGATTTCTTCTACTAATGTGTCTGATGCTTTTCTTGTTGTTGATTCAGCTGAGTTGAAGTAATCTATGATTTCCTCTTCTTGATAATCTTTTTCATTAATCCTAGTTGCCATAATCTTTCTTTTATCAAAAAAATTTCTCATGCTTACTCTCGTCTCTTTGTACTACTCATAGTAAATCTGAAATTGTAACTGCTCATTCTCAATAGTCTTGTCGAGTCTGTACTTTTCCATTTTCTTGATCTTTTCTCTTAAGTCTTTAATCTTTTCAAGAAAGAGACTTAGCTCTAATACCAATTTTTGGAATTACTGGAATGATGTACTGAGAGGGGAGGGGTGAATCAGTACCTCTAAAACATTTTATGTGATTGGCCCATTAACCTTTGTGTCATCAGATTTGTATATTCACCTATCTATCTGTTCATCTTTCTTTATGTATGTATAATCATAATATAAGTTCTTTACATGTGTAAACATTAAAGAAACATACATGAAAGTAAATAACACATAACACAAGATATGATATCGCAAAAACTCTTTTTAGGAAGTAAAAATTGCGGTGGGGATGTCACCCACAAAACTTCACTATCTGTAGATAAGAAGGGAGTCAGTTAAGGCTTACAATTTGATCGCTTCTGATGATCTACCCTATTAGGAGTATTAGAGTGGAGACATTTTAGGATCTACTTCATTTGAAGCTTTAGCAACACCTTTAGGTGTCCACTCTATTAAGAGATTTATCAAGAACTGTTAAGTCCACCTTCTACTAAAGGATTTCTGATGTGATGCACTTGTTAGAATGAAACTACATTATAAATTTTGATCTGATAGTATATGCAATCTCTAATTTCTGATAACAGATCCTATAAATCTTACAATATATATGTAATCACCTTGAGTGATTGAATGATACCTTGTCTCTGCTCATCGGTAGCTTGGTCTATGTTCTTGAGAACTGATATGATCTGTTTCTAAAATTTGCATGAATTCACTTCTACTGCTTAGATTCTCTTCGTGGCTACAACCATTTTTCAACTCATTACCTATTAAAAATCATTGAACATCTATATATACTAGTTTCTAGGTCCATTCTTGATTCACGCTTTTCAAGTTAACTCTAGATTCAAGGTTTACAACTTGACCTTGATATTTAGTTAGTTATGTTTTAGACCCGTTAGGATGCTTTAAAACATTTACAATATACTTTATTGACCCTCAAGTAATGATTTAAAACAAATTAAAACTCTATAAATAGAATTACAATTTTTTATCTGACGTGGAAAGTCAGATCCACTTTTTGCGGGTTCTGTAACTGACTGTCGGTTATGATGGTCAAGCTACTCTGTCAGTCTATCATTTTTCTTTCATTCTTTTCTCTTTCGGTCTTCTGCTCCATCGGTGTCCCTATTTTGAACTGTTCATTGGGTTCCTTGCCTTTTTTCCTCTATCGGCGATGTTCACAAAACTGTACCATCATTGATGTCCTTTATGCTTTGTCATCGGTTCAACACTTGTCAGTGTTCGTCGAGCAATTCTATACAACATTTTCATGTCAAGCATTGTTATCTCATCGGGTATGCAGTGTGTTGTCTGTCAGTTATGCCTATACCGATGAACTTTATCATGTTTTTCACTTAAGTATAGTAATGGAAAAACTTAATGTCATCAAAGATGTATTATCATTTTGTTCTTCCAATCAAGATAGTTCTGTCCATCAAAATTAGGACTCTCTTTCCTGAAGTATGCCATTTGATCTACCTTAAGTTGTTAGGATTTCTCTCTAAGGCACTTGGCTTTGATACCAATTTTTTGGAATAGTCCCAAGGGATAACTGAGAGGGGGGGTGAATCAGTTATCAGCTAGTTTAATTCTTTTCTCCAATTAATTATAGAATAACATTAAGCATTAACACAATCAGATAACACAAGATAGAACACAAAAAATTTTGTTAGGGGGAAACCAAATAGGTAAAAACCCCGATGGGAATTAGCACCCACAAAGAACTATACTTGAGTATAATAATCCCTGTTAGAAGATCTTACAACCCTGTTAGGAGTTGATCTTTACAATGCAATAAGTACAGTGACCTGGTTAAGGGTCGGACCCTGTTAGGGGTGAGGACTCACTGTCCAAAAAGCTCACTGCTAAAATGATGAAGCCTGCAACCTTCAATAAAATAGATATACACTATATATGATACATGAACTGTTTGAGTAGACCTGTTGTCTTGATCAGTTCCAGTGAATTGTAATCTTCTTCTGCTTATTCACATAGATCTTCAACTTTTATAGTCTAACTTTCTATTATGCTCTGTCTTATCTTTTTCACTTCATTTTCCACACTTAGCGATCACATTTGAACTGCTATATGTATCTTCCCCAAGGATAAGGTCAGGACAAATTTAGCAAACACTTCATCAACTTCCTTGTTAGCTTGACTAAGCATGCATTCAAAATTAGGACCGCGCAACTCAAAATAAATAGACACATCGCTTCAAATAGTCAGCTCTACCAAATTGACTTAATCATCACGCTTCTGTTAGAACATGTTTAGTGCCTTTGGATAACCATCTTTAACTCATAACTAAACATGAATACAAACACGCATATCCTAAAGATAGGCGCAACTCAAGAAATAATGTAAAAACATCAGCTCTTAACAAATGATCTTCGAAAACTGTAACTGCCAAAACAGATTAACATAACTCCACTGAAGCTACATATCTGAATATGTGTGAATGCACATAGCAACCGGAACATGTCTACACCATGGAAATAAACAAGCAATCCTCCAAAACATCTATATAGATAATTGCGTATAGGACACCGTTGTATATTATATGTTTCCATCAATGACAAACATACAATCAACAATTTGCACAAAAGAAAATCTCCAACAGTGAGTTCATGGTGGAAGTTTGAGCATCTTGAATTGGTAGTGGAGCTCTAGGAGAGTAGGACGACATAGAGTTGAAACCTCCTAAGGTAGTAGGGTTATAGGTGAGTAAGAAGCCCTAAGAAGTCCTGAAAGAGACTTCATGAAGAACTAGGAGTAGTTCTTAGGAGGGACACAACTACACCATCACTGCTACAGAGTACTTCACCTAGTGGGTGGAAGAAATTTTGCTCACCCTCACAATAGGAGTCCAAATATCCAAGTTTGTCCTCTACCACATAATTTGTCATTTTGGCATTCCCTCCACCATTTTCACAGATCATGGAATGTCATTTGAAAACCAACACATGAAATATCTATGTGTTAAATTCCACATTCACCATCACTTTTCCAGTCCATATTTTCCACAAGGAAATGACCAAGTTGAGGCAACTGACAAAACCCTCCAAAAAATCCTCAATAAAGTTGTCAATAATTTAGGTCATGATTAGCACCTCCAAATCAATCTTGCCCTCTAGGCATATCGTACTTCTTACCACACCCCAATAGGCACCACACCCTACTCACTTGTATATGGTGTGGAGGTCATCTTACCAAGTGAGGTTGAATTTCCATCATAGCGCATTTCACTCAAGAACTTAATTATAGATGAAGACTATCGTGTGACCTGACTCACACAACTAGATATGTTAGATGATAAGAGACAAAAATCCTATGATCACCTCATTGTCTACTAGAACAGGCTTAAGAGAAGATATAAAAATAAAATCCATCCACAAAAATTCCAGGAGGGGGATTTAGTCCTCAAAGAGAACCAAAAGGTACAAGAAGACAGAGAAAAGAAAGGAAAATTTGAGGTTACTTGGTTGGGCACATACATCATCACAACATTTTTTTGGCTTAGGAGTATATAAGTTATCTACACCCAAAGGGGAACCTCTGAATGATCCCATCAATATCATTCACCTCAACCTGTTCTATGTTTGATCCATGCAGTGTACCCTACTTATCTGAAAAAACCCATAAAAGTATAAAATGTCTAGAAAAAATCATTGTCTTGGTGAAAACCTGGTAAATAGGCGCCTTGATGGTAACAAAAATATAAAAAAAATAGAAAAACATGAAAATTAAAGAGAACTAAATCATCCAATGGTGAAAAATTGGTAGTCAAGCGCCTTGGACAAGTATGTGTGGTGAAAAACTGGCAAACAGGCATCACACATAGGAGATCATCCCATTGTCTATCAAAATATCGTTCCCATCACTCTCATCCACCCATCCACCACCCCCAATAAAGTCTCCATCATAGGACGCATATTCCCTGGCTGTCCCATTATTTTACGTACCTATTACATGTTCAAACTGTATGCACCCTAAAATGGTCGCCTAGACTATGGGCCTCCATTCTTCAATTTATCAAATTCCTGAATCAATGCCTTGGTTCATTTTCAATTCAAATCAATTTCCTTGATCAAATCGTAATTAATTCAATTATTTCAATATTTCCTAAGGTTTGATCATTTCATCAATTATCTTATTTAATTAAAAGAAAACATTTCTTTTTATTAAATAAAATAATCTTATTTAATTAAAATCTCTCTTTTAATTAAATAAGATTATCTTATTTAATTAAAATATCTCTTTTAATTAAATAAAATAATCTTATTTAATTAAAATAAAATCCCTCTTTTAATTAAATAAATAAAATCCCCACTTAAATCCCTCTTTATGATGAAAAAGGAAATAAATCACATAAAAATAAATAAAACTCCTTTTTCTTCACACATATTACTAAGTGGTGGGCTTTTCCCACTTACTTTCCTTTTAGGGATTTAGCCCACATTGCTCTTGAGGATGCTTTCCTCTCCACACTTTCCTTTATAAAGAGCCCTCTCCTTCTCATTTTAGAGATAGAGCTTTCATGTTATTGTTATGCTGCAAGTTTGGAGAGCAATTTTGGAGGAGAGTTTGAGTATTTGAGCTTGAACCATGCAACTTCTCTTCTTCTTATCTTCTTCTCTCATGCATCCATGGCAATCTATTTAGATTAGATTCATATTAGTTTAGATTCATATTTTCTTTCATAGATTAAGCTTGCACATTTCCTTTCATAGATTAATCTTGCATATTTACCTTTCACAGATTAATTTACTTCCATGTATTGTTATCATATAGAATAGTTTTCATTCTCATTTGCAATGCATATTTGGTGATCATGGAGACTAGCATTCTTTCTCTTCCTCTTTGAATTTCTCATTTCATGGTATACTTGCATGGGTATAACTAGGTCTAAATTGAGGGCCTTCATCACAAACCCTTGCACTCCATGAATAGAGAGCTATGAGTCACCATTTGAGACCTCATTCTTGAGCAATATTGAATATAATGACTCATAGAAGCGTGTCAACTTTTTAGCACACAAATTATTATCCCTAATTTCTGAACTACACGACAGTCGGTTGTACATTATACCCTATCCCAATCCCTGAGCTTTTCACATACATTTTGTATATATGACCGCTCATTCCAATCTTGTCTCAACATCAGTTCATTCCTATGTTTAGGTCCCCTTGTACATATCCCACATCCTAGGTCATTCATCTTGCAGAAAGTGATCTAGATTCTTTGTTCCTATAACTCCCTTGCTTCGGCAAGTTCTGTTGAAGAAACTCTTGATCTCGTGACTTTCCTCGATAGATATTTTGTCATCCAAACAAAAAAATTTAGTCTCCCCCATTAGAAATTCCTTGCAAGATGTATCCTTCCTCATGTTTGACCTAAATCCAATCACTCCTCCATACTGTTGATCTCTCTGGCAAAAGGCATTTTGTGGATACTTATTTTGGTCTTGAATTTTGATTTTGGTTCTTGATTATCATCTCCATCTCTCTAGGTTGTCATCCTCCTCAAAGTTGCCACGATCCTTTATATCATGGCATATTGCAGATGGATGCACCTCAGATAAGGTCTTGATCTTTTTTTCTGCTTGTGAGTCAGTTGGATATGACCCTTAATTACTCAAACACGTGATCCCTTCGTGATTACATGGTGCATTTGAGAAATGTTGTTTGTTTGTGGGTTACCCAGCATCATTTCTACCTTGAATCCCTCAGGACTCATGTGATGTTGGGGCACTCCTTGGGTGCCTATTGTGTTAGTCCCATGCAACATTGGTGACAAGGCCTTGCATTCCAAGTAACCTTGGTAGGTCTCTAACTTTTCTATATTAAACTAAGTTCTCAAACTACATGGTGGTATTACGTCTTAGAATACCCCACATTCAAGCTTCAAGAAAAACCTCCCATCACTCCCTAGAAAAATCCTATCAATTTCCTAAGCAATCCCATCAAAATCCTCAACAATCCAAGGAACTCCAAACCCATGAAAAAATCCCCCTCAAAACCAGTCCAAACCTAAAAATGCAAAACCCTCCATCCTGATGCAAACTTGAATAATTCACCCTTCCCGTCAATGATGTTTCCTAACCCATTGATTAATTGTGCAAATGTTTAAGCGCTCCTTCTCTCCTAGTTCGCCTCTCATAGCGAGGGTCTAGTCAAACCGTGATATGTTGCATATATGCATCTCACCTATGCATTTCACTCTACATCTCTCTCTCATTTCACTTATTTTGCATTCATCCTTAGTTTGCATTCATTCTTAGTTTGCATTCATTGATAGTTTACGTTCATTTTTAGTTTGCATTCATTTTGATAGTTTGCATTCATTTTTTTTGTTTGCATTCATCTTTAGATTTCATTTATTGTTAATTTTCATCCATTTTTTATTTGCATTCATTTTATTAAGTGCATTTATTTACACATTTAGCTTAGTAACATTAAATCATTATAGTTGTCGCATTTTAAGTTATGAATTAAAAACTTTGGATTTAATTCATTTTAAGTGTTCATTTTAGGTGGGCATTTTATCACTTTGCATTCATTCAATCATTTTAGTCCTCTTGCATTTTTCATCACTTTAGATTGTATTACATACACATGTCACATATAAATTTACATAATAATATGCATCATTATAAATAAGAACATATGCATCCATCACATATATATAAACATGTAAAAATATACATCACACACACGCACATAAAATATATCCTGCATCCACACACGTCAGTAGCTGCATCCTGCATAACATAGATATAGAACTACACATACATGCATTCATCCTGCAACATAAACATGTCAGCATATCATAATCTAATAAAACATTCATCCTACACCAACAATATGTCCATCTATCATAAATCATCCATTTTCATAATACATCCATAAAAAATAAAAACATGGCATATGACACATGAAGCCCACTCAACTCAGCATAATATATAGAGTCCCACAAAAAAAATCAACATAATGTCCCAAAAAAACTCTCACAAAAAAATAAATGTCCAATATCACAGAATCCGAGACTCATATAATACCCCATGGGCCATGTATCCCAAAAATAATTACATCATATCGCATGTCGCATATCACTACCCATCTAGTCTTCCTGTGGGAGGATGGCTCTCTAGGTCCTACATCAGGGTATCCTACGAATCCATGTGCCATTTCGGTCCCAGTCTTGCCTCCATTGTCATCCTAATTCTAGTTTGTATCTGCTAAGTAAACACAAAAACCCCTATCCCTATCATCGGTAGCCTCAGCCCTGTAATCGACATTCCCCTTGGGGTACCTATCCCTATCTCATGCATCTCCCTCGAGGCCCATGTGTCAAAACTCTCAGCATTCTGCATCTGAACTAAACCCCCAATCGACTGTCTCTGAATCTGACTATGCCATGGCCAATGGCTCCATCCCTATCCCTAGCTACTATGTGATGACCCTCTCTCTTTCAAATCCCACCCGAATGTTGGCTAGGACCTCCACTTGTCATCAAAGATTTGTCCACTAACTTGTATGACTCCCTCCTATCTTGGGGCACTGCTACATGATTCATTGATCGATACCACCCCACGTGATCTCTGGCCTCCGCGAGCTCTGTACTCAACCTCAAAATTGTTGTCGTATCAGTACCTCCACCACCTACCCTTGCTAGCTCTACCCTCAAACCCCCAATATCTTGCAACAACCCATCCATCTCCTGATGTATCCTATCACACTCCATCCTATAGGTATCCCTCTCTTGAAGATGTGTCCCTCTCCTCCATCACCGTAAACCCCTCAGTCATCATTTGGGCCACCTGTGTGTGAGCGCCATCCCTCTCCTCCTCACCTCATCCAACTGATGTGTCAACTTTGTGACCTGTGCCCTCAGATCTACAACCTCTATATGGGCCTAATTTCCCTCACAATTCATGGCATCCCTCTCTTGTCTGAGCGTATCTCACTTAGCCTACAACCCATCTCTATCCCGCTGGGTTTCCCTCAACTGTTGACTGGTGGTTGCATGTAACAACTGTAGTGATCTGAGCTACTTTTCCAATGAATCCCCTACCCTTCCTGAGGAGGATGCCCCTCTCCCTCCTGACCCTATATCTGTACCTACATATGTTGATGTCTCTTGTGTCCCTGTCTATGACACTAGGTCTTGTCCCCTATCTCCCTCTCCATCCACCTCCATCTCATCTCCATCTCTTCTCACTGCCTCCTCTCCCTCCTCCTCCTGATCACCATCTCCCCTCACTTCTCTCCTCATGGCTCATCTCAGTAGCACTTCTATGGGTGGTCTCCCCACTCATGCTATTCTACCTGCTCCCATTCCTCCTTCTCTTCTACTCTCTCCCCTCCCCCTAGCTACTTGGGCTATCACCACCCTCACTCTCTCCACCTCTAGTGGTAGGCTTTTCCTCCCTATAGATTGTAACTCTAAAACTAGTCCCGATGCTCCTTAGTGCTCCCTACATCGTTCAACCCCCTGCCAATCCCAGTGCACTAACTGAATATACCTTCATGCTGCGATCAACCCATGTCTATCTAGCAGTGGTCCAAACTTAGACTACCTCTTTCGGGTGGTACATTGGTACCATCTCTCTACATCTGGTACACCCTGGGTGTACTCAAACTTTTATGCCACTTGATTAAGTCGGTACTTCTCAACAATATACTCCCACCTCTCAATCAAAAATGCCAAGGTCATCCCGTAGGGGAGCTACATCTGGTCCTCTAGTCATGGCCCCACTCTCATGTATGGCTTCCATGTGATTCCATCTCTAATCCCATCTATATTCTCCCTCTAGTAGTTTGTATTATCTATATCCTAGTATGTCAACGACTCACCCCATCTATAGACCACTGGTTGGTCAGCCTGTCTCGCTCTGCTACCTACTGGCCTGAGAATGACAATGTGCTCCTAAGCCCATTCTTGGAGTAATGCGGTGAAGCTTATGCTCTAGACCTACCATGCCCTACCATGGTATACAATCAGGTGGAGATCCCTCTATAGCTCTAATAACATCAGGGTCCCCCATGCTCTGGGTACACTCGCATCTACTATCTACACAATCACTAGAATTAGCATTAATGTGATGCTAGTCCCTCCCATGTCAGGGGCAATGTACCCCAAAACTAACCCGCACGCATAGAAGTAGACCTGCCTCGCTATCAGTGCTGCATCAAGATGCCTATCCAGGGCCAGCTATTTGAATCACAAGAAAGGTGCGACACTCGACCCCATCAATATTGTCAATGCCTACTGCTAAGTGGTATCCCTAGCAATCACCTCGGTCCCTCAAATCGGTAAACGGAAGATGCGATAAACATCCTCCAAAGTAATCATCATCTCCCCTATCGAGAGATGGAATGTGGCAGTCTCCGAGTGTCATCGCTCACAAAGTGTTGTCACCATCGCCTTGTATGCCCTCCTATGGGGCATCCATGCCAGATACCCTAGCCCTGTCACATCCACCCGTGCCCAGTCAGCGGATGTGAACTAGTTCACTATACGTAAAACTGCAGTCTATCTCTCTCGTAGTGTTAACCAATACACATACCACTGCAATCAGCCAAACCAAGTAGTGTTAGTATTCTTTTCACACCTCTCTTATCCTAGAAACCCACCCTACTCTTCTCATTTTCCCATTCCCTTCTTAAACCCCTCTTTTAACCTTGAACCCGCGTTCCCACAAAACCTAGATTCTCCCCGCATTCCCACAAAACCTAATCACTCTCAATGGTCTCACAAGTGTGGGAATGCTTAACCTACTACTAGCCCAACCATCGCAAGATTAGAATCTTACAATGACCATACCCTACCCCAGACGACCCTCGTGGGATCACATTTTTTCCCCATTTCATGAATTCTGGTCTGGGAACGAGGTCCCACAAGAAATTGTCTATGGGATCACATTCCTACGAAAAATCCCTAAATCCTACCCCAATTAGTGGTCTTTCCAAAAAATCTAATTTCTCCCCATTTTGACCCTGATCCCACAAACATTTTGTAGGATCATGATCACACAGGACCCAAGGGTGATCCTGTTGAACCCACACTCATGGGAATGCTGACTAACAGTGTAAAACTTAAAAAATAATGAAAAATGCAAAAAACATACTAGGCAAGGTTTTTATCCTACCTGTATATCTAGGGCTCAATGTTGTTGTACACTCCTCATAATGTCTCCTCGATGCCTCAGTCATCCTCTATTTGCCATCACTATGTGCTATATCAGAGCTCAACAAAATGAAGGTTTTCTAAGCGATCAATATGTGTAATTGACCCCTTTCTTAGCCCTCTTGACCTTATATAGCCCCTCGCTTGATGGATTTTTGGCCCTCAAGCCCCCATTTGTATCCCATTTCTTCCTAGGCCCCTCATTTCTTGCCCATACGACATTCAATTACCCAGGTACTCCTCATTTGCCTTTTTCTTTTTGGCCCCATTTCCTTTTTGAGATGCCACCTGAGTCCCTTTTTATTTCCCTACCTCTCTCTTGAGGGGGTATCACCTAGTCTAACTCTCTTCTCCCTATTCTGAGGCAACTTTGTTTCCTATTACTTCTTTGTGTCATCTATTATTTTAAAACATCTTTGAAATAATGTTATTCAAACACTATGACAAAGAGGGGAAAAATGTAGACACCTAAATCTGATTACATAATTAAGTAATCTTATTTAATTCTCTCCTAAGTCATTGATAATTAAATATCCTATATTTATTTAATCTATGTCATCCCCCTAGTTAATTAACTATATTCCAATTAATTATCTAAATGACAACCCATAGTCTGATAATTAATTAAATCCCTCATTCCTTTATTAATTTAAATAGATAAACTTATCTATTTAAATTAATTCACATTATCCTATTATCCCACTTGTGATTAAATAAACCCCATTTAATCTATTTGGGCACATGGCTCCTAACTTTAATCCTCACCCAGCCTTGCATCCTAACCTACTCCAACCACTTGACCCATGATCCTAACTCAAGCCAACCTATTCACACATTCTTACCTCTCTTAATGATTTAATTAACCATGATTAACTAATGTTCCCCTCCACTCATTCTCTCCTCCCATCACATCTTCCTAATCTTCCCACTTTTCTACTAATTATCCTTAATCCAAGCCTAATCACCCCGTAAACATTTGCACAATCATAATCCAAGGATTAATAAATCCTAAGCTACCTCCAAATTCAACACAAGTCACATCCTCTCAAATCCCCAACAATATGCATTAAGTCTTCCTTAAATGCTCGTGCATTCCTCTTACACACTTCATTCATCTCTTACATTCTTGTCCCCTCTCACATCTCCCAAAATGGTCACATTCCCCATTATTCCAAACTTCTTTCCTTATGAAAATTGTCACAACGAGAGGCATTTGAGAAAGCACAATCCATGTGCTCCCTCTCAGATGCATCTCCACCCTTCCTTAGTTTTGTATCTTGACCCTTCCTTCAACCCTCCTCTTGCCTATAAATTGAACCCTTCACTCCTTCATTTTCATAGATACCTTTTATACATTGTTACCATGCCCATTTAAAGAACAAAATCATCATCCATAGCCTTATAATGCCAAAATCCATACTTGTCCTTTGAAGCTTGAGCATAATCCTTTGAGCACACATATCCAATCTTGGACAAACCCAAACATCAAGGAGACTTCATATATTAAGAAGGTTTGCACATTCTTAGGCTCTTTTGGTAATTTTAGTCTTCTTTTGTCTAATCTAGATGTTGTTTTAATAGTACATAGTTTGAGTGTTTTAACTTCTTTATTACATTCCTATTTGAACTCACACTTTTATTGCACACAATACGTTACAATTTTTATATGTTTAAGTATTTGTTATAATTAATTCTTATATTTTTATACATCATTTTGTAACTAGCATTTCAAGTACTATATGTATAGTATATTGCAACCCCCCTCTCCTCTCCCGCTACCATCCCCAAATTGAATCCCTTTATTCCCCTGTCCCGACGTACCCCAGTACCTATGTTACACTGGTCAGAACAAATTAAAAAACTAAGTCTACATTTTTATGATGTAGGATTTCTTGTGCGCTTGGGTTCTCCTACACCAGACTATTAATGTAATTATGTTTCATTTCACTCTTGATTAAAGGTTTACCCTTTTGTTTACTGATCACTGTATCTTTCTCAATGACTGTTTCGATATAAATAATTGGTTTCTTTTGCATCTTGTCTACTAGATTCTCTTGAGTTTGGCATTAGAGAGTATAGGAATAATTCTAACCTTCTGATCCTTCAATAAGATATCATTTCTTTATTATCATGGAATATATAAAAATGTTGTCTGTTCATGATGAGCCTAAAAAGGCTTCTTGAAGCTACAATAAATACCTTTTGTACTATGTGCACTAGTCAAATATGAGCACTAATATTGAAGATAAAATGGAAGATGAGGAGTGGATTATGGGGAGGAAGATAGGAATTTTATAGAGATAGATCAAACCCCCCTTCTGGGAAAAAATAAAACTAAGAAGGTCCCTAAGAAGTGAGACAAACCCCAAATCTCTTGGATGGGGGCTTCTTTACTAATTGTGATATGGAGGAGAACGTGCACTTTACTGCTAATAAGAGGAAGAATTTTAAAGGTAGTAAGAGGGATGATAAAAATAAATCAAATGGAAATATTTTTTTGTTGATGAGAAGGACAAAAAGAAATTATCTCTTGGTGAGGGTGAGGAGACAAGAAAATCAAATGGGAAAGAGAAAATTTACGATTTTGGAAAAAAATTGCATGTTGATTTTAACTTAAGAATTCTAATAGAAAGGAGATTTACAATGCATTGGGATTAGCTAAGGAGGGTGTTGTCGATTAGTTTAACTTGTCCAAGTTATTTTTTCTTGAAATTAACCAAATCAATGTCAAGTTACAGTCTCTTCAAGACAAGATAGATAAAAGGATGTCGATGAGGATTATTCTATGAATAGAGTTGAGAATAGAAATATGTTATTTATCCTTGAAGGTTTGACAAAGGTTACCAACCCACTAAAGAATGATTATGGGGTCTCCATTAAGGAAATATAAGATAAACCTTAGCAAGTGTATCTGAATATGGATAGGATTTTTAAGGTGAGATAGAACACCATTCAAAATGGTGTTAAAGGGCTCTGCAGGCCCACTTCAAATTTCAATAACTTGAGGGAAGAGGACCTGGTGGGGATGCCAAATAGTGCTAATAATGTAGGTGAGATTATTATTAAAGGTAAATAGGGTACTTCTTCATTGAACATGGACCAAGTGGTCGCACTTATAGTCATTCCAAGAAACCATTTGAATTTGAAAAGGAGTTGTAGGAGATGGTCATCCTTCATATTCAATTCAATCAACAAGAACTCAAAGTATTTAATTCTCTTAAGGAATTACAATAGCTTGTTCTTTTTCATGGTTTTGTTTTGTGTTGGTTCGCTAATAGTTGGCTATCAGTTGTATGTGTCTATCTTTTAGGCACTGTTTCTATGTAAAGTGTTTCGAGCCCCTTCAAAACATATTATAACTTTGATAAAAATCATATGCACTTTTCTATGAAGAGCTTGGTGCAAGATTTCAAATTATATTGGAATGTTTGAGGCTCTTGACTTAATTTAATAACTCTAAACATTTAATCTTTCCAGTAGATTATATCTATTCATTCAGCCTCCATTCTAACATTTTTTATCCTTATCTGATAGTGTTACACCTCTCTCTTTGCATGACATGTTGATTTTAAAGATTGGTTAGAAAATAACAAAAATAATAAAAAATAGAAATATAACATAATAAATTAGGTTTTGTATTTGGTCTTCTCTTCTTAATTTTCTTTGCAAGATTCAAGAGATTTGATCGTCAAGGGTAAAATAGAGATTTAAACTTCTACTAAAGGTGGTTTTTGTGGTTTGCTTCAACTATAAGGAAAACTAGTAGGTTGTGCTTGATGGTGGTACTTAAAGGTGGGATTCAGATCACTTCTCAATGCACCCCTATTTTTCTTCTTTCAATCCTTTAAAATTTTCTACTGATATTTTATCTATGTGGATAAGTATGTCTTATTTTCCCCTTCATATTTAGTGTGATGAATCTTATGATGCTATTGATAATGCTTTGGGTAAAATCTTGAAGGTCGAATTTGTGACCAAATCCTTTGGTCATACTTTCTTTTCTCACATTTTAGTTGAATTTGAATTTTAAAAAACTTTGCCTAGTGAAGTCATTCTATAGGTTAATGATACATAGATATGTGTTAGTTAGTGGACTATGAGGGGATCCTTTTCCCTACACTTGTTGATTTCCTTTCAAGCATTTGGCCTCTAATTTCTCCCATTGTGCTCGTAGGTAGCCTTCTTCAACTTGGGAGAGAAATGCCATTTGGGACTACCTTACTATTATTACTAATGTTATTTATGAGTGATGTTGTTTATAGGAGTTCAAAACTACCCATTGCCATTTTTTCTCCTCCTAGTTTAGCTAATGTGCTAAGGGATCTAGGGCCATTTGATGATCTAGTTATTTCTACTCCTCTTTATTCTATTTCTTATTTAATTTCTAGTATTATTTGTTAACTTCCAAATTTACTTCTAACAATAAAATGATAGATGTTGGGTTTAAGGTTTCTTTTGTTGTTTCTCCAGTCAATTGTTTTCTAGAGTAAATCTACTTTAGACAAAATAATGGTTCTTTCTTGTAACCACCTGGATCTGGTATGCTCTGACCATAGACCCTATTTTCCCTAAGTGTGATCATACCCCCAATTATGTTCAGACAACTCTTCAATCGACTGACATAATTCATTCGAATCATATTTAATCTGCTAAGTGATCTAATCACTAATTTACATTAATCACTTTAGCCAATCAAACAAATCAATTCAATTCAATCAGTTCAAATCATAACCTGGCTAAGGTAATTAATTTAAAGGAAATTAATGAAATCCTATTTATACCTCATCACTTGCAAAATCAATCCCCTAGCCTAATTAAATAAATCCAATTTGGCTATAGTCCTAATTAATTATTACAAAGCAATCAAAAGCTTAGATGATTAATTAAATTCCTATTATTGAGTGAATATGTTATTACAAAAATTCATTTCATTAATATTCCCTCTAACCTAACCAATCTCAAATATCCAACCCTGAGTTCAAACTCATCCCAACCCCTTCTCACATGCTAATTCTTCTTAATTAGCTAATTAACCCTAATTAGCTAATCCCCCTCCACTCATTCTCTCTCCTCCCATCTCTATCTCTTTAATAACATGCCTTAAGCCTTAAGCCTTAAGCCTAATCCTAAGCTACCCTTAAGCTAGTCACATTCCATTAAGGAGTGATTAGGAATTCAACCCTCCCCCTTGTAGAAGTTGAGAAATCCAACTTCACAGATCACCAAGAATACCTGTTGCTGAAAGGAAACCAAAGAGACAGAAGCACAGGTTTGGAAAATCTCAGCGGAGTGAGATAAAATTGTATTCCAAAGTAATGAAACAATAATTACAAAAGTTCAACCTTAAAGGTGAACAAAACCCTAAAAAGGTAATAGCTAGGTTGCGCAATATAATTAATATAAAATATTAATTATATGCACCTACGAGGTAGCTTTAGTGAAAATAGAGTACATAGACAACTTAATAATTAAATCAACATGATCTAATTAATAAGTGAAGATAAATAGGTACTGTAACACCCCCCCTTAAGCAAAGCTCAGGAGGTAAGCTAACCTAGTACAGCTATGAAAGCAGGAAAAGAGGGTCCCAGCAACAAGGCCTGATCAGGTACCCAATACAAGGAAATCTCTATGAACCAGAGATAAAGGAGAAAACCCAGTGGGAAAAACCCCTCTCCAAAAAGAGATAAAAAAACATGATGAAAAAACATGAAGGAAGGAAGGCCTCAACAAGACCCCCCAAGGACAACTTCTGTCACCCCAAGCATATAACACAACTGAAGATAGTGCGGAAATGCAAAAGGTTTGGTGAAGATGTCAACAACCTATGCGTCAGTGGGAATGTACTCCAAAGTGAGAATGCCATCCTGAATCTACTGACGGATGAAATTCATATGACGCTCAATGTGTTTAGTGCACTGATGCTCCACCAGGTTGCGGAAAATGTGAATAGCACTCTGATTATCACACCACAGAATAGTATGACGATCAGGAGGAAAGCCAAACTCAGTCATCAACTGTCAAAGCCATAGAATCTCCTAACTAGCATGCACTGTTGCTCTGTACTTAGCCTCTGTAGATGAAAGTGCACAAGAATTCTGCTTCTTGCATGACCATGTGATAGGACCAGAGCTAAGACAAAAAAACAAAGCCAGAAGTAGACTTCCGATCATCAACATCACCAGACCAATCTGAGTCAGTGAAGCCAACAATGTGAGGAGCCCTTGATGTGTAATGAATGTCATACATAAGTGTGCCTTGAATGTATCTCAAAGTATGCTTGGCATCTTGCCAATGACTCTCATGTGGCTCATGTGAGAACCGAGAGACTAGACCAACTGCAAAGGAGAGATCAGGACGAGTGTGTATCGGGTATAAAAAACTGCCAACCAACTGCCGATACAATGTAGGATCCACTGAAGGAGAAGTGAAAGAGGTAGACAAAGTAACACCCGACTGAAAAGGTGTGGGAGTAGGCTTGCAATAAAGCATATCAAAGCACCGAAGCATGTCAAGAGCATACTTCTGCTGGTAAAAAAAGATCCTAGCAGGGGACTAAACAATCTGTAGACCCAGAAAGAAGTGTAATAGACCAAGGTCTATCATCTCAAACTGCTCCATCAATGCGCGCTGAACATCCTAAATCATAGAAGTTGAGATACCTGTGATGAGAAGATCATCAACATATAGCACAAGGATCAAAACCTCATCCTCAAGATGCTGAATGTAGACTGTAGGATCAGAATGACATTGTGTGAATCCTATAGAAAGCAGAAAGGAGTCCCTCTTCTCATACCAAGCCCGAGGGGCTTGTTTGAGACCATACAAAGAACGTCAAAGTCTACAAACCAAGGAGGAATCTTGCACAAATCCCTGAGGTTGCTCCATGTAAATCATCTCAGTAAGATCACCGTGCAAGAATGCACTCTTCACATCCATCAGAAAAATGGGCCATCCCTGATAAGCTGCGAGGGATAAGACAAGGCAAATAGAGTTCATCTTGGCGACAGGGGCAAATGTCTCAGTGTAATCAATACCCTCAACCTGTGAAAAACCCTTTGCAACAAGACATGCCTTGTACTTATCAATAGAACCATCAATAGCAAACTTAGTACGATACAACCACTTGCATCACACTAACTTTCTTCCCTTAGGAAGAGAACAAAGATCCCAAGTGTGATTCTTCATCAAAGAAGAATACTCCTCCTCCATAGCACTGTCCCACTCAGTATGCCCCATCGCTGCCGCAAATGTCTAAGGATCACCACAAATAGCATGAATTAGAAGACTAGAACCCACAATATGAGACCGGGTGCGATGGGAAGTGGAAGGGTCATCAGCCAGAGATCCTGCAGCATCAACTATAACACGAGCCCATCTAGGCATCGATGGAGGATCCTGTGGTGGAGGCAAATGGGGATCACCAAGATCATCATCCTGAAAAGAAACTAGAAGAGATGAGGGAGTAGTGGTGAGTGAAGTAGACTCTGGAAGAGAGGTATCTACTGCAGGAAGGCACTCATCAAACTGGACATCCCATCAAAATAGGACCTCTCTGGAATCAAGGTCAAACAACCTATATGCCTTAACATCCTCGCAGTAGCCAAAAAAAATGAGGTGTCGGCTCTTCTGCTCCATTGCTCTCCTCTGAGCGTCTGACACAAATGCCCATGCTTCACTACCAAAAACCCAGAATGAAGATACATCAGCCTTGACATGAGACCAAGCCTCCTTAGGAGTCATATGTCGAACTACCTTGTGAGGCATCTAATTCTGAATATAGTTTACATAATTGACTGCCTCTGCCCAAAAAGATGAATCCATGGACCTAGACTGTATCATACAATTAGCCATCTCCCGAAGTGTTATGTTCTTTCTCTCTACCACACCATTCTGCTGAGGGGTGTAGGGCACTGAAAAATGATGCTGAAGACCATGTTCAGAGAAAAAATCCCTGAAAGCTTGGTTCACATACTCCCCCCATTATCTGTGTGTATCCGGCGAATAGAAAGACCAGATTGCTTCTCCTCAAATGTCTTAAAGACTCAAAATGAATCAAAGACATCAGACTTTTACTTCAAAAAGTACACCCATGTGCGCCTGGAGAAGTCATCAATGAAAGTAAGCACATATCTGGCACAAGAAAAAGGAGTAGGAAATGACATGAGGTCACTATGAATCAACTCCAATGGTGCCAAGGCATGAGTAGCTCATCCATGAGGAAAAGGATCACTATGTTGTTTGCCAAGAACACAACCCTGACAAACCCCATCAGTGCAAGTAATTTGTGGAAGCCCAAGAACAAGTGCCTATGTGCTCATCTGCTGAAGATATCTGTAATTGACATGGCCCAAATTCTCATGCCAAAGTCTACTAATTGAATCTGCATGTGCTATAAGAAAGGAACCTGTGCTTGTAGAAGACTCAAATCCATCAAATTTGTATAGGCGGGATGCAGTGTCAACACTCCCAGTGGCCACAATCATATCAGAATCATGTAAGTCCCGAATAACCACATCATGTGGTGAGAACTCAACTATATTACCAGAGCCAGAGTGGCAAATCTGATAGATAGACAATAGGTTCGTCAAAATGTCAGGGACAAAAAGAACATCCTGAAGAGAACCCCCAGCTAATGCAACAGAACCAGAACCCAAAACTGAAAGATGAGATGAGTTCCCAACAATAATCTGTGAGGTAGCACAAGGAGAAAGTGAGGTGACCAACTACTGAGTGTGAGTCATGTGGTGAGAGGCACCAAAATCAAGAATCCAGGTGGGCCCAGAAGTCATTGCTTGTGCAGTAAGAGCATGACCTTTCCCTGCAGGGGAGGATGTGGAATGAGGAGCTGAAATATGATGCTCTTGCATGGCTTCCTCTAAAGCCTCCAAACGTTTCTAGCACCTAGAAATAGGATTTCCATCCTTTCCACAAAAACTACAGGTCTCAACTGATTTCTTCTTAGTCTTGGAGGTAGACTCAATAGACTTCGAAGAAGATTTACCCTTGGAAGGGTTAGCTGGAGGTTTAGAATCAATTTTCTATGTAGGTTGGAGGAATAATCATTGCCTGCTAAATCTTTCTTCGGTTTGGCTTTCTATTTTGGTTTCCCCTGTGAAGACTAAGCAACCAATGCTTGGCTAGAAGAGCCAAAAGCATCCATCTGTTGGATCTTTTCCTGTTCCCATGTCAACCGATCACAAAATGTCTTGAATGAAGGCATGGCGTGTCTAGTACCCAAAGCACCATGGTGGAGTAGAAAGTAGAAGAAAATACCTGATACTGTCCTCTCAACTTTGAGAGTATCAAGAAGATACACTCATCGTCTGTCTTGTTTCTCCCACATCCCTGCAAAACTGAGCGCAGAGATTTGAACTTCATCAAGAAGTCCTCCATAGTGGGAAAGCTGGTAGGAGTCAAAGTGGTCAGCTCTGCATCAACTTGTAGTGCCCAAAACTCATTCACTGTGCCAAACAAATCTGAAAACTTTCCCCAAATGGCCCTAGGAGTGGTCAAACCATCTAGGTGAAAAAGGAAACTGTCAGAGATTTTCAGTGCAATCAAGCCCATGGCTTCATCCATTTTATTCCTGTGCTGAAGAACCTCAAAAGGATAGTGCAGGATAGGTTGGTTTTCGTCTAGACATGACCATAGGCCACGTGACATGAGTATCCTGGTCATGTGTGCTTTCTAGGTGTGGTAATTATGCGGTGTCAGCTGGGCCACAGAGGGGTCCGACATTGAGAGAAGAAGAAGACAGAAATAGAAGGGTCATTTTTGAATGTAAATGACATAAATCAAAAGCAACCCCCCACAAATGTATAATTCTATCCCCCATACAACAAAGAAACAATTACTGAAAGAACAAAAAATGAGAAGAAAACCTACACGCCAGATGCAGAGAGGGAGGAAATGGAAGCCTCTACTTCAACGCCCAAATTGAGGGATCAAATAGTCAAATCAGTAATCAAGACTAGCACCATTGCGTCTGGCTCATAAACACCTTTCCGACGATGTTTTGTTTTTTGAAAACGGACACCGTATGCTCAAGTTATGGCCAAAAAACCAACGATGCCTCCAAAAAACAACTCTCTGGAAAAAACTAGACACTGGAAAAAATTTGACAGTAAAATGGCCGTCACCCGTTTGCGGAAAAAAATTTGACGGTCGTATGGCCTTTGGCTGGAAAAATTTTCTGGTTGCTGGAAAAATTCAAAAGTGCCAGAAAAATTTTGAAAAATGGTCGGAAAAGAAATCCGGCAGGGTGATGTCAGCAGTGACGTCACCACTGTCTTGTCAGCGTTGGCAAGCGGCGGCAGGTGGCAGGCCGGTGGTGGGCTGCCGGTAGCGGTGGAGACTGGGTGGCTCGCTGGCGGTGACTAAGCGACGCCCGGGCGGCAGCCCCGGTGGCTGGTGGGCGGCGCGCCAGCTGGGGCTGGGCCGGGGTGGTGCCGGGGTGGCGCGCTCCGGCAGCGCCTGCGCAGGGTGTAAAAACCCTAAAAAAATCAATTTTTTTAATAATTTTTTTTAATTTTTGAGTCATTTTTTGAGCCGTATGGCCTAGGAGGGAGAAATTTTTCCTCTAGGGTTACTGTGACCAAAACTAGCAAAGTTTATATGTATTTCGACTCACCTGGGCCTTTTGAACACAATGGTGGAGTCCGTTTTGGCTCAAACAGCTCCAAAAAATAGTGCCTCCTCCAAAATGAAGAAGAAACCCCAGAGAAGTTGTGGCTTTCATCTGCGACTCACTGCTTCAAAAACCCTCAGACTAGGTAGCAGCAAGGAAGCTTTGATACCATGTAGAAGTTGAGAAATCCAACTTCACAGATCGCCAAGAACACCTGCATGCAAATAACATGTTGCTAAAAGGAAACCAAAGAGACAGAAGCACAGGTTTGGAAAATCTCAACGGAGTGAGAGCAAATTGTATTCCAAAGTAATGAAACAATAATTACAAAAGTTCAACTTTAAAGGTGAACAAAACCCTAAAAAGGTAATAGCTAGGTTGTGTAATATAATTAATATAAAATATTAATTATATGCACCTAAGAGACAGCTTAAGTGAAAATAGAGTACATAGACAAATTAATAATTAAATCAACATGATCTAATTAATAAGTGAAGATAAATAGATACTCTAACACCCCTTAAGTCAAAGTTGTCAGGCTTGAACTTAAACCCTCACCCATGCTTCTTAAACCCTCACCCATACCTCATTAATACTTTCATAAATGAAGCATTAATGGCTCTTACATATTCCTTCCACCACTCCTCATTAATGAGTCTTACACTCTCATTA
>MU223776.1:3572326-3595051 GCA_018584345.1 Thuja plicata
CATTTCATTAATATTCCCTCTAACCTAACCAATCTCAAATATCCAACCCTGAGTTCAAACTCATCCCAACCCCTTCTCACATGCTAATTCTTCTTAATTAGCTAATTAACCCTAATTAGCTAATCCCACTCCACTCATTCTCTCTCCTCCCATCTCGATCTCCTTAATCACATGCCTTAAGCCTTAAACCTAATCTTAAGCTACCCTTAAGCTTGTCACATTCCATAAAGGAGTGATTAGGAATTCAACCCTCCCCCTAAAGTCAAAGTTGTCAGGCTTGACCTTAAACCCTCACCCATGCTTCTTAAACCCTCACCCATACCTCATTAATGCTTTCATAAATGAAGCATTAATGGCTCTTACATATTCCTTCCACCACTCCTCATTAACGAGTCTTACACTCTCATTAATGACAACCCTTCTAGAGTCTTCTCCCCTTCCTCCATTTCTCCTATAAATAGGATGGATTTTGAGGTCAAATGGCCCTGAAATTGGAAGTCTTTTATTGTATTGTTGTAATGCTCCTAATTTTGAAGAGTTGATAGCATCCTTATGCTGCCCATATTTGGAGAATTGAAGGAGCAATCTCATGTTTTTCATGTTTTAAGGATTTTCATAGTGCTTTCTAGCTTATTTCTTAGTCATATTGTTATACTCTTCATTTCTAGAGCTAGATTGCATGTTTTTGAGTCATTTAGATTACTTTTCATTTGAATCTTCCGTTCTTAGGTTGTATTTGTCACTGGAATATGCATAATTTGAGGGCTATTATGTCATTTTTCATACTCCTAGATAGGAAGCAATAGATCGATTTTGGTGATTGCTCTGCTTGCTAACCCCTTGTTTTCACTAATTCAATGATTTATTGAAGTGTTGTGTCTCTTAACAGGTACAAAAATCACACACACATTTCTAAGGTTCACATTAGGGTTAAGGATTCTTCTATTGTATCTTTTGTTAAAGATCTTGTCCCCGATGATTTTGTTCTATCTAACTATATTTTTGTTAGCTGACCTTCTTCTTTTATAGGTCAACATTGTTCTTATTTTGATGACAAGTTGACCAAGATAGTTTTTCAACATAAGAAGAAATATCCCACTAACAAGTGTTCACCTTCTTAGATTAGATTATTTGATAGACAACCCCGATCTCCAATTGAAAATTGGATGTATCCTAACCGGTTCTAACTCTTCTGCTACTTTGTTGGTTGCCTTGTTTTTCTATTTCAACACAACAAATCATGTGGCTCGCCATGAAGACTACATCTAGGAGACAGAGGGCAAGGGCAATATCTTTATTAACTAGGTGTTAATTTTCTATCATTGCTATTTGCCTCCTTTTATTTAATGAGTTAAACATTTGTATAAAAGATTAAGTGCAGATTATATATAGTGTATAAAAGAAATGGCGAATAAATGCGTTGCCCTACTTTCTTGTGGTTGGTGAACCACATAATATGTTGTGTTATATTGTATCTATTTCATTTTTTCTAATTGATAATTGATAGTATTTTATCTGCTCTGTAAAATCAACATGACAGAGATAAAAAGACTCTTGATATCTTGTTAAGCTAAAGTACCGCTGGTTTGTTTTTCATTTTTCTCATTCAATCTATTTGAACCCCACTGCTCCATGTCTCTTTTATGATCTTGCTTTGTGGAGCTTTTTGTGGACTAATAATTTCTTCTATACTTAATCAAAAGAAGAAGAAAGAAGAGTAATTAGCATCTCCATATGTTTGAAACAACCTTCCGCAATATCTGCAATCAACAGAATCCCAAATAGTTGGTGGCATGCAAAAGCAGTAATAACCACTATAAAGACACTGTGACAGCTATAGTTCCATGGGGGAACCTTAAAGAGGAAGAAAATAAAGAATGATAACTTAAAAAAGGAACTGAGCGTGCGTAACAACAATCTCGGAAAGGACTAGGTAAAAGTGGGCATTAAGAATCAATGGAAATCATTTTAAATATAATCTCATAACATGACTTGTTTTAAACCATTTTGCTTTATTTTAAAGTAGAAAAGTTTGTGGGATCGAACAGCACGCATTCCTTTCTTTTAGCTTGAATGCATCTCTGCTAGCAAGCAAAATGAATATTAATGCTTTTCATAAGTGGGTATTGAGAATATTGGAGAGAAAAAAAAAAGATAAAGAAAAAAGCAATTTAATGGTTCCACCATGATAACAATAATATTGTATTGTAAAACTTCATCCATTGAAATTGTGCATGCTATGGTGGACAAAGCAGAAAAAAGGTTCCTGTATGTTTTTGTCATTACATCCTATTGGCATTGAAAATCCACCACCTTTACGTAAGTTCCTGTCCATATTCATTCTCTCTTTTGACCCATCTTCCTTCGCACATGTTTGATGATGATACATACATTACCTGTATTCTTAGGTTTACCAGCTTTCTTGCTGTGTGTCTTTTTCTCAAGTCATTTCTGCCCACATCCTGCTATTATTAAAATGTTTCTGTTGTATCACGGGCGGTGATGTACAAGTCCACTTTTCTTCCTATTGTCTGATGCTATGTGGAAGATTTGCAACATTTTAATTACTCCCATCATTCCCTGGGCCCCCAATGTTCCACAATTTGTTGCAATGCCCTCTCTTCACTTTTTTGCAGTCTCCCTGTCTCTTCACCTAATTATATCTTCTTCTTGTATTTTGCTCCTCCTTCCAACCATTGGGTGATGATCTCATTATTCTTACCTTGTGGAGTTAGTGGGGTTAGAATAGAGATAAATAAGATGGCGATAGAAGTGGTTGCAAATGGACAAACTCTACACTGTTTTTCTGATTTCTTTTCTTTGATGGAGGATTTATATGATTGTGAAGAATTTTTAGTTATAAAGTATGAGTTTTCAAATTGAGGAGAGATATTCATTCCTCATCTTGTTTTTTAGTTTGAAATTTGTCCATATGACTTATCATTCCAAACTGAATATTATCACAAAGAATGTTTAGATATCTAATATGGGAGTAGAGTTCTTAGACTAAGAAGAGATACCCATTCCACTAAATTTGCCCAAGAACGATCCTATTTCTATCTTTTATCTGATTTTTTAGTTTGAAATTGTCCATATGACTTATTTTTTATCTGATTTTTTAGTTTGAAATTGTCCATATGACTTATTTCTCAAAGACTCAAAATTTTTTTAATTATCTGATATAAGAATACAAATTCGAAATATCCATTCCACCAAATTTATTCCAATTATAACCTAATTTTATCCCTTATCTAATTTTTTAAGTTTGGAATCGTCCATATGACTTATCCTTTTGAACCGGTATGACTTATCCTTTGAACCGGATTAAGGTTTAAGAGGAGACAAACTATGTATACTAGCTGAACTGGATATTAATCATTGATTTTATGGGTTTTATGGGTTGCAGAAAGGTTGTAGTGAACTATGGTTCAGTTACTTAGATATGCTTAATTGTCTGTAATACTTGTATATTCTCAATGTTTTGCAATGTAAACTTATCAGCTCAAGAATGAATGTGAATGTGGGCGTTTGATGTGTTGAGATCATTTGGAGGTTCTGTTCTTCGATGCACTGGACTGAATTTTATTGGAAGATGTTGGTTTATCTCACAGCTTCGAAGATCTTCTATTCACTGTTTTTAATGAGATTCATAGATAATGTATATGGCTATTTGGAATGATTTCTACTTCATAATTCACCTATTTTTGTGGAGAAACATTAGTTTTGTGGTTTTGAACTCCAAAGAGGAAAGTAATGTAAGATGCATATACAATTTTTTTTTTTTTTAATTTTTTTTAAGAAATGGGGACGATCTCATCCGATTATAGCTTTGGTAACTAAGAAAATATAAATCATTTTTTGAGCACTCAAATTAAAAAAAAAAATTATTATTATCATAATATATGATTAAAAAATTATAGATAAATTAAAAAATATTTCTTAGATATTATTTTGTATTACAATGTATTATAATAATTAATTATGTTGAAAATATTCAACTATTGAAAAAAGTTTTTTTAATAATTTATTACAATTGGATTGATAGATACAAAAATCTAATGACTGAGTAAAAATTATGAATTAGGTAATGTTAAGTCATTGAATATTATTTCAAGAACAAGGATGAGCTCAATTGATTGTAACTTCCATGACTTTTTTTTATTATGAATAAAATATATCAAAATTTATAATAATTAGAAAGTAACACCTAATATCATTCAAATCAATAAAATATATTTTATCCAAATATCTTTTAATTATTATCACAATACATGATGAAATATCATTTGATTGTAGCTTCCACGACTTTGATCAATATGAACTAAATAAATTAAATTTTATAATAATTAGAAAGTAACATCTTATATCATTCAAATCAACAAAATATATTTTATTCATTATCTTTTGAATATTACCATAATACATGATAAATAATCATCACTACAAATAAATAAATGACAGGTCTTGCCAATTTCTAAAAAATTACAATTATTATTTTTGTTTTGAACTACCAAGAAATAATTTAATTTGTATATGACTTTGTTCATTTTACTAGTTTCCAATAAGACTTAAATTGATAGGTAGGAAAATTTGGCTAGGAAAAAAGTAAGTTAGGTTTTATGTTAAGTCATTGGAGTTTAGACATATATTCAATTTTTTTCAAAGAAAGAGGATGAATCTGTTCATTTGATTGAATTTGTTCAACATAAAAATTATAAATAGCAAATAGTAATAATTAGAAAGTAACACCTTATATTATTCAAATAATATAATATATTCTATTCAATATCTTTTAATTATTATCACAATATAGGATAAAAGTATAATTAATATAAATAATTAAATAATAAAATTTCTAATAAATTTTAATAAATCTATAACCATCATGAAAATTCATTATATTGTTTTGACATCAAGAAATATTTTTTTTCTATATGACTTTGTTTATTTCACTGATTTCTATGGAAAAACAAAATAAATTAGGTTTCATGTTAATTCATTAAAGTTTAGACACGTTATGTACTCATTTTTTAAAAAAAATGAGAACAAACTTATTTGATTGCTTTAAATTTGTTCAATATATAATATTAAAAAATTAATAATTAGAAAGTAACACCTTATACTAGTAACAACAATAAAAAAATATTATATTCAATATAATTTAATTACTATTATAATATATGATAGAAATATCATTTATATAAATAATTAAATAATATATAAATATCATTAATATAAAAAATATATCTAATATTTAAATTATTATTAAATATGTATATATGCATGTTTAACAATTTATCATTGCTACTCTTTTATATTTATGAACTTTTAGATAAATATTTTAAAATTTAGATATAAGCTTAAATAATCAAGTAAAGAATATACAATTAGACTCAAATCAAGGGAGTAGAGAGACTAGTATGTAATTGGGAAGGGTTAGCAATAATATTTTTAATGATGTTATAGTTTTAAATTTTGGATTCATTTTTTTGTTTTATTTTAGTAAGTAACCAAATAAATTATTGAGATCTAGAATAAGGATTCAATGAAAATTATAGGCTTCTAGTGAGAACCATATTGTTATAGACATTTCCAATATGTGGCATAGTTGATCTACATCATGTGAACATGTCTCTCTATTGTGACCAAATATAATGTTCATATACTTTTTAAAGTTTAATGTGCCTTGATATATTGCTAAAAGATTGTGTGCTAAGAATTATAATGAAACTTACTTTAAACCAAAAGTTAATGATACAAGTTTATATCAATTGCATCTTTAAGGTTGCTTCATAATTCCATAAACACACCACATAGATAATTCAAGTGTCTTAATTAAACTAAAATATAATTAGATGTAAAATTTTAATTCACTTATGAATTATATTGTTCTAGTTTATGATTCTACTAATGTTATTTGATACCAATTGATTTCTAAGGGCCTATCTAAATCTCTATCTAAGTACATATTCTTAATTTCTCAATTTAATATTTTTTACATGTGGTCTCAAAGATAAAAAATATACTCCAAATGGGTCGTCTTGGGATATAAAAAATAGAATTTAAATTAGGTGGAGTATGTCATACTAGTGTGACCCAACCAATAGATAGGGTTGTTCTACTGACCTTGTTGAGGAAGGGACTTAAAGAAACGGGCCAAGTTAAACTAATATAGTGTATAAGAAGGTTTACTATGTGAGTTAGTTTGTGTCAAAAAAATTAAAACTAAGCACTATGACAATATATTTAACAAGGCTTGATCAAAATGGTATAAAATAAATGTGTATACACTTTTATACCTCACATGTTTTAGCTTGAAAAGTATATTACAAAAACCTACAATTAATAACCTTATATGCATTAAGTATGAAGTGAAAATCCTATAGTGAGATAATTCATGTGGTGTATACCATGATCTATAGGTCAATGTGAAATTGGAAACTTTATGTCCTTAACAAAAATACATATTTGTGAATAGTGTATAAGATATAATGACACATATAGTAGTTATACAATCTTACTAATAGGCCACACAACATATGCCAATGGTTGTTATGTAAAAATGATGTATATGAAATCATAATACATAAAGTGATCATAGAGTTAGAACCAATTCATAGAGTTATAACCAATTTACCCTTATAACATCCACGGGCATGAAACCATGTATATATAAGAATTTTCAATAAGAAATGTATTTCCCTTTATTTTGATTCCTTAAATTAAATATATGATATTAACATATAAAATTGATTTGAAGAGATACAATAAAGATCGTGCAAAAAAAGATGGCTTTTGTTTATTTATTTATATATTTTGCTCATTCTACACCTAAGTAGACTCAAATCTATGAATTGTATGCATAGTTTATGTATGTGGGAGATTTTTTCTTGTTTTCTTATGTACAAATTTATAATAACATTTTCTAATGAAGATGAATCTCTATATTTAATCAAATTACAATATATGATTTATGAAGCGAGTGATAAAAGAATATTTATTTATTTAAACATTTTATTAAAAAATATTTAATATTAAATGAAAAAAATCTATAAAATTATAATTAAATTATTATTATTAAAAATATTTAAATGATTATTATTTACAATTTAAAAAAAAAATAATGATTATGTATTATTAGAGTTTTATTTAAAAGTGACAGAAAGATTATCAAAACATCATTATAAAAGTGAAGTGATACATAAGTACTAAAAAATAATGGTATAATGATTTATAATAAACAAAGTAACATATTCTGGGAAAGGTAGAAATAAAATGATTAAGTGATCATCACTTTTAATGGGAAATAAAAAGATAGAATGATAAGATAATAATTATAGGCTTTATTCACAGGATGATTAAATAAATTTAATGGTGAATAATGTACAGACCAACTTGTAGCATATTCAATACTTTACATTGGGAAAAGCTGTGGTTTCATTCTAAACCTCCATATTGTTCATTTGAACCCTCACCATTTACTAAAAGGTTGAGACTTATTTTATTATTTAAACATAGAAAATATTTGATACATACATTTATACATTTGTATACTTATTATCATAGTTTTAATATATTTATTTTGAGGGAGGGGTTTATATTGAAGTTAGATAAATGTTTAATTTGTGGAATCCATTTATCGTTCTTCTAGACAAGAACGGGATATGTGTGGTGAATAACCAAACTTTGTAATTCTTACTTTATAGTTCTTCTGGGCAAGATCGGCTTAGCTCAATTCTTTCCTAGTGGTGGAACTTGTAAAATAAAGAGATAATAAAATATTAATAAATAAAAATAAAGAGATAATAAATTATTAATAAATAAAAATAAAAAATGGATGGACTACTATTTAAATTATTATTATTAAAAATCAATATTTCTACTATAAGTTTAATTCACCTAGACGGTTTTGTGAAAGTAAGGAACATTAGGAGCTAACGTTAAAATATTTGGTGTGGGCGTAAAAACGAGGAAAAATTTATATCGTGTGATTGACTTGACACGTCATGTCTGACACACCACTGACTATTTTGCTGCTTTATTAATTTGCTAACGTCGAATTTATTATTATACCAAGCTTTGTTGGGTAGGTAATTTATGTACATTGGAAACTTTTACAGAACATATTGAGGTCTGCAAGCACAAAGGTAAAACAAAACAAAAAAAAATTCTTTCTTCTTTTATCGATTCCGATTCCGATTCCGTTTAAGAGCGAAACCTTTCTAAAAACAAAACTAGATTCCATGCATTGTCATTTCTGAGCTGTTGAATTGACATTTCACACTTGTCTGTTAATCTATCGTCCAGTCCAAATTCAACATTTGACCGAGGCTGGAATTCGCAGGGAGATCTGAAAGGTCTGTCATTAGATAATAATTTCAGATTGACATTGGATGCTTTTCGTGAATTTCAGATAATAATATTAAAACATATTTTTTTGTTGTTTAAAGATCAGATCTCAGGCATCTTTTGGAAATAAGATTAAAATAATTGAAAGAAAAATGGTTTTGAATTCAAAGCAGATCTAAGGAAATCCTTGAGCAAATAGATCGTGGCTGTTAATTCAATTGCAACTGGAAAAAATGTGTAAATTATGTTCAGGGTTTGAGATCAAGACTGTGCAAGGATAAACGGAAGGAAATCGGAGGGGGAAAATTGTTAATCTTTGTTTTATAATTGAAATTATAGAGCAGCCACTGTTTCTGTGCAAAGATCCTCTTAACTTAGTAGAACAAAAGGAGATTTACAGTATAACCAAGGTGACGAGTTTCTATTTTGATTTTATTATTTAAGTACAGGTTACAGATCATAATTTACAGTTACGATGATATCATGTGTTCGCTGGCTTCCCAAAGCTCCTTTGCTTTTTCCGGATCATTTGCTATGGTAGATGTGCATTCTTCGTTGCAATCTGAGAAGTATTTACCCGAATTGTTGTGTAATTCCCGATGAACAGAGACATAACAGGTTGTTGACGCTGCCTGTCCAGATATAAAAGCATAAAAGTCGTGAGCCACTCTGATTTATTCTGATCCGAGATCTTTTCGGAAAAGCAATTCTGGACATTTTTTAAAGGTAAAGCGCATTTATTCAGCTGCATATTCGTCCTACAGATCCCTATTCTAAAGTAAATGCATGTGTATGAATTAAGTGCCGATTGCCAGAATAATTTCACGAGATAATTTTCCTATGAAAACTGTGGAAATGATAGGCGACTCCGAAATAAAAGATCACCTGAGGAATTGATTTTAAAAGCTTTGACGCGAGGAAGAAAACTAAATCTGCAGCAAACATAAATTGCTCTTTTAATTAGCTTTCTAGGGTTGAAAGTATATTGAGTTTACCTGCAAATAAACGAAAAGAAATAGAAGAATAAGATTTAACCTGTGATAAGTCCTTCACGATCTCTTGTAATTCTTGTCCTCACGATCCCTGGATGAACAGAGTTCGCTGTAACATTTGCCTTCATTTCCTGAAATTAAACCAGAAACTTGTCATTTTATCGCCTGTGCTATCCAAAGCCTCGGTTGGCTGTACAATAAAAAGAGAATATCGCATTAGATTGCAGTCTACAGGTTGTCTGTACCTTGAGTCGCAAGGAAAGTTCTTTAGTATGTAGAATATTTGCCAGCTTAGATTCAGCATATACACGCGTTGGGTTGTACCTGTGAAGCTTACAGAAATAAGCTGGAAATCGCCTATAAAAAATTGTTGACTACTTTTCTCAGAAAAGATTGCAATTGGAAAGAGAAGCGGAGTCCTGGAATTGTTACCTTTTTCGATCGTTTAATTGGCGGAACTGAATTCCATCCTTGCCCAGCCAGCTATGAATGACAGAAGAAACATTCACGATTCTTCCCTGAACGCCTGTCTCGTCCGCCGTTTGCACCATTTTGTTCAGCAGCAGTCTTGTCAAAAGAAAGTGGCCTGAGTGTACGCAACAACATTTAGAACAGAGCAAGCCTTACAATTATTTAAAGATTCTTGACCAAGAAGAGGAAGCCATTACCGAGATGATTAGTGGCAAAGGTCATTTCAAAGCCGTCCTCCGACAGTTGGAACTGGTGACAAAATTTTCCGGCGTTGTTTCTGCAAATTCCGTAGTCAAATACACCGCGGTTTATAATTCCCAGAAACATTCAAACCATGGAAAGACTAATTTACTTTCTACTTACATGAGAATATTGAGCGGTAATCCAAGCGATTCGAAGTTCGCGGCAAATTTTTTTATCGACGTGAAGGAACCGAGATCTAGTTCCATCACAATGATCTCCGCTGTGGGAGTTTCTTTCAGAATGCATGCTTTAACTTCATGGGCTGCTTTCTGATTTCTGGCAGGGATTACCAATCTTGCCCCTCGCTTGGCTAATACTCTCGCCGTTTCAGCTCCAATCCCCGATGTTGCGCCTACAGAAATGCAAAACAGTTGTGAATCCCTGGATGATCCTTCGGAATTACCATTGCAGATGGATGCAAGCAGTTTCTAAATTCGATTGGGTTTTGTATCACACTTTGTGATAAGAAAATAAAACTACTTACCCATGACCTACAGATGGGTTACAAGCTTTAGAAAATTATACACAGAGATAAAAGACTAGAACGAAATAAAACACAGGACACTAGATCAGAGGAATAAAAATTCTGTTACCAGTAATTATTGCAGTGAAAGAATGGAGGCAACAGTCAGCTGTGACATCTTCGGCCGTGGATTTGGAGCCAAAGCCGCTGGGCCCTGCTGCGCCAATCAGGTATTTAATCGTCTTTACCACCATTTTTGCTTTTTAAAAACACCAGAAAACTCTGATAAAGTCGACCCACTACTGCCGCCTGACACCTTTGCCCATAAATATACTACCCCACCTACGCCATAACACAAATGATTGAAATCTCAGTAGAAAAGTCTCAGAAACAACAGAAGAGCATGTAGACCTCTCAAATTAAATTCAGTCTGGCTGCCTGGCACATGCAACAGAACCTCCTAAACAATTTTGGGCATGTAAACTAATGAACTACCTATGCAGAAAGACTTTCTGTTTTTAAGGGTTTAAATAGATGCGCAGGGCTTGGATAGTGAGGCTCCACCTTACGAATTGCACATGCACTTTAGGGTTAAAATTTAAAAAAAGAAAAAGAGTGGGTAGATCAGGATTTGTTCATGTTTATGTCTGCTAATAGTCAATTCTGTCGGCCCCTTAGTCAACTACGTCACTACTCAAACTCAGAAACTGGAAGTGCAGGTGATGAAACAGAACTATTCCCATCACTGTCTTCCTTGTCTGTGAACTCGGCAGACCGAAAAGACCCCTCCACTGATGCCCACTGCCCACTTTCTGCCTCTGTCATACACCAAATACCCATACTTTCACAAAGGAAAAATACCCATTACCCATTACTTTCAAACAGAAAAATACCCATTACTACATTACTACAGGCCCGTCTTTTCTTACAATACCTAATTCACCAGTACCAGATCCAGAACCATACAGTACAGCCAAGTGTCTTGTTTCTCCACTGCATCCTACAGAACAACGCCCCTTCATATGAACTAGAACCCTTTTCCCAAAATGACAAAACATCTCAATCAAGATTTCAATCAGCGGATAAAAGAGAGTACTAGGTGGGTAATACTAGAATCATACAAAACTAATTAAATTAGTTACAGATGTCCAGTACTAGCGAATATGACAAGGTAGTAATCATTCGGCTGAGCATACGAAATGCGTTTCTGAGGTAGTGGCTAAAAAGTCGAACCTGGTATATTGTTAATCACGTAGTGGGGTGGGTGCCAACAAGAACTCTGGCCCACATTTGTCGGGATGCTCAATTTGGTTCCAAGTTCGAACCCCACTGACACTCTACATTAACCATAAGAGGGGGAAAACGTATGAGAATAAACTTGTAGACTGTACGGCATAGGCAATAGGAAGGGCAGGCTCACACAGTAAAAAGTAAGCTCCCACTTAAGCTTGCTGGTTGAGTGGGAGACCAGAAGGTTTGTAGAAAAAATAGTTGAGTTGAATCGGGCAAATGCTGCAGTTGAACAGTGCAACCACCAGACCAAAAGTAAAAGCAGGATGCTACTGCATTGGACGTCCGTGAAACGATGGGATTTGCATTTAACATTTTTTAATTCTAACAACAAACTTTCCCTACATGAGACAACAATAGGACCCTGTATGTAATCATGGGATAAAAGAAGAAATCAAAAAATATTAATTACTGGTAGAGCAGTCCTTGAATTGGTTGTGATTGTAAAGAATGGGTTATTAAAACTCTCCTAACTAATGTGAGTTCAAATAGGGTACAAGATGCACCTGCCAATTACATGGCAGCAATTATGAACAAGAAGCTTCCCATTGCTCCATAAAACGGGACAGTCATGATAACACAATAAAACACAAAAACAAACCCCCTTTTTTTCGTTAATGGTACTATATTATTCTATGCTTTTCTCATAAATTTCTCCTCCTTGCTCATGCATGGTTCGTGTGTAGTATGTACCATCACCGAAAATGGATCTAATGGCAACTAACTTTTTGATTTTTCACCCCCCCCACCACTTAAATAGGTGGAGGGCTTAGCTATATTATAATATCATTTAAGATATAATGAGCACTTAATTATATCAATATATTTATTTTGTTGGCTTACTTTTAAAGTATGATTTATGATATAACCATATAGGAGGTTTTTATTTTTGGATGTCTATTTTTTTTTGGGATCATTTTTAGATATAATGAACATTAAGTAGATTGTACAATAAAGAGTTTTTAATAATATTGGAGGTCTTTATTTTTGGATGCCTATTTTTTTGGACCATTTAAGATATAATGAACATTAAGTAGATTGTACATGGGATTTCTTCTCAATAATGATTCATGAAATATGAGTTAATAAACTTGAGTAAGATATTATGTGCTTGAAATATAATAAAATATGGCATATATTCAATGAAAAATGTTATAATTAGATACTTTTAATTTTATTTGATTTGTGTGGGAATAATCTATAAGAGGTGTGCTATTTGCATAGTTTATACTAATAAATATAGAAATTGTTCTAGATAGGTAAGTTATGGTCATGGTTGGCCACTCTATTACATATTAAACTAAAAGATCAAAGAGCATACATATTATTGCTTCAAGGCTAGGGAGGTGTTTTTGAGAAAAAGGTCACCAGAAGAGGCTTGTAAAATATCCTAAAATAGAGTAAGTTGGATAGAAAAAGTGCCTCATAATGTATTTGGGGGAAAGAAAGTGTTTTCTTTGCAATTCTTTTATACTCGCTTTTAGCTCCACTTCTCTAGAGTAAAAGACGAGCATCCATGGGCCCATTACTATTCCATCTCATATCAACTAAGGATCATCTTAACAAAGAAATAACTCACTACTCAAAATGGAATCAAGTCGTGTAGGAAATTGTTAATCAACGTTTCTACCTAAACTTGGATGAGTAATTTGAATCAATACACTAAAAAATTGAAGATATGAAAAGAATAAGAAGTGGTAATCTAAATTATCTAGTTTCTTAACTTCAAATGTTTTTAAAAAATAATTTAAAATTATTGGATGAAATATTTGGTGACCATAAAAAGTGTTCTTATGTTTCATTAAAATATAACAATGCTTGGTGTGCACCATTTTTCCGCGTAGTGTACATCACATAGCTTGTACTAAACTAATCAAAATAAAAAAAAAGTTAATTTGTAAAAATGAAGTGTAGAACAATCCTATTTTATTTTATTTTTATGAGAAGATAAAAAAAAAGTTATAAAGAAAAATTAATACACGTGTATCTTAGAAATATAAAAACATTACTGAAAGAAATAAAAAATTAAATATGTTATTGTATTTCAAATGTAAAAAATTTATATGGTTAGAAAGTTAGAAAATGTGTGGAATTTTGGTGGTAGTTTTATGAAATATACTTATACAATTGTAATGTAATAAATTGCATACAATGCAATTTCATATCATGTAAGCTTTCCCTTTAGATGTAATCAAGACAACTATGCATCATAAACCTTAATCTCAACCTGAAATACCCCTCACTAATTTGCATGCATGATACCTCAACTGCTAGGTCAAGATTGTGTTGGAATTAAGGAACACTGTGAGGGGGGTGAATCAGTGTTCTGCAATCTTTAACTTTATTTATCTGTTCTTTCAACCACTTAACACATATAATCAAAATAAAGATGCAAGAGCATAACACAACAACCACAATACCATAACACAAATATTCTTGTACATGGAAACCTAGTTAAGGGAAAAACCATGGTGGGGATGAACCCACAAGATGAAAATACTTTGCATACGTATTACAATGGGGAATGCACATGCATTCAGACACACTGCCTAGAGATGACTACTCAAAAGAGAAAGGCTTACTATTTATAGATCAATTACAGTGTCATCCAGTAATGTTAAACTGAAGAAAAAATATTCTAATGCCAAATTATAGTTTCGATTAAGTACATTATACATATTACATATTGTTCATCACTTAATGCTCTGTTACACTATCCTGCTTTGATTTAGAGCACAAATCTGTGTCCTGCGCATGTGCAACTGCGCACAATCAATCACACACACCTACCACACCAAACTGAATAAATATGTCGATCATAGATATCCGCAACAAGAAATTATATTGGTTGCATCTTGGCTCAAGGCCACTTAGAAAAATATTCAAGCGTGTACAAGCTGTTAGCGAAATCCAAATACAAATACTAACGCGAACCAAAATAATTAGTTATGTATTACCACATATGTCGGACAAACCTCTCGGATCACAAAAAAATCACCAAAATGGCTCCATCAAATCCGCATAAGGATCAACTACACAATTCAGATGCTCTACATTGTCAAACTAAAAGTTGATACACAGATGCTTCTAACTTGCACATCAATTATCATCAGACATCAAAACTCTAGAATAATATAGTCCAATCATCCATCAACCTTCCCTTAGATCCGCAACACAAAATATTAACCTAAGAATAGGTACCAACCAAAATATTGAACAATGTTGTATGCTCTACACTCAACATGCCAAACTAGGATAAATCTTCAATCCGAATTTTGGTATGATCAAATAATGCAATGTGGATGGCTACACTAACTTGGGTTTTCATAAATGATAATACCAAAGAGCTTGTGCAATCTCTCTTTCCAAAAATCTCCCCCTTTGGCATTGAATGCAACACTTAGTGAAAAATGACTAAGTGTCAAAATCAGGACCACATATGTATACACCTCGAAAAATAAAAAATTCAATACTCCCCCTGAAATGGATATGACATTTTTCATTGCCTTATACTCCCCCTTTGACATCAATGACAAAGGGAGGGATCCACATACAAAATATTATACAAATATCTTATAAACAAACATATGTACAAACAGACTCCTCCGACTTACATAAACTTAAATATAATTGCAAAAATATTGTTCAATAGTTTCAAATCATTGTCCCAACCTTGCTTGAGACTCTCCAAGACTATAATGTTACCACTAAAGAGATATGCCTTCATTTATGCTATTTGAAGATTTGAGGGGTCACCAGTAGCTATGTTATCTTTGGCTTCCTTTAACGCACTAAACATTATTTCCAACTTGGGAGCAATTAAAATCTAAAGTTTTCCAACTTTGCCAAAAATCTTATCCCTTTCATGCATCAAACTCTCAATTTTACCAAGCGAAGATATGACAACTTTTTTGATTAGTTGTAGAAATAGTTAAAGGATCAAAGAACTTAGAAATATTTGCTAACTACTTCTCATTCTCTTTTATCTTCTTTTCAATATCCTCAACAAATTTAGAAAATGACAAACAAGTTTTTATATACACTACCACCTTCAGATAAGACATTTTGAATACTCTTTACACAACTATCCAGTAGTAGCCTATCATTTCAAATCATTTCCTTCAACTTATTAAACCTAGGGTATGTGCATCAAGTTGTGAACCAAAAAAGTGGACACATGTTTTAAAAAAATTCAAATTTCATATAACCCGATCGAGTTATTGAAATTTCAAAATTGTACTAGGCTTGGTAACCAAGCCTAGATAATATTATTAAAAAACTCTATCTTTCTCAGAACCCGATCGGGTTCTCAGATATTTCTAATAACCCGATCGGGTTATTAGAAACATATTATATTTTCGAAAGCCCGCGACTTAGGCCATTTCTAATGCCTAAACCGCAAAACAATAGAGTGGAGGAGGGCAAAAACACATCATAACTAGATCGTGCTTTGAAGAAAACAACATTTCTTCAACAATTTCCACATTTTTAAGCAATGGCGCCCCGTAACAAAGGTATGTTTTATTGTTTTTAATGTTTGTTGTTTTTTTTTGCATTTGTAATCAAATTAGGTTATGATATTGATTTTTTGTTTTATTTTATTAAATTTCATATCAGATTCATCAAACAACCCAAGAAGAGGAAAAAAGACATGAAAGACCACCCCTCGTAAACCCTCCTCAAAATTCTCCTCATCTACCACCACCGCCACCTGTAAACCCTCCTCAAAATTCTCCTCATCCACAACCACCACCACCTGTATACCCTCCACTGATGAACTATAACTGATTGGATGTTTGAAGAAGATAAGTTGATGATCACTGAGCTACAGAAAGTAAATGCAAGACATTAAATCAGTTAATGTATTGTATTTTCATTGATGTCAACTTGATATAATCTGATTGGTCATATACATATTGTCATAGACTTCAAGAAACCAAAGAGAAATTTTTTATGTTATCCGAAAACATAAAAAGCCAGTGTACACCGAGTGACAATAAACACTGACAGACAGTGCACACCGACAAACAGAGGACCCCGAGCAGTCACAGTATATACCGAGAACCGCAACACCAAGCATAACTAAAGTGGTCACCGAGCATAATTGAAGTTGGTCCCCGAGGAAAACTGGAGTCAATGACCGAGAAAACTAAGAGTTGATCACCGATCAGAACTGGAGTTAGGAAATGACAAAACACTTAGCTGGCAGAAGCTATATATAGAGTTAACTGTTTGATTTATTTATTTTTATCGACCAGTTGAACTAAGGATTTAAAGCTAGTTTTATTCCCAGTTGTCAAGGAGAAATCTATGGAATAAAACTAAAGCAAAGCTTTAAAGATTAAAGCAATGCATGGCGAGATTTGTGAATCAAGAAAGAATCTACATCAAGAACAAGAAAGACAAGGAGATGAAATGGTGAAATCATGTCTATATAAAGAGACAAGTAATTCATTATGAAAGTGAGAGGAATGCTGAATATAATTCTGGTGAAGATAAAAGTCTTCATGCAGATATGATCATACAGGCTGAAGAACAGAGCCAAGAATTCTGCAGACACTGAGCAACAGAAGCAAGAGCATTCACCAAGAAAAAAAGAAGAAAGAGGGGAGAAAAGGAATTGAAGAGCATATTGATCAGAGAGGTATTATGGACTTACAATAGATCTAAAAATCTGCAAAGTAAAGTTGTATTATTGAACAAATCATTTATTGTTTCAGTTTAACCATTGATTCATAAAATCTCTTAACCGAGTGGGATTTAACAGTCCTTAATGTATTGAGGTACTCAAGAGTATCAAAAGGTTATTTCTTGTTGATAGCATAGTGAATTCCTAAGGTCAAAAGACTAACCAATGGTTTTAAATCCTCTAACAAGGTCGCACTTAACAGTGTGTTTGTAACCTTTAATAGGGTTGGCTCTTCACCGAGCTCACTACATAGAAGAGTGAAATTTTTGGGTTATTGGTCCCAAGTGGTTTTTCCCTTAACAGGGTTTCCACGTTAAAAATCCATGTGTCAAATGTGTATATGGTTCATTGCTTTGATGTTTTTCTTTACACATTACTAAAACATGATTGGTCAGTAAACACTAAGTTTAATTGTTGCTATTTGGTAAAGCTTAAAAATAGATAAATAGTATATTCACCAAGCAATATATATTTGTTAAGAATTACATAAGGCATAAATCTTGTAGGAGTGAATGATAACTGAGGATATTATATTTGTGATATAATTTTAGGTAGGATTATTGGATTAATTTTTGAGGCCACTGATTCACCCCCCCACCTCACAGTTATTCTAACACTCCACATGTGCCATTAGATCATGTAAATGCAACACAAGAGGACCTCATTAAATGCCTTAACCAAAATAGTGCACAAATTAATATAATAGTAAATATGTTGAAGGCTTCCAGTCTTCAGCATCACTCTACCCTCACCACTACATTAGAAAAAATGTCCAATAGTGCGAATGAGGTGTCTTAAGAGGTGACAAAATGGGGTTCATGAAGGGATAAGTGTTGTACATATATGATGATGGTTTAACATATGAGGATGTGAAAAGAAAAGGCATACAAAAACCTGACATATGTACTCATTTTATCGATCCTAATACTAGCGATTCCCTAGAAGATAATACAAAAGGGTTTCCTATACATTGGTGTGCTCATTGGTGGATAAAATCTGATTGGGATAGGTGGTACATGGTATTTGACCAACCACCTTGTAATAATAATGAGGCACCTTTATATTTTTTGAGGAAGCTATACTGTGAGTTTATCCTTGGTGAGAAGTCGAATTGCTTTGAATTTCGTGAGTTCTAGGGTAGAGAGAGAGGCTCTGCGCAGGATAGACTTGGGGAACATAGGATTACCCGACCACAAGAAAGGAGGTGTACTGTGAGAAAACCCCTCATTCATGTTGTGGTACGAGTAGTGGTGAAGGAGTCTATGGATGTACAAACTCTTCATGCAATTGCATCATTGACTGATGTCATTATCCAGCATGGCACTCAGTTAGTTGGAGGAGAGGATGGATTAGTGCATGTACCACCTCCATCTTCATCAGATGCACCATTAGGATTTAGGGATGTTTTATGCGATTTTGAGCCCCTTGAGTAACTTCAAACATATAATGTTCCTTGGGTACACTTAGGAAGTTATAGGGGTCTTTGGTGCAGGGTACCCAAGAAACACTAGGAATGGATAGGAGTCTTCATGGTTTCATCTTCACATATTTGTAATCATGGTTAGATCCTAGAGATCAACCATTCATTTTGATTAGATTGGTCTCATTGTAAACTCAATCCATCTAAGGTGTCTTTATAAACCTAAGGTTGATTAGACTCATGACTTATGATAGGATAAGTAGGTTTGATGTTTTTGGTCTAATAAAGGTCCTACTATAGGATCTAAGGGTCTTCTAAGTCATTTCAATAGGTCTAGAGGTCCTAATAGAAACATTTTGCAACATTGTCAAAAGTTGCACAAATGTTGTCGAGCAACTTTTTCATTATTGTTGTTTCAAACCATTCATTGTGGGATCAAACTTGTTGGAAATGAGATAAGTAACTAAGAGGAGAGGGGTGAATCAGTTAATCCAAAACAAATCCTTTGTCCCTTAGATGTCTCAAATACTTTAACACTGTTACTCGGTTAATTAAGATATTCTTCTGTAACTCGGGTGTCAAAGAAATCTTTATAATATCCAATGCAATTATGCTTTAGTGATTAAGTGCAGAAACATAAAGCATGAAACAAATAACATGTACATAGGTGACACCAAGATTTATCATGGAAACCCAATATGGGAAAAACCACCAATGTAACTAGTTACTATTTTTCACTCTTCTGAAGTGAGCCATGTTAGGAGCCAACCCTATTAAAGGTTACAATAACACACTGTTCGGTGTGACCCTGTTAAAGGATTTAATCACCCTGTGAGGAGTGGCCTTGTTAGAGGTTTTTAAAACTTCAACATAGAAATTCTACCTTGTGAGAGGATTTACAAAAAGACTGTTAAGTCTACTCTGTTAAGAGATTTGAGATCACTACTACAATTGTTAGTTAGAAAGTGACAATGAATTGACCTGTATGTGTAAACAACTATCTTTGTTGATTCAGATCTTTGTTATGATTATGAATGGATCCTTGCTGATCAGATATTATATTGAAGCTCTGAGTGATCTATACTGAATCATAATCCTATATGGTTTCGCCTTCACTCTTTATGTCACATAATTCCACACTTCTTCTTGTCTTCAACTTTTTCACCCTTGCACACTTACACACATTCAATCCAAACTTGACCTTTCATATATATGATGAGCCCTGTCAAGTCAGCTTGAATATACTTCTAAATAATAAATCACAATTCAGTTGGCCTTAAATAATCAATTAATTATAGAATGTAAATCACTGTTAGTTGGCTGCCACTGAATGCCTGACCATGACTAAAATGCCTGAGTGACTTGGTCAACACTGACCTTCTTTAATACCTGACTGAACTCGGTCAACACTGAAATAACTCATTCTATTCACCAACTATGCTCGGTCTGAATGTAGATATTTGTGTAACATCACTACATAAGTGTATATACTGTTGAAGACAATTATTCAATTGTGTATTGTCATTGGTGTTACACATGTATTTACACTTATGTAATGGTTTTACACTAATGTCTACATTCAGACCGAGCACAGTTGGTAATCAGAATGAGTTGAGGTCGGGCATTGAAGAAGTTCAATATTGACTGAGTTCACTCGGGCATTTCAATCTTGGTCAGGCATTCAGTTGTAGCTGACTAACAGTGATATATATTATGTAATTAAATAGTTATATGAGGCTGATTGTAATATGATTTATCATTTAGAGTTTGTTCAAGCTGACTTGATAGGGCTTACCATATATTTATGAAAGGTCAAGTTTGGATTGAATGGTGTTGTTACAAAAGTATGAAAGAAAAATTAAAGGCAGAAGTGTGGAATTCTGTGACATGAAGAGTGAAGGAAAAATCAGATGGGATTCTGATTAAGTACAGAACACTCGGAGCTACAATAGAATACCTGATCAACAAGGATCCAATTACAATAAAGCAGAGATTTGAATCAGCAAAGACAGTTGCTTACACATACAAGTCAATCCATTGTTACTTTCTAATAATTGTAGCAGTGATCAAAATCTCTTAACAGAGTAGACTTAACAGTCTTTTGTAAATCCTCTCACAAGGTAGCATTTCCAGATTGAAGTGTTGAAGACCTCTAACAAGGCCACTCCTCACAGGGTGATTAAATCCTTTAACAAGGTCACACCTAACAGTGTGTTATTGTAACCTTTAACATGGTTGGCTCCTAACAAGGCTCACTTTAGAAGAGTTAAAAATAGTAACTAGTTACATTGGTGGTTTTTCTCATATTGGGTTTCCACATTAAATCTTGGTTTCATATGTGTACTTGTTACTTGTTTTATGTTTTATGTTTCTGCACTTAATCACTTAAGGTATAATTGCATTAAAGATTGCTTTGAAACTCGAGTTATAGAAGGAAAACCTGAGTAACAGTATTAAAGTATTTAGACATCTAAGGGACAAGGATTTGTTTTGAAGTAACTGATTTACCCCCCCCTCTTAGTTACTTATCTCATTTCCAAAAATTGGTATCAGAGCTTCAAGTGCTTTCAAGTAAGGTTTCAAGGCCTAAGATAAAGATCATAGATGTCTTATAGGAGGGAGTTCCCAAAGCTAAACAAAGACAATTTCCTAGCATGGCAGAAACTAATGAAGCTACATCTATCTACTATTGGAGATGCTGGTTTACAATTTTTAGAGACCAAATATGTTGCACCAACAGGGACTATGACTGTGGAACAGATGATGGAATAGAAACTTCATAACATAATGATGATTGAAATAACTTCTTCACTCAGCTACTCATAATTTGATGAAGTCAAGGACTCCCCTACAGCCTATGACATGTGGAAGAAATTATAGGACATTCATGTAGGTGATGTAAATGTAAAGAGAGCTAAAGCAGAAAGTCTAAGAGGATAATTTGACCAAATGAAAATGAAACAAGGAGAAGATATCACAAAGTACAGTGAAAGAATCAAGAAAATTGTAAGTGCCATCAGAGCAGTAGGTGGACTAATTGAAGATACTATAGTAGTCAACAAGGTACTCAGAAATTTACTTCCTATCTATGCTATTAGAGTTTTAGCCATTCAAGAAATGAGGTGCAACAAAGACATTACTCTGGATACATTAGACAGAAGACTTACAACCTTTGAGTTGGAAAATTTTGACAACTATGGTCCTGGCTCTAGCAATCTTGAGTCTGCATTCAAAGCCAAACTGAACCTTGGTAAGAAGGATAGATACTCTAAAGGAAAGAAAATTGAAAGTGACAATGATGATGAATCTGATGATGAAGATCTTGACATCATTGAAGCACTGCTTGCAAGAAGAGCTGCAAAAGGAAAATATAGAGGAAAGATACCATTGATTTGTTTCTCATGCAGTGAAGTTGGTCACATTGCTGTAAAGTGTCCAAACAAAGAAGACAAGGATGAAAGGAAGTTCAAAAAATTCAAAGGTAAGAAAGATTTCAATAACCACAAAATATATAAGGATAAAGGAAATAAGTCTTGTTATACTGCAAAGGATTCTACTAGTGATGAAGAAGAAGAAATGGTTTATATTGCCATAAAGGATGAGTTAGATGAGGAAGAGGAAAAGACTGCACTTTTCTCACACATAAAAAAAAATGATACTTGGATAATTGACAGCGGTTGCTCTCATCACATGACTGGTGATAAGACAAAGTTTGAACATCTTGAACACTATGATGGTGGAAGTGTCAGTTTTGGGAATGTTGAACCTTGCCCTGTAAAAGGAAAAGGTTGCATTGTTCTGACAGAAG
>MU223776.1:3595101-3606371 GCA_018584345.1 Thuja plicata
CTGGTGATAAGACAAAGTTTGAACATCTTGAACACTATGATGGTGGAAGTGTCAGTTTTGGGAATGTTGAACCTTGCCCTGTAAAAGGAAAAGGTTGCATTGTTCTGACAGAAGGAATCAAATGTGACAATGCTTATTGGGTTGAAGGATTAAGGAGAAATCTACTCAGTGTAGCACAGCTGAACAACATTGGCTTCAAGGTAGAATTCATGAATGGTAAGGCAAAGCTCCTGGATGGTAAAGAGAACCTAGTTGGAACTGGAAGGCAAACAAAAGGTAATTTATTCTATCTTGATCTCACTGAAGGTTCATGCTTTATTGTACAAGTAGAAGAAAGCTGGTTATGGCGCAAAAGGTTGTGTCATGTGAGTTTTGACAATCTAGTAAACATAAGAAAAAAAAAAGAGTCAGAGGTATTCCTATCTTGAAGAAACCTGAGTTAGCAACATGCAAACAATGTCAAATTGGAAAGATGAGAAAGACTAGCTTCAAGAGAAAGAATTACAATACTGATGAAGTCTTGGAATTGGTACATACTGATCTATGTGGACCAATCGGAACAACAAGCTATACTAGAGAAAAATATTTTATTTTTTTTGTTGATGATCATTGTAGAATGATGACTGTCATGTTTCTCAGAGAGAAATCAAAAACATTTCAGAAATTCAAGTGGTATCTTGCAAGAGTTGAAAAAGAAATAGGAAAGAAACTAAAATGCCTAAGATCTGACAGAGGAGGAGAATTCATCTCTAATGAGTTCAATGAATTCTAAAATGAAAAAGGAATCAAAAGATAGGTATCTGCCCCTAGTACACCATAGCAAAATGGAATAGCAGAAAGGAGAAATAGATCCATTATGGATTGTGCTAGAACCTTAATGATTGAAAAGAATGTTGCTGCCAAATACTAGAAGGAGGCCATCAGTACTACAGTTTTCACCTTGAATAGAGTTTAACTGAAGAAAGGTAGTAATCATACACCTTTTGAATTATGGTATGGTTATTAACCTAATTTTCATTATTTTAAAGTATTTGGAAGTAGATGCTACATCTTGAAGGAAGCAAGAAATGGGAAACTAGATGCAAAAAGTGATGAAGGAATATTCCTAGATTACTCATGTAAAAGTAAAGCATACAAATGTCTGAATCTTAATACTCATAAAGTCATAGAGAGTGTACATGTCAAGGTTGATGAGTTTGCAAAAAAATGTGAAGAGCAGAGCAATAAAGAGCCTGAAGACTATAGAAAATTTGTATATCATGAACCTGATACTATACCTATGACTCAACCAATGCTGATGGGACAACATATACTGACACAAACTGTACTACCTGAGTTGCAAAATGCGCCACATGAACTGCTAGTAGAAGGACCTGAGGCACAAACTAATGGACCTGAGTCACAGAAAGAGGGACCCAAGTCACAGACTAAAGGACCAGAGTCTCAGACAGATGGACCCGAGTCACAGTCAGAGGGACCTATGTGTCAGACAGAGGAACATGAAAGAATGTTTGAGAATGACAGACCTACTGGATCAAGTCCAGAATCTAGATTGAAGGTTCCAGTACTTTCCAGATACGTGAAAAGGCATCATGCACTTAAGAAAATAATTGGAGATCAGACAGAAGGTGTAATGACAAGAAAGAAACTAAAAGGTGTTAGAAACACTGAGAGGGGGGGGTGAATCAGTGTTTGTCTATTTATTATATTTCAGCAACTTAAACATAAATCAAACATACATCCAATGAATCTCAATACAGGAACACATAACGCATGATATGATTATGGGGAAACCTTGATCAGAGGAAAACCCCGGTGGGAATTAGTACCCACAAATATTGTACTAGTATAATGAACCTGTTAAAGTTCCTTTGCCCTGTTAGAAGCAGTCTTTACAATGCAAGTACAATGACCCTATTAGGAGTCTTTAAAAAACCCTGTTAAAGGTATATGGATCACTGCCAAAGCTCACTGCTCAATACGATGAAGGCTACAACCTTCTGATAGTTGATATACATTATATCAAAAGTGAACTATTGTGATGACACTGTTGTTTGATCAGTTCTGTGTATGCACCGATGCTCTTACTCTCTTAAAGAGATTTATCTCATGCTGACTTCATTATACTGCTCTTCTATATCTCTCTCATGCATATTCTTTGACACTTGTAACATAACTTTACATTACATACTTATATGTTCATGTCCGAATAGACGCGACCCAAAACAAGACTTATGGTCAGCTCTAAAACATAATACATAACGATTCCAAACAAATTGGCTTAAGTGTGTTTACAACATAACTAATTACATCATTACAAACATACTATCATAGGTGCTTGGACTTTACACAACAAAACAATTCACGCTGATCCGAAAACCTAAGTCGGCTCCATGCTCTATTTCCTGGACTGCTGGTGCACTGATTTGTCTATAACTTCTCTATACTATCATTTCATACGATGCATGTCTGGACTTAGTATGTACGTGAAACATAGAACATATATCTGAATGAACATACTTTGATTTGGTCGCTCACACATGCACTGATGTGCTGATCGCTGTATATCTATGTCTGTCTTGTTTTCCATACTTGGTCATTTTGTCTTCTAAGTTTACTTAGACAGAAACTTAGTATGAATTTGTTGCCATGATGACAACACAAAATAAGTCATGCATCCTCAGGAAGTCAACTTTCCAACAATCTCCCCCTTTGTCATTTATGGCAACAAAGGAATGTGGCCAAGTTTCTCAAAATGACTTAATCACAAAAAACTATCTTTCATAGCATCTTTTAATATATACATATACTGCTCCCCATATATACACATTCTCTATTACTCCCCCTTTGACATTAATGACAAAGGTGTCCAAAACTTGTAAGTCTTCAAGATACTTACTCCATGTAAACATCTGGGTACACAGCCTAAAGAGATTGGATCTCTCTGCCAGAATACCTTCATTACATCAACTCTCTGAAGATGCGCGCATAAGGCATATGCCAACTTCCCCATATTAATCAAATCCATGCAGGGGCCTTGATCATATGTCACAATGGTGGCATCAATCTGTTTGATGTTCTCATTCAGAACTACTAGAGAGGGTGCAAGTGCATTTCTCAATTGAGTTTGTCTCACTCTTATCTTACTGATCTCCAACTTAGCCTTTTCAATTTTGTCCAACTGACCTTGATAGACATTGTTACAGATGTTCATGTCTTGGGTGGATGTCTCAACTGATTTTCTAATACTGTCCACCATGACCTCTGCCTCTTCTATCTTTTTGATATGTTCAGATGTGAACTTTACTCTGTCCATGCAGTTTTCTATAACCTTCTTCCCTTTAGCTGCCAATTCTTTCAATATAGATTGCCCAATCTTTAGATATTTTAGGTCTAAGGTAAAATTCCTTACCAATTCATTCAATCTCTCCTTCTTATACTCATCTTCTACAATTCTAGTAGAAAAGTCTACTAGGTCTGTAAAGTGTGCTTTGAAGCTTGTTAGAATGCAGTCGACATCTTCAATTGATTGAATTTTGGCTACTTTCTTGTCTGCAGGCACTAGATCATTCAGGATGTTTACCGATTCCAAGAAAAGAGGGTTCCTCATAACCTATTTTTCTTTTGACTTTTCCATAGCTAGGATGCTAAACTTTATTAAGTCCTCTTCTCCCCATGCATCTAGACTTGCTGAGTTAGGAGTTAACCTTGACAACAATGAAGTAGATGGTAAAGTGGATGGAGTGAATATAGTATTTTGACTGGTATCATACATTCACTCTTTACTGGTATCTCCTTGACTGGTGTCTCATTATCTTGAGTATCTTTCCCTTTATTCAAGTCTATCAGATCATTGGAGGGAACTTCATCTTGTTGTACAGATGTATCATCAGTGCACATCTCTTCAGTGCTTACAAATGATTTATCAACTTTTTCCATGTCATTGTCAGATGTTGTCATGGATATCTTGATATCATCAATCACTATAGTATCTTCTGAGTCTTTTGCTGTATCAGAAGTTATTGACACTGAGGGCACTGGAACCTGGGGACTTGTCATAGGTGCACTTTGAATCACTAGTTATGTAACCTATTTGGGAGGAGCTGGAGTTACCTTTAATGTAGGTGTTGTTGATGGATACATGTGTCTATCCATAAACACTTGTGCAAAAGCTTTTTCTATCTCTTTCCCAACTAGCTCATATTCCTTGTTCATAATATGAAGTGTCCTTGTCTTAGTTCTGAGATGAGGCTTCACCAGATCTAATAGAATTGTCTTCTCATCATATGAGCATACAGGAAGAATATTATTAAATGTTTCTTCTCTTATCCTCATGTATTCCTCAATTGCATGTCTCTTCATTATTTCCAGTATGTTCCATAACTTATCAGGTAGCACTATTTTGAGTTCAAGAACTAACTTCTTAAACTTAATCATGTGAGAGATGATCATAGAGTGTATCTCAATTTTATCAATCTCTTGATACTTGTCATAAACCTTAGCAATTGTGTCTAGTCTTTCTTCATTTACAATCCTGTTCTTTAGGACATTTAGACTAGGTCTGAATCCTACCTCAGGAGGAGCTTGAGTGTTCCTTGCTATGCTCTGTGTGTTCCTTGAGGATGGGTGATTTTTGGGCGCTTGTTTCCTTCCTCTAGACTTCTTACTTGGTATAGAAGGTGGAGATGAGTCTAGGTCAATAGTGGTAAAGGGCGCATAGGTGCTCTCTACTTTCTTCTTCTTCTGGATGTCATCAGTTTTCTCAATTTCTTTGGCTATCTTTGCTTCTCTAGCTTTGTCAAGATCATCTTGAGTGACTCCATGAAACCTTAGAATTCTAGATGTAATCTTAGATGCCTTTCTTTTGTTATCAGCACTATATAATACATAATCAGATTTATTAGTCTTCTCTCTATAAGTGCCCCACCTGGGCTCATTGGGATCTTTGGGTGCAGACAAAAGGACCTATGCATATCCTTCCAATACATGTTCCTCCACTTCATACCCAAGTGGATGAATCCATTTAGTTCTAGGCTCAACTGCCTCCATGCAAGTGTAGTCAGTCTCTACCATGAAGCATATGGTTTCCTTATACTTTTCAACAATCTTCTTAGGTATCCTAAACCTCTTCTGCATCTTGATCCTGAAATTTTTGATGTCCATGTCCATAGCATCCTTTGCACTACTCTCTAATGTGGCTTTTAGTGAAATTTGAGAAATAGTGGGTTGGCTGCTGTCTAGGTAAAGATTTGCAACCTTACCAACAATATGGAAGTATAGATAGATGATCAAAGACCCAAACATGAATGTCTTTCTCTTGTCATGCTTGATTGCTTAGATGTTGTCAATCAATTGAGTGCGCAATATCTCACATAGTTTGTACTAAGTGTTATCCTTTACCATTATGATAGCTACTAGAACAGTTGCTACAAAAACACTATTCAATCTACTTGCTTGCTGGAACTTGTAACCAAGGATCATAGTTAGAAGTTTTATGTCTTCTTCCTTGATAGGATCAACTTTCATACCGCACTTGTCACTTTTGGATAGGCATGCCTGCTCAACCTATTTCTTAACATATTTGCCAGTAGGAAGAACAGGTCCAGTTTTGGGAAGTCCAATTAATTCATGGATTAGGTCAGAGGTGATGCGAACAAGAACCTCACCAATCCAATAAAGGTCATCATGAATTCTACTCAACAATATCTTCACCCATTCTAGCTCATAAAACTCGTGCGCATTGGAGTATTCAAATACAGGGTTATCTGTCAGATGGACAAATTCATCCTTGAATGAGTAGTCTAGTTTCATCATGGATCCCATGAGAGTAGCAATGTTGTTGTCTCCTACTGATTCCTTCTTACAATAAATGTATGCGTGGATGTCTTCTACATGAACAACACCTAACAGAGTTTTGGAGAAATCTCCTTCCACATCATCCAGTATGGATTTGAATGGATGTTTCTTAAATACAAATCTCTTCCTCTCAACAATGTCAAATACAATTGGAGTCGCCATACTTACTTGATGATTGATTAAATAGGGTTTCACAAAAATTTGAATGGTGCGACTGCTAGGGTTCCATTCCAACTTCTTAACCATGCTTCTTAACCACCAAATCTGTTATGCTTCCATTCTTTGATGCTTAGTGCTCTTGTGCTCTCTGAATTCTATGATCTCAAATGCAAATGTGAAGAAGATCGAACACTTACATCTTTTTATAAAAGTTACTGCATTTAATGTTTGCAATCGTACGTAGTTTTCACAGAGAGTCTCAAAATTCATTCTGAGTGTTTTATAGATAATGCGTGCATGCATACTGCATCCAACTATGATCATAAACATAATTTCATAGGTGCATACTCAGAGGTGAGTATACCAGCCGCACAGGGGTTCTGAGCTAGAATAGCTCCCCCTAAGACCAAGAAGGTCTATTCAACCAGAGGTAGAGGATGTGTCCACTGTGGCTGCATCAACTACTTTGTTCTCTACATTTTCCTTCTTTACTTCAACCCAAATTTTGCTTGAATCTTCTTTTGCTTGAATAAACTTGACTTCTCCTTCTTCTTCACATAGAGATTTCTTAGGATCCTCTTGTTTTTGTGTTATGGATCTACAGTTACTTGAGATGTGTCCAACCTTTCCACATGTGTGACAAATGATAGGAGGTCTGATGTTCTTGTTCATCATTCTGCACTGCTTTGCTATGTGTCCATTGTAGTTACATATCTGACATGTAATGTTCTACAAATTCCTTTGAGGCTGATTTCTCTGAATGTGTTGTGACTGATTTCTTTGATTTGTTCTGCAATGTGTAGCCCTGTGACCAAACTTGTTGCAGGAGTAAAAATATCCATTGAAAGGTCTTACCTCTTTGCAATCTCTTGCCAAATGACCATGTTTATTACATGCATAACAAGTTGTGTTAACTTGCTTGATTTCTCCTTTAGGTGGATCTATTTTAATCTCTGCAACATTTTCAACTTTCTTTGCTTCTGAAGATGCTTCATGTGTTTTCTTACTTTCTTTTATTTCAACTTGTGCTATATTGTATCCAAGATTAGTAGTGTCGCCTTTTTGCTTTTGTACATTGAGCTGAGATTGAAGTGAATCAGAACTTGTGTGGAGTTTATCAATCTTATCCTTTACTTCTATTAATTCAAATTCCATCTTTTTCTTTATGTTCTCCAATTCCAAGACTTTCATGTTAGCTTGCAAAAGTTGATCTTCTAATTGTTTGCTTTCTTTGATCTTCTCTTCAATAGCAATTTGACTGTCTGTTAGCTGTTCATCCAGATTTTCAATTTTATCTCTCAGAGACATGTTCTATTCATTTATATTTTTGACCATTTTCCCTAAATCACTTGTAGAAAAATCTTTCAAATCTTTGCTTAATTTCTTGATAAGCATTTGTGAGCCATCAACTTCCAGTCTAAGTTCTTCATTTTCTTTTTCAAATCTGTCCAGATCTTCAAGAGTTGCTTCAAGATTCTTTTTCAAATGTTTTGGTTCTGTTGAGTCCATGATCTCCTCAAGTGGTTAAACTTTCTTTCAGAGGACCAGAGCTCTAATACCAATTGTTAGAAACACTGAGAGGGGGGGTGAATCAGTGTTTGTCTATTTATTATATTTCAGCAACTTAAACATAAATCAAACATACATCAAATGAAGCTCAATAAAAGAACACATAACACATGATATGATTATGGGGAAACCTTGATCAGAGGAAAAACATGGTGGGAATTAGTACCCACAAATATTGTACTAGTATAATGAACCTGTTAAAGTTCCTTTGCCCTGTTAGAAGTAGTCTCTACAATGCAAGTACAATGACCCTGTTAGGAGTCTAGACCCTATTAGGAGTCTTTACAAAACCCTGTTAAAGGTAAATGGCTCATTTCTAGAGCTCACTTCTCAATAGGATGAAGGCTACAACCTTCTGATAGTTGATATACACTATATCAAAAGTGAACTGTTGTGATGACACTACTGTCTGATCAGTTCTGTGTATGCGCTGATGCTCTTACTCTCTTAAAGAGATTTATCTCATGCTGACTTCATTATACTTCTCTTCTATATCTCTCTCATGCATATTCTTTGACACTTGTAACATAACTTTACATTACATACTTATATGTTCATGTCCAAATAGACCCGACCCAAAACAAGACTTATGGTCAGCCCTAAAACATAATACACAATGCTCCCAAAAAAATTGGCTTAAGTGTGTTTACAACATAGCTAATTACATCATTACAAACATACTATCATAGGCACTTGGCCTTTACACAACAAAACAATTCACGTTGATCTGAAAACCTAGGTCGGCTCCATGCTCTGTTTCCTGGACTACTGGTGCACTGATCTGTCTGTAACTTCTCCATACTATCATTCCGTACCATGCATGTCTGGACTTAGTATGTACATGAAACATAAAACATATATCTGAATGCACATACTCTGATTTGGTCGCTCGCATGTGCGTTGATGTGCTGATTGTTGTATAACTTTGTATGTCCTGTTTTCCATACTTGGTCATTTTGTCTTCTAAGTTTACTTAGATAGAAACTTAGTATGACTTTTTTGCCATGATGACAACACAAAATAAGTCACGCATCCTCAGGAAGTCAACTTGCCAACAAAAGGTACATGCTTACTATGTGAATTTGAGCCTAGAACTGTTAAGGATGCATTGAATGATGAAAGTTGGATAGAAGCAATGAATGAAGAAATTGAGAAAATTGAGAAGAACAAAACTTGGGACTCTTGTACCTGGGCCAAAGGACAAGAATGTGATTGGAACCAAGTGGGATTTCAGAAACAAGATGGATGAAAATGGGAAATTTTCTAGAAACAAGGCCAGATTATTTTGTAAAGGATATGCTCAAGAAGAGGGTATTGACTATGGAGAAACTTTTTCTCTTGTTGGAAGACTTGAAGGAGTCAGAACTCTTCTGGCATATGCTACACAAAAAGGATACAAAGTATATCATATGGATGTGAAGTTTTCATTTTTGAATGGAATCCTAGAAGAGGAAATCTACATTGAACAACTAGAAGGCTTTATTGATCCCAGCAGAAGGAATATGGTTTGCAAGCTACACAAAGCATTGTATGGACTAAAGAAAGTACCCAGAGCTTGGTATGAAAGAATACATAGTTATCTAATAAGAACTGGATTTCAAAGAACCAATGATAACAATAGCCTGTACATCAAAGATGGACCATAGAAAAAAATATTGTTAGAAGAGATATTTGTTGATGACATATTATTCACTGGTTATGATGACATATGCAAAGCATTCTCTATAGCTATGAGCAAAGAATTTGAAATGTCTATGTTTGGTGAGATCAAATTTGTTGTTGGTTTACAAGTACATCAAATGAAGGATGGTATCTACATTACTCAATCAAAATATATCAAGGAGATAATCAAGAAATTTGGTATGGAAGATTCCAAACCTGTTGGAACACCCATGTGTACTAGACAAAAACTATCTAAGGATGATGATTCAAAAGAGGTAGATCAAACTAATTACAGATCCATGATTGGAAAATTGCAATATGTTGTGCACACCAGACCTGATATTGCATTGGCAGTTGGTATTGTTGCAAGATTATCAGCTAATCCTAGAGATAATCACCTAATGGCAATCAAAATAATTATGAGATATCTAAAAGGTATTGAAGACTATTGTTTATGGTATAAGAAATGTGGAAAAATTGATTTAAAAGCATTCACTTATGTTGATTGGGCTAGAAGTGTTGATGATAGGAAGAGCACCAATGGTGGAGCTTTGTTTCTTGGAAAAAGGTTAGTTTCTTGGACTAGCAAGAAATAGAATTGTATTTCTTAGTCTACAACATACGTAGAATATGTTGTTGTAGCAGTGAACTATTCTAATATCATATGGATCAAGCAGCTATTGTCGGGAACAAAGGAAGAGATAAAGAACTAGTTATTATCTACTATGACAACACTAGTGCCATTAACATCTCAAAGAATCCTGTGATGCACACCAAAACCAAGCATATAGCAATAAAATATCATTTCTTGATAGAATTAGTACAAAATAGTGAAGTAAGGTTGGAATATGTAAACACCAAAGAACAAGTTGTAGACATATTCACCAAACCCTTACCTAAGGATGAATTCTTGTATCTAAGAGAAAAACTGGGGGTACTTCCCCTACCTAAAGATCACTAAAATATAGTTTAGTGATGCATCAACCCGAGCGACAGTGAAAATCTTCTAGTTGATGAAAATATATCAGAGCCCATTGCAGATGAATCAGTACATTCAGGTACATTACAACTTCAAAGAGAAATAGTACTTATGAAATTAGATTCGTTGGCATCTGTTGTCAAAGAGGGAGAGTTTTCTATAATACATAAGAATCAGAATGAAGTGATACATAAGAATAAAAAAATGAAACTAAGGACATTATCAGAGGTAGAATCAGAATGAAGCTAAAGACTTTAAAGAAAATTTATGTTGCTCCACAATTCTTTGTATTATGACATGATGTGTTGTCATCAATGCCAAAGAGGGAGATTATTGAAGACAATTATTCAATTGTGTATTGTCATTGATGTTACACATGTATTTACACTTATGTAGTGGTTTTACACTAATGTCTACATTCAAACCGAGCATAGTTGGTAATCAAAATGAGTTGAGGTCGAGCATTGAAGAAGTTCAGTATTGACCAAGTTCACTCGGGCATTTCAGTCTTGGTCAAGCATTCAGTTGCAACTGACTAACAATGATTTATATTATGTAATTAAATAGTTATCTGAGGCCGACTGTAATATGATTTATCATTTAGATTTTGTTCAAGCCGAATTGACAAGGCTTACCATATATTTATGAAAGGTCAAGTTTGGATTGAATGGTGTTGTTGTTACAAAAGTGTGAAAGCAAAAGTAAAGGCAGAAGTGTGGAATTTTGTGACATGAAGAGTGAAGGAAAAATCAGATGGGATTCTGATTAAGTATAGAACACTCAGAGCTGCAATAGAATATCTGATCAACAAGGATACAGTTGCAATAAAGCAGAGATCTAAATTAGCAAAGACAGTTTCTTACACATACAGGTCAATCCATTGTTACTTTCTAACAATTGTAGCCGTGATCAAAATCTCTTAACAGTCTTTTGTAAATCCTCTCACAAGGTAGCATTTCCAGATTGAAGTGTTGAAGACCTCTAACAAGGCCACTCCTTACAGGGTGATTAAATCCTTTAACAAGGTCACACCTAACAGTGTGTT
>MU223776.1:3606421-3617304 GCA_018584345.1 Thuja plicata
TTCAGAAGAGTGAAAAATAGTAACTAGTTACATTGGTGGTTTTTCCCATATTGGGTTTCCATGTTAAATCTTGGTGTCATATGTGTACTTGTTACTTGTTTTATGTTTTATGTTTCTGCACTTAATCACTTAAGGTATAATTGCATTAAAGATTGCTTTGACACTCGAGTTACAGAAGGAAAACCCGAGTAACAGTATTAAATTATTTAGACATCTAAGGGACAAGGATTTGTTTTGAAGTAACTGATTCACCCCTCCCCTCTCAGTTACTTATCTCATTTCCAACATATACATGTGTAACATCAATGACAATACACAATTGAATAATTGTCTTCAACAATCTCCCTCTTTGGCATTGATGGCAACACAACATGTCGTAATACAAAGAATTATAGAGGAACATAAAATTTTCTTTAATGTCCTTAGCTTCATTCTAATTCTCATCCAAAAAACTCCTTCTGACATCAAAATCTCCATCTTACTGTATTATCTTCTGTATTGCAGCAAACTCTCCCTCTTTTGTCTTATTCTTATGTATTATAGAAAACTCTCCCTCTTTGACAACAAATGCCAAAGATTCCATAAGTTTCATATCTTTATTTTGTAAGACTCAATCTTCTCAATACTATTTCACTTTGTAATTGTAATGTACGTGAATATACTAATTCATCTGCAATGTGCTCTAATGTACATGCATCAACTTGATAGATCTTCACTGTCGCTCGGGTTGATGTATCACTAAATTGTATTTTAGTGAGATTTAGTTAGGGGAAGCACCCCTAGCTTTCCTCTAAGATACAAGAATGCATCCTTAGGTAAAGGTTTGGTAAATATGTCTACAGCTTGTTCTTTGGTTTTCACATATTCCAACCTTACTTCTTTATTCAGTACCAATTCCCTCAAAAAATGATACTTTATTGCTATATGCTTGGTTTTGGTGTGCATCACATGATTATTTGAAATGTTAATGGCACTGGTGTTGTCACAGTAGATAATAACTAGTTCTTTTACTTCTTCCTTCATTCCTAACAACAACTGCTTTATCCATATGATGTTTGAATAGTTCACTGTTGCAGCAACATATTCTCTGTTGTAGACTGAGAGATACAATTCTATTTCTTGCTAGCCCAAGACACTAACTTCTTTCCAAGAAAGAAAGCTCCACCATTGGTGTTTTTCTTGTCATCAACACTTCCAGCCCAATCATCATTAGTGAATGCCTTTAAATCAAAGTTTCCACCTTTCTTATACCTTAAACCATAGTCTTCAGTACCTTTCAGATATCTCAGAATTCTTTTGATTGTCATTAGGTGATTATCTCTGGGATTAGCTAAAAATCTTGCAACAATAGCAACTATCAATGCAATATCAGGTTTGGTGTGAACAATATATTACAATTTTCCAATCATGGATCTGTAATTGGTCTGATCTACTTCTTTTAAATCATCATCCTTGGACAATTTATGTCCAGTACACATGGGTGTTCCAACAAGTTTGGAATCTTCCATACCAAATTTCTTAAGTATCTCCTTGATATATTTTAATTGAGTAATGTAGATACCATCCTTTATTTGATGTACTTGTAATCTAGCAAAGAATTTGATCTCACCAAACATAGACATCTCAAATTCTTTACTCATAGTTATAGAGAATGATTTGCATAAGTCATCACAACTAGTGAATAATATGTCATCAGCATATATCTCTACTAACAGTATTTTGTTATGTTGTCCTTCTTTGATGTACATGCTACTATTGTCATTGGCTCTCTGAAATCCAATACTTATTAGATAGCTATGCAGTCTTTCATACCAGGCTCTGGGTGCTTGCTTTAGTCCATACAATGCTTTGTGTAGCTTGCAAACCATATTCCTTCTGCTAGGATCAACAAATCCTTCAGGTTGTTTAATGTAGACTTCTTCTTCTAGGGTTCCATTCATAAATACAGATTTCACATCCATTTGATATACTTTTTATCCTTTATGTGCAACATATGCCAGAAGAGTTCTGACTCCTTCAAGTCTTGCAACAGGAGCAAAGTTTCTCCATAATCAATACCCTCTTCTTGAGCATATCCTTTACAAACTAGTCTGGCCTTGTTTCTAAAAACTTTAGCATTTTCATTCATCTTATTTCTAAAATCCCACTTGGTTCCAATCACATTCTTTTCCTTTGGCCTAGGCACAAGAGTCCAAGTTTTGTTCTTCTCTATCTGCTCAACTTATTCATTCATTGCCTCTATCCAGCTTTCATCATTCAATGCATCTTTAACAATTCTAGGTTCAAATTCACTTAGTAAATATGTAAATTTGAGTTTGTTTCATGTTATTACACCTTTTGTCTGATCTCTAATTATTTTCTCAGGTGCATGATGCCTTCTAACATGTTTTGAAAGTACTAGATCCTTCAGTCTAGATTCTGGACTTGATCCACTAGGTCTGTCATTTTCAAACATTCTTTCCTGTTCTTCTGTCTGACGCTTGGGTTCCACTATTTGTGACTTGGGTTCCTCTGTCTGAGACTCAGTTCCCTCTGTCTGAGAATCAGTTCCATCTGTCTGTTACTTGGTTCCCTCTATCTGTGACTCAGTCTCTTCTACTAGTAGCTCGGGTTGCATAGTTTGCAACTCAGATTGTACAGTTTATGCTAGTATATTTAGTGGTTGATAGTTATGCTGTCCAATCACCTTTGCTCGAGTCATAGGCATAGTATCAGGTTCATGATACACAAAGTTCCTATAGTCTTTAGGCTCTTTACTACTCTTCTCTTCACATTTTTCTGCAAACTCATCAATCTTGACATGTACACTTTCTATGACTTTATGAGTAGTAAGATTCAAACATTTGTATGCTTTTCTTTTACATGAGTAACCTAGGAATATTCCTTCATCACTTTTTGCATCTAGTTTTCCATTTCTTGCTTCCTTTAAGATGTAGCATCTACTTCCAAATAATTTTTAATAATGAACATTAGGTTTATAGCCATACCATAATTCAAAAGGTGTCTGGTTACTACCTTTCTTCAGTTGAACTCGGTTCAAGGTGAACACTGTAGTGCTGATGGCCTCCTTCCAGTATTTGGCAACAACATTCTTTTCAATCATTAGGGTTCTAGCACAATCCATAATGGATCTATTTCTTCTTTCTTCTATTTTGTTTTTCTATGGTGTACTAGGGACAGATACCTATCTTTTGATTCCTCTCTTATTACAGAATTCGTTGAAGTCATTAGAAATGAATTCTCCTCCTTTGTCAGATCTTAGGCATTTTAGCTTCTTTCCTGTTTCCTTTTCAACTCTTGCAAGATACCATTTGAATTTTTGAAAAGCTTCTGATTTCTCTCTAAGATCTCTGACAAACATGATAGTCATCATTCTGGAATGATCATCAATAAATAGAATCAAATACTTCTCTCTAGTATAGCTTTTTGTTCCAATTGGTCCACATAGGTCAGTATGTACCAATTCCAAGACTTCATTAGTATTGTAATTCTTGATTTTGAAACTTGTCTTGCTCATCTTTCCAATTTGACATTGTTTTCATATTGCTAACTCGGGTTTCTTCAAAATAGGAATACATCTAACTCTCTTGTTCTTGCTTATGTTTACCAGATTGTCAGAATTTACATGACACAACCTTTTATGCCATAACTATCTTTCTTCTACTTATGTAATAGAGCATGAACCTTCAGTGAGATCAAGATAGAATAGATTACCTTTTGTTTGCCTACAAGTTCTAACTAGGTTCCCTTTACCATCCAGGAGCTTGGCCTTACCATTCATGAATTCTACCTTGAAGCCAATGTTGTTCAGCTATGCTACACTGAGTAGATTTCTCCTCAATCCTTCAGCCCAATAAGAACTATCACATTTGATTCCTTCTATCAGAGTAATGCAACCTTTTCCTTTCACAGGGCAAGGTTCATCATTCCCAATGCTGACACTCCCACCATCATAGTGTTCAAGATGTTCAAATTTTGTATTATCGCCAGTCATGTGATGAGAATAACCATTATCAATTATCCATGTGTCATTTTTATTGATGTGTGAGAAAATTGTTGCCTTTTCATCTTCTTCATCCGACTCATCCTTGATAGAAATATAAACCATTTCATCTTCTTCTTCATCACTGTCAAAATCTTTAGCAATATAACAAGACTTCTTACCTTTATCCTTGTAGCTTTTGTAATTCTTGAAATCCTTGAATTTTTTGAAATTTTTCTCATCTTTTTCTTCTTTGACCAACCTTATTGCATGAAAAAGAAATCGATGGTATCTTTCCTTTATATTTTCCTATTTTCGATCTTCTTGCAAGTAATGCTTCAATGATGTCGAGATCTTCATCATTAGATTCATCATCACTGTCACTTTCAATCTACTTCCCTTTTGAGTATCTATCCTTCTTACCAAGGTTTAATTTTTCTTTGAATGCAGACTCAAGATTTCTAGAGCTAGGAGAGTAATTGTCAAAGTTGTCCAGCTCAATAGTTGTAAGCCTTCCCACTAATGTATCCAGAGTTATGTCCTTATTGCACCTCATCTCTTGAATAGCTGAAACTCTAATAGCATAGATAGGAAGTAAAGTTCTTAGTACCTTGTTGACCACTCTTGTATCTTCAATTATTCCACCTGCAGCTCTAATGGCACTCACAACATTCTTGATTCTTTCACAACATCTTGCAATGTCTTCTCCTTCTTTCATTTTTATCTAGTCAAATTTTCCTCTTAGACTTTCTTCTTTGGCTCTCTTTACAAGCATCTCCTCCATGAATGTCCTGCAATTTCTTCCACATATCATAGGTTGTAGGGCATTCCTTGTCTTCATCAAATTTTGAGTAGCTGAGTGAAGAAGCTATATCAATCATCATTATGTTATGAAGCTTCTGTTCCATCATCTGTTCCACATTCATAGTCCCTGTTGGTTCCACAAATTTTCTTTCCAAAAATTGCAAACCAGCATCTCTTATAGTAGATAGATGTAGCTTCATTAGCTCTTGCCATGCTAGGAAGTTGTCTTTGTCTAGATTTGGGATCTCCCTTTGTAAGACATCCTTGATCTTTAGCTTAGGTCTTGAAACCTTCTCTGAAAGAACTTGAAGCTCTGATACCAATTGTTGGAAATGAGATAAGTAACTGAGAGGGGAGGGGTGAATCAGTTACTCCAAAACAAATCCTTTGTCCCTTAGATGTCTCAAATACTTTAACACTGTTACTCAATTAATTAATATATTCTTCTATAACTTGGGTATCAAAGCAATCTTTATAATATCCAATGAAATTATAATTTATTGAACAAGTGCATAAACATAAAGCATGAAACAAATAACATATACACAGGTGACACCAAGATTTATCGTGGAAACCCAATATGAGAAAAATCACGAATGTAACTAGTTACTATTTTTCACTCTTCTGAAGTGAGCCCTATTAGGATCCAACCTTGTTAAAGGTTACAATAGCACATTGTTAGGTGTGACCCTATTAAAGGATTTAATCACCCTATGAGGAGTGACCTTGTTAGAGGTCTTTAACACTTCAACATAGAAATGCCACCTTGTGAGAGGATTTACAAAAAGACTGTTAAGTCTACTTTGTGAAGAGATTTGAGACCACTGATACAATTGTTAGAAAGTAACAATGAATTGACTTGTATGTGTAAGAAACTATCTTTGTTGATTCAGATCTCTGTTTTGATTATGACTGGATCCTTGCTGATCAGATATTCTATTGCAGCTCCAAGTGATCTGTACTCAATTAGAATCCTATCTGATTTTGCCTTCAATCTTCATGTCACAAAATTCCACACTTCTTATTGTCTTCAACTTTTTCACCCTTGCACACTTACACACATTTAATCAAAAGTTTACCTTTCATATATATGATGAGCCTTGTCAAGTCAGATTGAATACACTTCTAAATAACAAATCACAATTCAGTCAGCCTCAAATAATTAATTAAGTATAGAATGTAAATCACTATTTCTCAGCTGCCATTCAATGCCTGACCATGACTGAAATGCCTGAGTGACTCAGTCAACACTGAAATAACTCATTCTATTCACCAATTGTGCTCGGTCTGAATATAGACATTTGTGTAATATCACTACATAAGTGTATATACATGTGTAACATCAATGACAATACACAATTCAATAATTGTCTTCAACAAAAATGTCAACTCCATCAGCTCTAGTTGGCTGGGTAAATGCTAGGGGAGACCTTTTTTTGCTTGCAAAGCATCACTTAGAACATTCGGGTGCAAGTCGGACCCAAGTATTCTGAAGGTGCACTAAGCCAAATTGGGCAGCAATTTTTGGAGAGCCATACCTTGGACCTTGTGAGAGATATTAGAGATCCATGAAGTGCACAAGGAACGTCTTGGGAAGGCCTACAAGCACATGGATCGATTTTGGGAGATTCCACTTGGATTCCATTTGGTGCCAATCTCAATTGGTGCAAAAAGTTGCATTGTTGCCCAGTTAAAAGTTGTTCAATGGTGCATCTTTCAAACCATTCATTATGGGACCAAACCGTCAGCTCCATCAGCTCTAGTTGGCCAGGTAAACACTAGGGGGAGACCATTTTTCACTTGTGAAGCATCAAGAACATTCCGACGCAAGTCAAATTGAAGTGTTTCCAAGGTGCACTAAGCCAAATTGGGCAACAATTTTTTGAGAGCCATATCTCAGACCTCGTGAGAGATATCAAAGATCTGTGAAGTGCACAAGGGCCATCTTAGGAATTCCTACAAGCACGTGGCTCAGTTCTGAGAGATTCCACTCAGATTCCATTTGGTGACCCGATCTCGGTTGGTGCAAAAAGTTGCATTATTGCTCAATGGTGCATCTTTCAAAATGTTCATTGTGGGACCAAACCGTCAGCTCCATCAACTCCATTTGGCCAGGTAAACACTAGGGGAGACCTTTTTTTTCTTGTGAATCATCAAGAACATTCTAGCGCAATTCAGACCGAAGTGTTCCCAAGGGGCACTAATCCAAATTGGGCAAAAATTTTTGGAGAGCCATATCTTGAACCTTGTGAGAGATATCAGAGATTTGTGAAGTGCATAAGGACCATTTTGGGAAGGCATACAAGCACATGGATTAGTTCTGGGAGATACCACTCAAATTCCATTTGGAAACTAGATCTCGGTTGGTGCAAAACTTTACATTGTTGCTCAGTTGATAGTTTCTCAATGGTGCATCTTTCAAACCGTTCGTCGTGGGACCAAACCATCAGCTCCATCAACTCCAGTTGGCCGAGTAAACACTAGGGGAGACCTTTTTTTTCTTTTGAACCATCAAGAAAATTTTGGCCGTAAGTCAGACCAAAGTGTTCCCAAGGTGCACTAAGCCAAATTGGGTAGAAATAGAAGTAAAACAATTAAAACGTCCACAAAGAATAACATATAACACCATAATTTTAATTGTAGATCATGCCTATTACTTTGGTTTGAAAGAATATTTTCAAGGTGCTTTCTTTGTGTGTGTGTGTGTGTGTGTGTGTGTGTGTGTGTGTGAGAGAGAGAGAGAGAGAGAGAGAGAGAGAGAGAGAGAGAGAGAGAGAGAGAGAGAGAGAGAGTNGTGTGAGAGAGAGAGAGAGAGAGAGAGAGAGAGAGAGAGAGAGAGAGAGAGAGAGAGAGAGAGAGCATGGAAAAGATATAATATGAAAAAATGAACATACATACATAAATACAATGCATGAAAAAGATACATACGTAAATACATAATATGAAAATGAACATACATACATAAATACTACACACAATGTTATTATAATTTAGAGAAACATGAGATATCCACTGCATGAGCCATTGTTATAATTGTAATCAATCATATTTCACTCACATCCTCTTAGTTAAATGGTACACAGTAAACTATACAAAATGTGGACCCTCAGTATATACAAATCAACCCATGGCCACTTTTATATGCAATTTGATCTTCTTTCAATATACAAAATATGGTCTCCATATATGCATGTAGACCACTTCATAGTCATTTATATTTACAAAAAAGCGAAGTTAGATTGTTTCACAAAATTTATATACAAAATTGTCAAAATAATTCTACCATTTTGTAGAATGATTCTTCATGATGGCCCAAAACTAATTGAGAAAACCTTCTAGATCAGATCTAACCCTTATTGTTTCATGTATTGCCTCATGTTCAGATTCATGAAGTTTCCATAAATTCTTCTTACGAGGTCTATCGGCATACTTTATCAATTCAATATTTGTTGCAACAAGAAGGTTTGAGTAATGCAAAATATATCTGTGTCTCATAGTCCTCAAACAACCACTTGTTGAATTTTTGGATAGGGTACCTGCATTTCATAGAAGCATATATTAATACAAAATTCAATAGATAAAGTGTAATAGAATGATGGTAAGAGTTCTCAAATTCATCAAACAAGAACACATTATATTTTGATAGCGTACCTTCTAAGCCATGTCCTTGTCACAACAACGGAGATAAAAAAAAAGTTATAAAGAAAAATTAACTTTTTTTTTTTAATTTTATTTATATTTTGATAGGTTTTTTCTTCTTATTTTCTAACTTAAGATTGTATTAACCAAATTTGGAGCTTTCACCTTTCTCAAATCCAAGAACTTTCATGTCACTAATATTCTTCTATCTTTCAAGTAGTACATTAATCTTAGCTAAGATTAGCATAATTTTCTCCTTGTTCTCATTTGTAGCCACAATTTCATTCCTAAGAATGTCCATCTTATTTTCAAGTTATTCCTCATTGTGTTTGGATTCTTGCAGATCAAGTTGTACTTGTCCAATCTCACAATTAAGTTTGTGACATTCATCATATCTTTCCTTCAAGGGCTGATTAATATTTTCTTCATTCTTCTTCCTTCCCTTCATTTCCTTGGTTAGCCCCATCACCATAGATTCCATCTTATGTTTCAGGACTACATTATCTTTTGCAAGCTTCTCACATTCTTCTATTTTATCCTTCAAGGATTGCCTCCGATGGTCATCATCTATGCTTTCTTTATGCTTTATTTTCTCACAAAGTTCCTTTATCTTTTCGATGGAATTTTTCGCTGACCTTTCAATGATTCAATGAAATTGTCAGTATCCTTAAGATTATTTCACAATTCTTAGACTTCATCTTTGGAATGATCCAGATCATCAAGTAAAACTAGGAGTTTATATTGAATACCATTGGAATCCATTGAACCACCTATTTGGATCTTCCTCAAGCTTTTAAGCTTCTAAGGGGAGGGGTGAATTAGTGTTCTACAGTCTTTAACTTTAGTAATATGTTCTTTCAACCAATTAACACATATAATGAAAAGAAATATGCAAGAGCATATTACAAACAACCACAATATCATAAAAAAAATATTTTTGCATGGGGAAACCCGGTTAAGGGAAAAACCATGGTGGGGATGAACCCACAAGTTGAAAACACTATGCAAAAGTATTACAATGGGGAATGCACTTGCATTCAGGAACACTGCCTAGAGCTCACTACTCAAAAGATAAAAGGCTTACTAGTTGTAGATCAATTACAATGTGACAGTTGTGTTTGAATTGAAGAAAAACATCTTCTAATACTACATTTCAGTTTTGGTTACGTACATTATACATATTTCATACACTTCATCACTTATTGCTATATTACACTATCTTTCTCTAATTCAAAGCACAAATCTTTATCATGTGCACATGTAGCTATGCATTATTGATCACACACACCTTCTACCACACCAAGATGACCAAATACATAGATCTTATATATCTACAACAAGAAATTAGATCAATTGCATGTCGACTCAAAAACACTTAGAAAAATATTCAAGCATGTACAAGCTATCAGGAAAATCCAAATATAAATACTAATGCAGAACAAAATAATTGATTACACGTTACCACATATGTCATCCAAACTTCTTGGATCACAAAAAAATACCAAAATGACTCCATCAAATCCACATAAATTTTAACTATACAAGTCGATTGTTCTACATTGTTAAACCAAAAATTGATACACAAATGCTTTTAACTTGCACATCAATTATCACTAGACATAAAAAAATATAGAATAAGGTAGTCCAGTCATCCATCAACCTTCCCTTAGATCTGAAACATAGAATATTAACCTAAGAATAGGTACCAACCAAAATACTGAACACTACCATATGCTTTGTACTCAGCATGCCGGACTAGGATAAATCTTCAATCTGACTTTCGATATGATCAAATAATATAATGTGGATGAGTACACTGACTTGGGTTTCCATCAATGATAATACCAAATAAACTATGCAATATCTCTTTCCAATAGATTATTCTCAAATGTATGGAAATTGTTGAGACATTTGTGCATCGCGCAAGCATCCCATGAATATCTACAACTTTGATAGCCATTTGGACAATATACTTATTTAATTTTGATAGTGTAAATCCTCTCCCAAGTTGCATTGATGTCAAGGATCACTTACTATTGTTTAAAATTTCCCATGTTGTCTCTATTTCCATATAGGAAATTCATTCTAGCTTACCTTTAATTCTTGAGAAGCTTCTTTTTCATTCCAACACTCCATTATTTCATTCTTCCACTCAAGAAACCTTTCACTATACTATTAATCGGTCATTTTTTCTATCACATTGACATCTTGCAGAGCTCTATAATCTCGAGGACTCATTTCTATCCTCCATTTCTCTATCAGACTACCTAGCTTAGAGGGATTGGGGGAGGTAACTCCTTGGGATTTTATATTTCATATCCTATCTTAATATTTGATGAAGGGTGCTCCCCTTAATGCCACAAACACATAACAGAAACAGAGAAGCAACAACAATTTGCAAGAACAGAAAATGGGCTTCTTATTATCTCCACAAATGTGGAATTACAAACTTTTAGAA
>MU223776.1:3631230-3647171 GCA_018584345.1 Thuja plicata
AAACGAAGAAGGACCTTATTCTAGTCCTTAGCAATTAGGCTTTTCTTGTCTCTGAATCAGAAGTAGAGGCACAGGATTCAAATAGATATTTCAAGCATTGTGATTCATACAAGAAAAATCCCTAACAGAAAGAATCTATCTCTATCACTATTTTTTGAGAGGTCATGCAAGTAGAATACCTCTCTAAAGAAAAGATCTTCTACCCATACTGCGCAAAAATCCATAGGAATATAAAATAAATGAGCATACTTGGTCAAAAAATCAACCACAACATAGATGCAATCCTTACTTGGACCATGGGAAGTCCAATGATGAATTCTATCAAAATTCTCTCCCATTTCTATTCGGGAATCAATAAATTCTAAAGTAACCATTGATCCCTAAGAGGCTCATGACTAAATAAGGGTAGTCAAGAAGCTTCATTGGTGTGTGATAGATTGTGCCCTCTGAAACAACCTCCAGATTTTAGAAGTTGACTCTTCATATGGGGTGTTTGGGGAAAAAGGGAGGGAGCATCCTTTTACAAAAAACTTAAGCTAAGGGAGGCAATTTTCCAAATCAGAGCTTACTGGATGGGGTTAAGAATATGTAAGATGACACTTGTAGGGTTTTGACCTTTCCTGGTTAGAGATTCATGTTTTTATCCATAAGGACATGATGCACCAAAAACCCTTCATTGTTGGATGGGAGAACAAGATTCCAAAGTCATAATACATAGGGAAAATGTATTCAGATACGAAAATTGGGAAGCACCTATGGGGGTATGAATAAAGACACAACTCCTAAAGAGTAAAAATCCCTACACCCTCAGACATGGTATAAGAATAGTATTTATGAAAATAAAAGAGACAAGAGACACTAAGGATGTACTCTTGCTTCTAGACATATATAGTTCCTATAAGGGTCTAGTGAAGGAACCATGACCCCTACAAAAAGTATTCCTGAGGAGCAGGCTACAAATGATACAAGTAATATTCTATTCTAGATGCATTGTAAGGAGAAAAAATATCATGATTACATATTCACCCAAACAAACATAAAACTATTCTACCAACATAAGAAAATTGGATCAGTCCTGTAAAGAAATAGCATAGGATACATTGATTAACAAAAAAGGAAAGGTGAAATTGGCACAATCCCCATGATTTATTAAGAGAAAAAATATCAAGGCTAGAGAGTGTGCTCCCAAATACAAATGTCACAGAGTACACCTCTAGTTGATAAGCCATAGAGTCTTGTTCTTAGAAATTAAAACCTCTGCAAATTTATAGGTATTTCTTAACTCATTGAATAGAAGTCCAATATCCACCCACTATTATAGGAAAGGTCCCTTGGTTTTATAGAGAAAACTTTGGTCACTTTGATCATAGAATTATCATATTTTAGTTAAAATAAAAGGGAATGCCAAAAAATTAGGCATGGATATTGATGCGAAAAAAAATTGTCTATGTTTTATGTTAATCTTGATACTCTATTTAAAACAAATAGAAATACCTTGTTGAGCAAGATAATTGAATTGGGGATTAAGAAATTTGACAAGGCTGAGACCATTTTCACTCCTGCAAGAGGGCCTTGGAAGATTGGGAAGAATAGGACAAATATAGGATGAGATGATAAACAACTTGTGTGTAAATATTGAAGACTAGTGGAGGATCATCTTTAATGATTGGGAGTCCTAGATTGGGAACCTAATGGGGAAATCTTTTTTCTGATCGGGGGTGCTCAAGAAAGATTCAAGAAAGACAAGATGGTAAATAGAAACTAGAGGCTCCCTATAAAAGTGGTATTAGAGCCTAAAAAATTTGGGCAAGAAGAGGTTGTATGTCAGATATTGAATCAGTTGGTGAATCCAACATGGTGAAAAATATAGAGTTGGCCAAGAAATTTGATGACAAAGAAGAAGAGAATATGTTACTTAGAGAAAGGTTGGAGTAGTTGGAAAATAGGTTGGGGGAAGTCTAAGTAAAGATTGAGGAGGTAAGTGTGAAGGTGACTAAGATGGAAGAGAAAGATAAAGCTATAGCATAGGAAGATGTAGTCCCTGAACCATACCATGTTCTTCAAGAAGAGCCCTTTCTTAAAGCTCTCAAAGCAATAGGAGGAAATACATTGGAAGGGGTGCCACTTTTTAGTGGAAAGATGGAACCAGATATGGTGATGGAATGGATTGAGGGTTTATAAAATCACTTTGAGTGTGATGATGTAAGTGAGGCACAAAGGTGAAGGTAGCCAAGTCCAGGCTAAGAGGAGCTTCTCTAACTTGGTGGAAGTTTATCCAAATAGAGAGACGGGAGGAGGGAAATAATCATTGCTACTTGGAAAGGAATGGTAGGTAGATTGAGGAAACATACATACAAAAAGATTATGAAATTTAGTTTCACAAGAAGAGACAAAACTTGAGGCAAAGAAACCTTGATGTCACTACCTACATAGAGGAATTCCAAAAATGTGTTTGAATTCTGGTGTTTCAGAAGAGGAGAGTATCAATGTGGAAAGATACTTGAATGGTATAAGATGGAACATAAAAGAAGAGATTAGTTTATTAAGTCCCACTAAAGTACAAAGGTTCTATCATTTGGCACTTAAGGTGGAAGAAAAGAGCAAAAGGAAGCAGGAACATAACCACAGAGGTAGAGGCAGAGGCAAGGATGGTAGATGAAAGAGAGGTGGTTTTGGTGGAAGGAGCATATACCAGAGGTACCAAGGGGAATCCAAGTTGATAGAACACAATAAGGATTCCAATGGTAGAGGAAGCTACAGAGGAAGGGGATCTAATAGAAAAAGGGGTAGGTATGGAGGATCAGGAAGATGATCCTACTTCTCTAGCATGAAGTGTTATAACTGTCACCAAATTGGGCACCCTACCTTTAGATGTCTAGAGAAGGCTTCATCATCCCAAGGAGGGGATAGGAGAGTGAATTACATTCAAGAAGACACTAAAAGTGTAAAATCAACAAAGGTTAATTTGTATTTAGAGGTTAGAGAGAATCTCATGTTGAGGAGAATCCTAATCAAAGAGCTAATGAAGGAGGAACCAAGTCAGAGGAGGTCACTATTTAGAATCAAATACAATATTTTGGAAAAGGTATGTAAAGTTGTCATTGATTTAGGTTCCAATGATAATATCATCTTAGAGGAATCAGTTAAGAACCTACATTTGTAGAGAATTTCACATAATCGCCCCTATAGAGTCACTTGGTTAAACAATGGACAACATGTACTAGTAAATGAATAGGCTTTGGTATAATTTACCATAGGGGGATACAAGGATTAGGTGCTTTGTGATGTTTTACCCATGGATTCCTATAATCTTTTACTAGGTAGACCATGACAATATGATAGACAAGCAATCCACGATGGGGAAAATAATTCTTATGCATTTCAAAAGGATGGGGTTACATTAGAATTCAGTCCATCATAGATTAGGAAGAGCTTAAACCTATTGGCCCTAAAGTCCTATTAGTTTGGGAAAAAGAGTTTTTAAACACCCTCTAGGAAGGTGTTGGGGTAGGATTTTCTTTAGTATTGAAGCCCAAGGAAGAGAAGGTAAGAAGAAAGGTAGAAATCCCATAAGAGGTGCAAGCTTTGTTGCATGAATTTAGAGACATAGTAAGTGATGGGACACCTGCTTCTTTGCCACCATAGAGAGCTATAAGTCATCATAAAATTTTTATACTGGGAGATTATTTTCCAAGTAAAGTAGCATATAAGATGACACCTCAACAAATTTAAGAAGTGGTCAAACAAGTTCAAGAACTCTTAGATAATGGGTTAATCAAGAACATCAATATTCCTTGTGCAGTTCCCATAGTTTTGGCACCCAAGAAAGTAGGAACATGGAGGTCATGTACTGACTCCAGATAAATCAATAGAATCAGTATCAGATATAGGTTCCCCATTCCTAGAATTGAAGACCTTAGGGACTATTTAGGGGGTGAAAAGTACTTTACCAAGATAGATCTCAAAAGTGGCTATCACGAGATAAGAATCGAGGAAGATGAGTGGAAGACAACCTTCAAAACCACAAAAGGGTAATATCAATGACTTATTATGCCATTTGGGGCGACAAATGCCCTTAGCACATTCATGAGGGTAATGAATGAAGTATTAAAGGACTACATAGGTAAGTTTGTAGTTGTCTATTTGGATGACATATTGATTTTTAGTAAAACTAAAGAAGAGCATCTTGAACATCTAGAAATTGTATTGAGGAGATTACATGATGAAAATCTAACCATAAATTTGGACAAGTTTGAGTTTATGAAATAGGAATTAATGTATCTTGGCTTTTTAGTCTCCCAAGGTGATTTGAAAATTGACTCACCAAAATTAGAAGCAATTCTCAGTTGGCCTCCACCTAGACAGCTAGTAAACTAAGAAGCTTACATGGTTTATCTTAGCTCACCCATTCTAGACACCATAAAAGGGGGTACTAAGACTAAGTTCCAATGAAAGAAGAAAAAAGTAAAGGGTTTGAAGTCTTGAAGAAGAAGGTGGCCACTCAACCTATCTTGGTACTACCTAGTTTTGACAAGCTCTTCACAATTGAATGTGATTCAATCAATGTTGTAGTAGACATGGTGTTAAGTCAAGAGAGAAGACCTTTGACCCTTTTCAGTGAAAATATTAATGAAGCTAAGATGAAGTATTCATCCTATGATTTGGAATTGTATTCTCTTATTCAATCCTTAAGGAAACAGAGGCACTATCTCTTTCCAAAAGAGTTTTTTGTCTATACAGATAACCAAGCTTTGAGTTTCCTCAACTCTCAACACAAGTTGAATCATAGACACATTAAGTGGGTCGAATATCTGGAGTCACACAATTTTACTATCAAACATAAAAATGGATAAAGTAATAAGGTTGTTGATTCTTAAGAAGGATGACACTGATTGTTCAAGAGATCAGTTAAAATTTATAGGGATTGATAGTTTCAAGGAGTTGTACAAAGAGGATGAAGACTTTTATACAACTTATTAGGTATGTGAGAGTTTTGAGAATCATTTCCATAGTGATTATGTAGGTTACACTTTGCAAGATGGACTTTTGTTTAAAGGTGGACATTTGTGTGTGCCTAGAGGGTCAATGAGGGAAAATTTAATACAAGAGAAGCATAATGGTAGCCTAGGAGGTCACTTTGGATTAAATAAAATATTGGAATCAGTACAAATATTTTATAATTGGCCTAAGATGCAAAGGGATATAAGGAGATATGTAGAGATTTGCACTATATGTCAACAAGCCAAAGGAACATCTTCCAATGCAATTCTATACCAACCTTTTCCCATTCCCAACATACCATGGGAATGTGTGAGCATGAACTTTGTTGTTGGGTTGTTGATGAAGGGTGTTCCCCTTATTAACACAAACACACAAAAAAATTGAGAACAACAACAATTTGCAAAGATAGGAAATGGGTTTTCTATTATCTAGATGAAATAAAATTATAATATTCTGAAATATAACATCCACATTTAGAAAGATAACATGCATAGCCACATGGGAATTTTATTACAATTTTCTGCAAGCCATAGCCACTAGATGCATGACCTAGAACTTCGCTAGACAACCCTACGGGCCTTCAATATTTAGGCAATTTTAAACACCCAAGAAGATTCTAGAAATCAAACCCTAAAGTTTGAGGTCGACCATCCCTAAGATATTATTATTCATTTTTATTACATTAGAATAGGCCCAATCAACTTCATAACCCAAAAATAAATTTATGAAGGAACTTTAAATTTTTCAAGTTCAGGTAGCACAACTTCTGGAGACCATAAATCATTACTCCTTGACCCGATGGGCCACCGTAGCCCCATTTCAAAAATTCCATGAAGTTATCTACAACACTTGATAGACAAAAGCTCTAGTAAGTCAAGGTTTTGACTCCATTCAGAGCCTCTAAAGCCTTCAAAATTGAGTTCAAAGTTTCTGTACCCTACCGCCAATATCAAAAATATTCAACATCTACAAAACTAGAATTGATTTGGGAATGAAACTTTACTGGCAAGATGATACCATCAAAGTGATCCTCCAGGGAAGAAAATAGAACATTCTAAGCTCAAATGAGAAACTTACTAAAGATAGTAAATTCCCAGAAATAGAAAATTTGCACAAAATAGCCCTTATTAAAAAGAAACGAAAAAATATTTTTGGGTGATGCAAGATTTCTCTTACACCTAGGATGCTCCCGCATCAGACACCCAGGGCAATTTGAGAAGTGACCCTGTCACATCTCAGGTGGTCAAAGGAAAACCAAGATGGTTAACCTCCTCCCTTGATAGCCATGATGAATCTTCTACAAGTCATCCTTTCCATTTGACCAAATATTCTTCATATTTGTTGTTCCTTGTGCTTCTACCAACATGGTTGTCCAAAATATCTTCAATCTCCTCTGTAGCTGAAGTAGTTGCTAGAACATTCCACTGTACTTCTGTGACTTGATCCTCAACACCTCCCTCTTTCTATTTCATCAAATCTGAAATGTTAAATACTTGTGAAATATTGAGTTCACTGGGCAACTCTACTTCATAAGCATTTCTTGAATCATGCTTCTTCAGTATTTTGCATGCTCCAAACTTATTCAAATTCAACTTATTATATGTTCCTAATGGAAATCTCTCATTTCTCAAATGAACCATGACATCATCTCCCACATGGAATTCCTTATGCCTCCTTTTATTGTCCCCCTTATCCTTGTACTATGTATTTTTTTTTATTTAATATGTTTCCTCACTCGTGAAAATTCTTCAAGTTCTCTGCAAAGTCTTTAGTTTTAGTGCTACTTGTCTCTCCTTTGTCCACCTTTCTTAATTCTGATGCATTTTTGGGACTACTTCCATACACTATGGAATGGTGATATACCAGTGCTCCTATTGACTGAATTATTATATGCAAATTCTTCCTGTGGTAAAAAAAATCCCATCCCTTTGGTTGATCTCCAACCAAGCATCTCAACAAGTTCCCCAAACTCCTATTCACAACTTATTCCTATCCATCAGTCTGTGGATGGTGCGTTGAGCTAAACTTAAAATCTACCTTTAAATTTTTCCACAAGGTTCTCCAAAAGTGATGCAGGAGTGTCCTAGGATTCTTGGAAATCCTATGTCAAACAAAAATATATGTTTACTTTGGAGTTTGGTAGTTTGGAGGAGTCCTCAGTTGTGTACTCAAGTTTCCTATTTCTTGGTCACTACTATTTTCTCGGTGAAGTATTATGTTTCTTGGGTTTCTATTGCTCAGGCATGCTTGTTCTGAGTTCTTTTCTATTTCTCGGGTATGCTTGTTTCTTCTTCTAACACTTGGGTTTGTCTTCTATTTCTTGGGTATGCTTGGTCTGAGTCATGTTCTGTTGCTTGGGATGTTATTTTCCTTAGTCACTCTATTGCTTAGTCATCCTTTGCCCGAGTTTTTTATTTTGGAGATGGATTTGGTGGCTGACTTATTCATTTAATGTCCATGGCATAATTAATGTGGGGTCTCTCATTGGGGATTGTGGGGACCTAAATCTGGGTTGGGGGTTTCTCCAATGTTGGTTATTGTAGACTAACCTGATTGGTTTCCTTTTGTATTTAAGTAGTATTTAAGTTCTTAGCTTAGACATTAGATTGGGGGAGAAAATCAAAGTGTTGGATCTGAGAATCTGAATTGTGGGTTGTATGTTTGAAAGAAGACCTGTAGTAGATCTTGAGTTCTATATTTGTATTTGGTCATAACCGGGAAGGCCTTACATCCTAGAATGTTGAATGTAATTGATTATCTATGATAATAAAGGATTAAATGTTGATTATATTTATGCGTTTCTAGTTGTTTCCACTATTATCATTATTAGCTACAAGTTTGGACAATCCTTCATTGGATCCTCCATCCTTGACTGCATCAGGTGGTATCAGAGCCGAGTTTAAATTGCTGGAGAAGGAGTTAGATTTCAAATTGTTAGATATTTGTGGAGGAAAGATGCCTCTGAAGAAAATTCGCAAGATCACATAGGAAGAACCTAAGGAGGAGTTCAATCTTGATGATTTCTGAGCTTTGAAGAAGCAAGTGCAAGATCCGTGAGAGGAGTTACAAAGAAAGAATGTGTCTAGAGAACACCAAGATGATGGTGAAGAATCTAATGAAGAAGATCATTTTGAAGAAGCTGAAGAATATGTCAGAGATCTAGAGGAGGCTAGATTTCTTAGAGCTATGACTAAAATTGGGAAAATACCTAAGATTGAAGTTTCTACATTTGCTAGAAGCCTTAAGCTAGAAGAGTTGATCGATTAGATTAATGAGATGGATGAATGCTGTGAGTATGAAGAAGTGGAAGATCCTGATAGAGTTTAGTTTGCAAAGAAAAAACTAAAAGGTCATGCAAACATATGGTGGAGAGAAGTTCAATTGGAAAGAAATAAGAGAGGTAAAGATAAGATCATCAGATGGAATAGAATGGTTGAAAATTTGAATAAGCAATTCATTCTAGTGGATTATGAATTGGAGATGTTTAAGAATATGCAAAGTTTGAGGTAGGCAAACAAATCAGTGCAAGAGTATACCGAGGAGTTTTATAGGATTCTGATTAGGATTGGACATTCAGAAACTGACAAGGAGAAAGTTGCTAGGTGTATCTATGGCTTGAGACCTAGTATTTAGGAAGAGTTACTTAATGTTCAAATGACAACCATAGGAGATGCTTATCAGAAGGCATTGAAGATTGAGGAGAAGTTGAATAAGAAGTTTGAGAAAAAAAAGAATAACAGAAACTGAGGTGGTAAGACTGATGACACAACTGTTGAAATTAAGGTGGTGGATAATCCTAAATAGACTGAGGTAGGATCTAGCAATAGTCAAACCACAAAGGATTACAATCATGGGTATGGAAGAAGAGGAAGAAGTGAGTTCACCGATACATATTTTCAGTGTGGTGAGAAGGGACATATAACATGGTCATGTCCTCAAAAGAAGTTCACCCTGACGATTGAGGAAAGCTTAGTGAATACTGCAGAAGAAGGTGAAGTTATGATCACTAGAAGGCTGGCTGCATGTACTAATGAACCAGTACAGAGAATAAATTTTTTCAGAACCATATGTAATGCAAGGATAAGGTATGTAATGTCATCATAATTGATGGTGGTAGTTCTGAGAAATTTGTTTCAGAAGAGATGGTTAGTAAGTTAAATTTGGGAAGAAGAAAACATCCTAATCCTTATCAGATTAGTTGGATACAAGATGTGTCTAAGGTTAGGGTTGAGGAGTAATGCATTTTTAATTTTAAGATTGGATCCTATTATGATAAGATATTATGTGATGTATTACCTATGGATGTTTGTCACCTATTTCTCGGTAGACCTTGGTAGTATGACAAACATGTTTTGTTTGATGGTCGTGTAAATAATTATGTTGTGAGGCAGGGTGAATCCAAGCATAAACTACTACCTTTGCAGGAAGTAGGGACTAAGGGATGTGGAGTTATCATATGTTGTCTGAATGATAGTGAAAAACATGAGGAAAGGATAATTGATGAACTTATAGAGATTAAGAAACATATGACATTTTTGGCTAAGATAATACAATAGATGTTGACACTAGTGACACAGAGAGACGCTGATGACACTGAGTTGATCAGTTAGTCAGATGAGAAGGTGGTTCATCAAAACACTAATGATATAAAGAGTAATAAGGATGATCGGTGTCAACTACTCTTAGTTGCAGGAAGAAGATATGAGGAAAGTTACGGATTCATGAATTTTTTGAATGGGATAATAGACAGAGTCAAGAGAACATGGAATGAAGGGAAAGAGGAGATATGGGTTAAGAATAAGTATGGAACACCTATTCTGATTCCCTTAAGATTTTCATGAGTTCCTTTATAGGAACATGTTCATGAGTTCCTGGGGTGTCTGATGTAGGAGCATCCTAGGATTCTTGGCAATCCTGTGTCAAACAAAACTATATGTTTACTTTGGAGTTTGGTAGTCCTTAGTTGTGTACTCAGGTTTCCTATTGCTCAGTCACTGTTATTTGCTTAGTGAAGTATTATTTTGCTTGAGTTTCTATTCCTTGGGCATGCTTGTTCTGAGTTCTTTTATGTTGCTCGGGCATGTTTGTTTCTTCTTCTAACACTTAGGTTTGTCTTCTGTTTCTCGGCTGTTCTTGGCCCGAGTCATGATTTTTTGCTTGGGATGTTCTTTGCATGAGTCACTCTGTTTCTTGGTCATCCTTTTCTCAAGTTGTTTATTTTGGAGTTGTATCTGGTGGCCAACTTCTTCATTTAATTTCCATGGCATAATTAATGTGGGGTCTCTCATTGGGGATTGTGGGGACCTAAATCTGGGTCGGGGGTTTCTCCAATGTTGGTTATTGTAGGCTGACCTAATTGGTTGCCTTTTGTATTTATGTAGTATTTTGGTTCTTATCTTAGGCATTAGATTGGGGAAGCAAATCAAAGTGTTGGATCTGAGAATCTGGATCATGGTTTTCATGTTGAATGTAATTGATTATCTATGATAATAAAGGACTTAATGTTGATTATATTTATGTGTTTCAAGTTGTTTCCTCTATCATGGTTATTAGTTTCAAGTTTGGACAATCCTTGATTGGATCTTCCATCCTTGACTACATCACATACCTTCTAATAACTTTCTTCCATCAACTAAACATATTCTGGCATTAATACATACCTTTTCTCTTATTTTCTTCAATGGCTTCAGCTTGTGTTGGACTCCATCCTTTGTCAAAGAATAAGTGTTAGCATGACCATCATGTATGACATGCTTGTCAAATTTCCAAGGCCTTCCCAACAACAAATGCAATGCATCCATGGTGATGATATCACAAAGTACCTCATCTCGGTAACTTCCAATCTTGAAATTCACTAAGCACTGCTCATTGACCAGGACCTTGCAGTCATCCTACACCCAGGAATTCTGTATGGGCATGGGTGTTTAACCATTTTCAGCTTCAACTTTGTGATTATTTCTTCTGATACCAGATTATCAGTGCTTCCACCATCAATAATCACATCACAACACTTATCGTCACACTTGCATCTAGTGCGAAATAGTCTCTTCCTCTAATCGAAGCTCTTCTCTTCATTTATCAAGATCCTCCTGACAACTAGGGTTTCTCCTCTATTAACATCATCGGAGTGTTCTAACTAAGCTTCTTAATTTTCATGTGCAACTTGTGCATGGCCTTCAGTCCTCCTATCCATCCTTCCTTGAAATTGCAGGCATTCATAGACTCGGTGTCCTTCTTCTCCACAATGGAAACATGTCCCACAAAAACCTCCTTTTCCTTTTCCTTTACCTCTTCCTCTTCCTCTTTGATCCATATTATTTTGATCATGGGAATGATTGAAAATATTTACCCTCTGATTCTAACTACTACTTGACTCATTATTCCTTTTTTGATCTTTATTTTGGCCTCCATAGGACTATCCACTGGATCTTCCACCGCGATCTCTTCCACCTTGCTTTCTTTCAAACTTCTTGTTTAGCTTCTCTTCCACCCTTAAGGAAAACTGGTATGCCTCTTCAATGTTGGTCATTCTAACTAGACTTAACTCATCCTGAATACTTTTCTGCAATCCATAAAGATAATAGGCAACCTTTTCCTTCTCAGGTTCTGCATGACCTTTTCTAATGAGGACTCGATAGAACTCTTATGTATACTCATGCAAAGATTTTCTGGCTTGTTTCAACCCTTGCATTTTCTTCAGCATTGCAAGCTCATAATCAATGAGAATGAATTTTCTCTTCAACTTCTCCACCATTCAATCTTATCTTGTGATTTTCTCCTTTTCTCCTCTATTCCTCTCCAACTGAATCTCCTGCCACCAAATTTTTGCATGGCCCTTCAGTTTGGCCTTCAAAAATTTGACCCGATCTGGATTTTCAACATCTTCATACTCAAAATATTCTTCTAGATCATCAATCTAGTCAATCATCTCCTCTAGGTTAAGATTTCCCGAAAATGTGGGAACTTCAATCTTGGGTCTCTTTCGAATCTTGAAAATGGCCCTCAAAAGCCTATCATGTTCAGGATCTCTAGGTGCTTCTGGTGCTTCCTGGTCACCTTGTCCTTCTTTGAAGTCCTCTTCACTTTCATCTCTAACCAAAATACTCATTCCTCTATGCATCTCCTCTTGCAATTCTTTCTCTTTCCTCTAGAGGACTCTAAAACCCTCTTATATCACACCTTTAACTCTCCCACCACAATTCCTTCGTGGAGGCATTTTTGGCTCTTATCATGTGAACCCACAACCACAGTCCTAGTGTAAACTGCCTCATAGTCAATGATCTATCTACACACTTAGGAACTCCTTTTATAGTACCACTTGATGAAGGGTGCTCCCCTTATTAACACAAACACACAACAAAATTGAGAATAACAATGATTTACAAAGACATGAAATGGGCGTTCTATTATCCACAATGAAATGAAATTACAATATTATGAAATATAACATGCACATTTAGAAAGATAACATGCATTTCTACTTGGGAATTTTATTACAATATTCTACAAGCTAGAACCACCAGATGCATAATCCACAACTGCCCTAGACAACCCACGGGCCTTCAATATATAGGCAATTTTAACCGCCCAAGAAGATTCTAGAAATCAAACCCTAAAGTTTGAGTCTGACCAACCCTAAGATATTATTATTCATTTTTATTACATTAGAATAGGCCCAAACAACTTTGGAACCCAAAAATAAATTTTGAAGGAACTTTAAATTTTTCAAGTTTAGGTAGCACAACTTCCAGAGACTGTAACTCATCACCCGTTGACCTAATGGGCCACCATAACCCCATTTTATAAATTCCACAAATTTCTCTACAACACCTAATTGGCACAAGCTCCATTCATCCAAGGTTTTGACCCCATTTGGAGCCTCTAAATCCTTTAAAACTGACTTCAAAGTTTCTATACCATGCTACCAATACCGACAATATTCAACAACTACAAAACTAGACTTGATCTGGCAATGAAACTTTACTGGCAGGCTGATACCATCAAAGTGAACCTCCATGGAAGAAAATAGAAAATTCTAATCTCAAATGAAAAAAACTTACTAAAACTATTAAATTTCCAGAAATAGAAACTCTGCACAAAATAGCCCTTATTGAAAAAAAACCAGAAAACATTATTGGGTGATGCAAGATTTCTCTTACACCCAAGATGCTCCTGCATAAGTTTCATAGGACTAAGAATGGATTTGATAGTGTTTTTTTTTTAAGTGGATAGATTTATTAAAATGAGCCACTTCATCCCTTGCAAGGTAACCCATGATGCATTTCAAATTGAACATTTGTTCTTTAAGGAAGTAATAAGGATCCAGGGTTTACTAGTCAATATTGTCTCTGAAAGAGACCCCAAAATTCATTGGACATTTTTGGAAAAAATTATGGAAGAGATTGGGTACTAATCTGTCATTTGGGTCTGCATACCATCCCTAAACAGATGGGAAGACAAAAGTTTTTAATAGAACCCTAGGAAACCTCTTGAGATGCTTGTTAAAAGAGTATGTCCAGTCATGGGATCAAATTATTCATCAAGCAGAATTTGTCTATAATGACACAGTGAATAGGACTACAAGTAGAGCTCCCTTTGAAGTTTTTTATGGGATGCATCCCAAGGGATTAATGGAACTCAGAGATCTTACAGGGGTTGAGAAGAGAAGTGGTTATGCTAAGTACTTTACCCAATCCATGAAGGAGGTTCATGAATAAGTGAAGAAAACCATAGCAGAGAACACTCAAAAGATCAAAGATAGAGCTGATTTTAAAAGAAGGGAGGTTCAATATAAGGTGAATGACTTCGTGATGGTTCATTTGAAAAAAGAAATATTACCAAAAGGAGTCCCTATAAAATTGCAAATGAGGAGACTTGGTCCCTGCAAAATCTTGGAGAAATATGGTTCCAATGCTTAAAAATTTGATTTTCCTACAGATATAGCCTTATCTCCTATGTTCAATGTGGTGGACTTGATTCCATATAAAGGTCTCAGTGTGGAGAATGCTAATGAGGAACCTATTGTTCAACATGTGGCCTATGAGTAACATTAATGGCCTACACTACCCAAAAATCAAGCATATAGAGTTCTGGGGTCTAGAGTGGAAAAAAGAACTAGACACAAGATCTACATGGAACACCTGATTAAATGGAGTGGATCAACTAAAGATGAAGCCACTTGGGTCCATGAAGAAAACTTCAAAAATATGGGTATAGACCCCATACTCTTGACACCTCTTGTGACTTGAGATTTTTTTGTGGGGAAGAATGGTGCAGGAGAACCTAGGGGCTTGGTGATAAGCCCTAAAATTGTGGTTTGTAAGACCTTGTGAAGGTTGGTTAGGATTTTGAAGTGTTATGTTATTGTTTGTAACTTTATGAAGTTTTTCAATAAATTGCTCAGTGGGCACATAGGCCAAATATGAGTACACCATGTAAAATTATTTCATATGGGTTAGGGTGTCTTTTTTGTATGATAAACATGTTTTGGGAGGATAATCAAATCATTCTTCACCCATAGATTGGGTCAATGCATTGGTAGTGGAAAATTTGTAAAAGTTGCAAAAAGTTGCCAGAGAAACTTTTGCAAAATTTCAAAGTTGCTTGACAACATTTGGTGAGCTTAGTGCATTTTTGTGCCAATGTAGTTAAGGTAACACACTATGGATTGTAAAAACCTTTAGGAGGCCTATATAAGACATCTCAAGGCACTGTATGGAGGTTGGTTTCCTTTTTGAGTGATTTTCTCTAATCAAATAGTTAGCAATTTTATGAGAATCATGCATAGTCTGGTTGTAGCTTGAGAAATTTGTGTGTAATGGATTGAACATGGTTTCTTTTCAATGTAGATAGTTAGAATAGAGTATTTAATTATTTATTGTGTTGTTTTATATTTATTTATATATATTGTAGTTGTTTAAATAAAAATCAAGAACCAAAACTGTGTTCACTGGTAGTTCTAGGGTCTTGGTAATAGAATGCCTCCAACTTAAAATTCCACCGGGGAATATTCACGGCCATTGGAATTATTTGAGTGATGTCCATGTATAGTATGTTTCTTTTGGTGGCAATTCAGAAAACTCAAAACCAATATTTTGAGAGCATGCCCTAGGCGAGCACAGTGAAAGCCCAACTAGGGAAATTTGTGTTGCAGACTTTGTTTCTTGCAGGAATGGATTGTGAAATGAAATCCAAGGCTATGGAAGGTCTCATGGAGATAAAGAACAATATTAGGTACGAGGAGACGACCCTCTGAATCCATCTGATGGTGTTTTGAGTCCAAATACCAGTTAAATGGTGTAATTAGGCCTATCTAGGTTGTTTAGGGTTTGGGCATTGTATAGAGGATTAAAGAGCCAAGACCTATAAAATATCCTAGGTCTTCCAAGATAGTGTTCAAATTGGTGATTTTTTTAGTGGGTTGTTTTCAATATTCTTGCGTTAGAGCCCAAAAACCTCAAACTTAGGGCTAATATAGTCCTACAAGCCTAGTAGTCCTAAGACTACCAAATTATGAAAGCAATGAAGAAATACCTTGTTGAGAAAGAAGATTGGATTGGGAATTAATAAATTTGACAAGTTGGAGACCATTTTCACTCCTGCAAAAGGGTCTTGGAATATTGGGAAGAATACGACAATCATAGGATGAGATGATAAGCAACTTGTGTGGAAAGCTTGAAGATTAGTGGAGGGTCATCTTTAATGATTGGGAGTCTTGTTAGGATTAGGCTGAAAGCTAATCTTCCCAAGAACACCTGCATGCAAGACTGTTACATACTGGAAGCAAAGACATAAGACTATGGTGGCCAAAAATCCAGAGAGTTGAAATCCATGTTGAAAAGAATAAAGCTTCTATATTCAACAATAATCAATTACAAATTACAATCTCCTTTCTTATGAAATGCAAAGAAGTGAATCCTTATAAAAGGAATCACGAAACC
>MU223776.1:3665945-3689384 GCA_018584345.1 Thuja plicata
GGTTTTACTTGACAAATCCAGAATTGCAATTTAGAGAAACAAACAGCGGATTTGCAAAAACGAGAAGTGTCACTCCCAAAACCGGGAAGTGTCACTTCCAATTCCTGCAAACAAACGGGGCCTTACCTCTATGCAATCTTCTAACCATTAAAGCTTCAAGTTCATCTAGTTCCTTGTCATCACTATCACTGTCACTATTATTTGTTATTATGTGTTTGCTACTAGATTTACCAATTTTTAAAGTATACATAAATGCGGATTCCATAGATGGTACAATATTGTTGTCAAAATTATTCAACTCAAAAGAAATCAATCTTCCAACAAGACTATCAACAGTAACGTTATTTCCAGGTGCAACTCTCATTTCATGAATTGTAGAAACTCTTATAGAATAAATAGGCAATATAATTCTAAGAATCTTACTCACAATTGTGTCTTTATCAATGGTTCCACCAGATCCTCGAATAGCATTCACAAATTCTTTAATTCGGTTACTATACTGTGGATGTTTTCTCCTTCATTCGCATGTCATCAAACTTTCCACGAAGACTTTCAGCTTTGGCTCTCAATACATTTACATCTCCTCCATAAACTTTTGTAAGATGATCCCACATCTTCTTGGCAGTAGTACATGTTTTGATGTCCTCAAATTCTGAGTCTGTGAGTGAAGAAGAAATCTCCACCATGATAAGGTTATGTTCATGTTTTCCTTTCAACTGATTTACTATCAAAGGTCCAGTAGGTAGAATGAATTCATTGTCTAGAAAATCTTCAATGTTGCTTGCAATTCATGATAGGTATAATCTCATTCTTCTCTTCCATATCAGGAAGTTCTCCCTATTCATCTTAGGTGTGTCTCTCTTATACATCTTGTGATTTTTAGCTTAATTCCTTGAATACTTTCTTCTAAGCACTGTCTGATCTCTGATAAGCACTGTATGCTTTGATACCAATTGTTAGAATAACTGAGAGGGGGGGTGGNGGGGGGGTGAATCAGTTAGAATCAGTTTCCTCACAAATTATCCTACAATCCCAAATTTGTCCAGATGTATATCAAAACAAATTCAATCATATAAAACTCAGCTCGGTGAAAATGTATTATGTAAACTTAAACTTTCATCAATAGTGTTTACTGAGTGTTAGTAAATTAATAATGTGATTACTGATCTAGGTCAATAAAATAAAGCGTAAAGTAAAATAACAATCCACAACATTCATGCACATTGACATATATATTTTTAATGTGGAAACCCTACTAAGGGATAAACCACCTGGTACTGGTAACCCAAAATATTTTCACTCTTCTAAAGTGAGCTCAGTGAAGAGCCAACCCTGTTAAAGGTTACAATACACATTGTAAAATGTGACCTTGTTAGAGGATTTAAAACTAACATTTCTCTCTTGACCATGCATTCACTATGGGGTCAACCAGAAAAAAGTAAACATTCTCTGAATGTTATAATAAAGACTTTCATTGTCCTACTCGGTTAAGAGATTTATCTCGAACAATGGTTACACTGATACAGTAATGATATTATTCAAATACAACTCTGATTTGCAGATATTCAGATCTATTCTAAGTACATAATACCTCTGATCATTTTTACTTCTTTAGTTCATCTCATAATTCATACTTGTTCTGCTCGGTAATCCTCTTTCCTTTGTTTGCTTGGTTATGTCTGCAAAAAAATATTTGGTTCTATCTTTAACCAGTTTATAAAATTCTCATGTAAGCACCAAGTGTGTGGTATCTTCAAAATTAATCTCTTGTCTCTTATATATACATCATGTATCATTTAATTTTCATCCTTCAAATCTTGTCGCTTAATCTCCATCGTTTATTTTCCCGCTTGATCCTTCCTTGGCAGTTGTGTTAAAAGCACATTTCAATCTCCGTCGTTCGATCTTCATTGAATTTTCATAACCATTTGATCAAATAAAAAACTTTATCTTTTACCTCAAAATCATCGATTTCCAGATCAACATTCAAGTCGGCCTCGGTTTGAATTAAATTGCTTGATCAATAATTGTGTCGATGATCCCTAGCTCGGTTATCACTGTGCTCCGTATATACTGAGCTCTTCATTTACCAACCACATAAACATTGTTTGTTCCATATATAATAATACTCAAATAAGTTGACATTAATGACTATACATTAACTGATAATGTTTATCACAAATGACTTCAAACATATAATCAGTTTTAGTTCATCAAAAGTGACATGCTTTAGGGATATGAGAGCCAACAAATTTAAGCATTTACAAGGTATCCCATCATCTCTACTATATCTCCTATATCTCTTTGATACCCACTATTATTATTATTTTAGAATGAATTTAATTGTTATTCGGTAAATTTTTTAGTGACTAATATTCACCAATTGACTAATATTTAGAATTTGGGAATAAACAATTGGGTAATAGTTAAAGGTCTAAGGAAACCTAAATCGCCACATTTTTACAAAATTTTATGTAATTCTTAATTAAATCGCCAAAGAATCTATTTTATTAAAAAAATTAACTCAAAGATTCGCCACAATATTTGATACATGATTAGATTAGATTCACCTAAATTTTATAAGTTATTGTACAAATCTAAATTAAGTTGCCAATAATATATCATGATTATTAGTTACTTTAGGGTCATATCACTAATCTTTAGTTGTCATCATTGATTTAAAATATAATCTAAGGGTCCTCATTATATTTAATAAGGTAAAATATACCCATAATTTATAATTTGTCAATCACAATGGAAATCAATGGTCTAAAAGGGATTCTGGGCCCCATGAGAGTTTTAAAATGTAGGTAAATCTTATAATATAAAATGAAATGAGAGTTGTTAAATTATATTTTAATAATATAAAATGAAATGAGAGTTTTTAAATTATATTTTAAATTAATGGTAGCAACTAAATATTATAGAGTCTACCCCTTCAACTCATAAATGATGTCCACCTTCAAGCCTTTACTTTTCTATAAGAATCCTATTTTTTTTAAATGGAAAGATTCACCATAGTAATTAATCCATTTTCTTAGCATTATCCAATATTTGACAAGAATTTCTACAAAATTGTTCTGATTAAATTTTTTTTTCCCATAAAACTAATATTTGTTTAAAAAAATGGGGAGATTCTCTGGTAGACATTAATAGTTTTTCCTTAAAAAATGAAATATTCGCCAAGGTTTTATATATTTGTTTAGAGAGGGTTTATTAAAGTTATTGATGTTGTCATATTTATCCTTTGGTGAGATTTATTTTTCCCTTCCTCATTTTTGCATGGGTTATCACTCTCGAAACCCCTTGCATATGGTTTCTTGTGCTCATGCGATGTGGTCTATCTTCTTATAACCTTGCTATTATTTCTATTTGTCAAATGTATTCCTCTTCAAACCTTTTTATTAAATTTCTTTCTCTAGTTAGGGTAATTTAAGCTACGCTTCCTCTATTGTTTAGATTTTCAACATACTCATATCCTCTTGATCATATCAATCCATTCATGTATCTTTCCACTTTCTGTAAGTGAAACTAGCTTATTTCTCAAATATTATTATAGTACTTCTCAATATAGTCCTTTATAGTCACATCTCTTTACTTTAAGTTGTGCAACTATCTTATTAGTGATAGTTGATAATTTGTGGGGATGAACATAGATTTTAGTCTCTTCACCATCACGTCTCTTTCCTATTTCTTTATAAATAAACTTCCTTGCACCAAATTGTAGCAGCATCCTTCAACTTACTCTTAGAAAAATTGAAACTATCTTGATCATCAATGTCTTCATAAAAAACATTATCTAAATCAATTATCCAATATGTTGATTCTATAGGATTTAGACTTCCAAAATAGTCGGAAACATCAACTCTAATTTTCTTACCATTGCTTGATATAGCCTTCAAAATAAGTTCTTTATTTTTCTACTCTTCACTTTTTCTCCCTACACGGGTTCGATTTTTGTTCTTAATCACCTTTATCATTTATAATTTCTTCTATGGTTCTCTTAAAAATCATTCATCCATATCTTCATAGTCTTCACCATCTTGAGAACCTCTTTTGTTCTCTTCTAAACATTAATAATATCATGTCCTATAGATGGCCACATCTTGGGTTGGGATTAAGTTTCCTTAGCTCAAAAATATATCCTTAATCACTACTATAAATTATTCATAGTTCATGCTCTATTTACAAAATTCTTGTGGGATGCCTTAGTTTAGCGATCTATTACAAGAAACACCTTCTTACTAGATTTACCTTATTTAATTCCTATGAATTGTAAATAAACATATATATATTTTGATACAAACCTCCTCGACTTCAACTATCTATGCATAAAAACTCTTAAAATTCTTTAATTACGAATCTCACATCATGACTCATGAATCTTGTACTAGGTCATCATCCATTCTACTTCCTATCTATCAAGATTTCTCTATAAAGATACATAAATCAACCATGTTTTGATATCATCTATTGCAATCATGCATAAAGGATCCAATAAAAGATTATCCAACCATACATCCAAATTAAAAAGAACTTACACCAACTCAAAAAAAAAATGGATCTTTGTTTCATTACTATCACAACAATATTACAATTTGTTACAATAGACTTTCAGCATGCTAGGCCTCAACCATTGGATTACAATACATCCAAATTATTGAATTCAAAGAATATTACAATAAAATGTCATGCCCAACTTCACTCTACTTTCTTAAATACTTTCTAATCATGTTACAGAGTGTATATATCTACTATCTTAGGAACATTGATCTCAATTAGCGATAAGCTGGCACAAAAATTCATGCTACATGAAACACGTAGTTGACTTATATCATATTTAAACCTCTGAAATCAAATTTGGTGATGATGGAATTCATGCAATATACACTATAAACACTCTTCTGGTCCAATGTACCTTGCTATGTATTCATTTTCTACCATAAAATTTAGAGAGTTGACTCAAATTATGAACAATGAATCAGCTATAAGCCTATCAAGACTAGTAAGTTTTAGAGGCCAATTGATGTCGCATTGATGATCAAAGACTTCTAGAAAGGGAATTTGGCATCCAAGAATCATAACATATGTTTCCTAGGGTAAGGTTAGATAAGTGACTATAATGAAATACAGTAAGATCTTCAATGATTAATTGGTGACTAGAATGTAATTTTCAAACTAAAACACAAAGAACAAGTAAAAATGTAGTATTGATTGATGTAAGACCGCTTTACAGCTTGAGATGCTCCTACATTATAAAAAATGTGATAGATGAAACTTATGCCCTTGAAATAAATGGATAAATAAATATTCTATATGTAAGTATGATTAATGAGGGGAAAAACCAATAAACTTAAAAATAAAGAGATGAAATTCTAAGGAAAAGAAAATAGATCTAAAAGAATTGTAACATTAGAAAACTCATTTAGAGAGTTTCATCAAATAAACAAAGATCGCTATGATCATTAAAATACAAGGAATAACCTACATCTGAATATCAAAGATATGTGTAATCATGCTTGATCAAGGACATGCAACTCAACATATGAATCAAAAGCGAGCTCAAGTTTGATGAACTAGGGAGAGTTGTGAGAAATCACAAAACGTACAATATTTGAAGATGTGGGTAAGTAGGTCTTAACATGGGAGTTCAAAAAAAAATCCATTTTCTTGGTAAGATATGTATTTTTAACTGTTCTTCCATTCTCAATCCTCTCATCAATCCCCATACCATCTTCTAGGTTTTCCTCATGGTAACTTAAGAAGTAACATAATTCATGAAAGTACTTATTCTAACTGTTGTATGGCTAAATGTCCCTAAAATCTAATGATCTACCAACTTTGACAGGTTGAGACTAGTCTTCTTCATACCCATCTCCTCCTACATCTTCTTATATCCCAAAATCTTAACTTTGTGCCTCCCAAAATCCTCTCTAAGTATTCCAAATCACTCTTAGTTTTGTACAGCTTACTAGTCAAGTCCCTTGCTTAGAAAATCTAATGTCAAGTCCACATGTTCAAATATGATGCCACATCAATATGCTTTTTATTGAGGTGTCCAAAATAGTCCCCAAAAATGTAAGATCATAATTACATACTAAATCATTATTAAAATTAATATACTAATATGACATCATATAATCAATTGCTTTCTAAATTTAAAAAATATATTTTGTAAATTTAAGTATCATATGATAATTTAAGTGCTCCACACAAATAACCCATTTGATCCACTCCTCTACTAACTATAAAAACCCACTCCACTATAAAACACTGTGCCCTAGTTCTGAATCTCCTATGCAGTTCTTCGCTGATTGTCTTTTGTGCAAATCAATTCTTAAAATTTTAAACCGAAGAAATCTGAACTCAATCCAAGCACTCTCTTGATATATCTGTGTGATCAGCTTTGACACACTTGACTCTAATTAATAACATTGTAAACCTATTAAATTGATGCTTTCCCTGTCACATCTAAGTTTGAAATTATAAAAGCCATAATAAAAGCTTTTAAGATTAGTAATAACATGATTTATTATACGTCAGTGTCTCTGCATTTGCTGATTAATTACCTGAACTCATCTTTTCATGATGATCATCAAATTCATCTCGAAAAAATGGTACATTCTATCTTAATTAACTGCAAATCAGAATCATGGACGTATGTTTAAGAGTTAACACAGAAGAAATATGAGAGTTTCTAAGTGGGACACTATAAATTAAAGGATAAGAGAGATTAAGGAATAATTGTATTCAAATCAGACCACAGGATCCGACCCGGGTCTTAGATGCAATTTTTCTGTTCATTCCGGTTTATTTTATTAACAAGATGAGATTTGATCAAAATCTTTTATCCAGTTCAGTGTTAAAACTAATGGAGTCTGTAATTCAAATTATAAAGTTTCATGGCACCAACTTTTTACAGTCATTTTCACCAAATTTCATTTTATAAGACCTAAAAATTGGAAAGGAGACACAGAGAAAAATAATAAGATAAAAGACTTTTTTTTGGAAAGCTTAATAATGTCTTACAAAGTAACACTTAAAGTGATACTAGATATAGTTTATTTATTTAGGATGGTGTTCTCTTATGGGGTGAGTGAAATATTTGATGCTATGCTAAATATGTATGATTATAGAGTCATTTTCATTATATAGACTATTTAAGTTGAGTTTTAAGATCTAAATTAGAGCTAAGTATGTGAGTGTAAACATTTTTATATATATTTATTTTTTGTGTTTTGAAGATAACATTTTTGTTGTTGATTAAAAAGCAGCCAAAATCAGAGGGCTAACTCAAAACAACGAACATTTTTGTTGTTTATGTTTATTTTCAATAATATTTAAAAATTGTTATTTGTTCATTTTTTATTTTGATGAATAAAAGGCCAAAGCCCAAAATTTTGTATTAATAATAAGTAAAGAGTAGTTATATATTTATTTTTGTTAAATAGTTGTTTAGAAAATAAAATTAGATCATCACCTTTTTTAAGGTTTATTTTTAATGCACATATAATTATAATAATATATTTTTATCCTCAACTTTTTATGTGTATATGATATTTGACCTTTATTTCGATTATATGACAATATTTAATTTCTTAAAAGTACCTAAGTCATTTTAAAAGTAGTTTATTTTTTTATTTTTTTTCTTCTCTTCTAATTAAGAACTTGATTAGGATTTATAAAGAACTCCGTAGACCTTAGAACAATTAAATTATTGATTATGGATACTAGGAAAGAATAGAAGTCTTATTACTATGTTCAATACTTTCACATGATTTATTTGTTATGTTAAATTCTATTAAAAACATGGTTATATTATGTATCTTAATGGGTCCCACTATCAACACCTGCTTGAAATTTGAGTTGTGCTCTTTCTCCCATATGGAGCTTTCTTAGTTTGGAAAATTCATTATTCATGAAAAATGTATTAATTTAATGATAATTTTATAATTTAGCTAATATTGTCCGATGTGTGTTAACATTTAATTTCATAAACCTTGATTTAGTTGGAAACAATGACATTACGGATTTCATATGTACTCTAGTTGACTACTGTTATTCCTCAAATAGTAGCATGGCATCGTAGATCATGGTAATAAGGTTATTCCCTTTCATATTATATGAGGAATTCTAAATTATTTATTATGGATAACATATCAATATGTGCCAACCTATAATACTAGGAGACGTAATTTATTTATATCTAAATAGAATAATAAATATTTATTTTCTAGTTACCTATAAGTTTTCATTGAGTTTAATAAATGTAAATCCTTGTTTGAAAAGAAAACAATTTATAAGATAAGGGTATTGATATTTGACAATGGTGCCAAATATTGTTTCAGGGATTAAGATGAATTCTATAAACATGCAACTATTGTTTAATATAATTATACACCTTATATTCCATAACAAAATAGGATTGAAAAGGGATGAGCTAAGTTTGAAGGAAGGGATATAGAAGTATGTTGAGCATGTATACAATTAGATTGGTGCTTTTGAGTAGAGGTTGTAAGTGTAGACACCTAAAAATGTCCCTACTTGATTAAATAAATATTTATTATTTGTTTAAGTCTGAAGGAAGGGATATAGAAGTATGTTGAGCATGTATACAATTAGATTGGTGCTTTTGAGTAGAGGTTGTAAGTGTAGAACCTAAAAATGTCCCTACTTGATTAAATAAATATTTATTGTTTGTCTAATTATTTTACCATTATTCCTTGTCAAGATTGAGATCGCCAACTTCTTCAAAGTATGCAAGTTAAAGGGTGTGTCAAGAATATTCCTCTCAACATTCTCATTTACTATATGATGTTGTCATGGCCAGAGTTTCCCCAATGGAGATGGTCTAACCATGCGGCAAGAATCAACATAGTGAAAATAAACAACTCAACAACAAGAATAGACAAACAATATGCCATAACAGTTCTGTACATTATCACGTAGAATCAATTATTTACATCATACATGCCTGCAACATGAAGCTTTCATACCTTTGGTATACATGTGTGATTATAACAGAATCTATACCTAACCCTAACCTTCCAAGGTTATCTCATGAGAACCGTTATCTACCAGCACTCCTAGCACTATTGCAACTACTACCTAAACAAAGATCAAGAGCCTCAATAAATAGAGCCTTATGAGTCACCAAGCTTCGTTGATCAGGAAATTGCTTCAAGAGATTGGAAAACCCAACTGATCGTTAGAACATGAAGAGCAGTCTGAACTGAACATGAATTTTTAATATCTCTCCAGCGAAGTATCCAAATGATGTGCGAACCTAGACACAGATACAAGATGATGTCCAAAATATACCCTTGAGTTTGCAATAGCTAACAATCCAAAACCAAGGAACACTACCAGAAACACAGAACTACTAACATAAACTGAACTAAGAACAAACTGAAAGGGAAATATTTTTGGGTGATGCAAGATTTTAACGACCCAAGGATGCTCCTGCATCACTATAAAAGCATGCATAGCTCCATTGATCCACAACTCACCAAACTAGCTAATTGCTTTAAGTATCCCCACTCCATCTTTGATGTTACGATTTCCAATGGAGGAACTTTTCTATGTAAAAGTAAATGTCATGCAATTTTTGAATTACTACAAGGGACTATAATATTTGATTAGATATATTTATCTTACCTTTTTTTGGTTTTGATGTAATTCTTGGGGGTCGCTAATTACATATCCTCAACCCTATCTTCAAGGATTTCTTTAAACTTTGGATGTAATCCTACACTAATGAGTAGAAGTACATATTCAAGGGTTTTACCTTTCAATCTACTAATATTATTATCTCACATTGAATGGATAAACTTCTGATAAAAAATGCCTAGGTGACTAGTGTTGAACTATGCTCCATTAAGTTTCACCAAATTCATTGTGGTCAATATACAAATTTTGAATAAATTTTAGATAAGAATGCTATAGTTTACACAAACCTAAAAGGTTATTATCTCAGGTTTAAAGACAATCAATCAATTTAAGGGAGTGTTCCTCCTAGTCTTATCCTTTATAAGTATTTGTTCCTTCCTGAAGATAAAATTAAAAGTAACTTGTCTAAGAAATCCTAACGACCAAGATCAATTTGCCTACGCCTCACCCATACTCTACATTAATTTTTTTGATACACAAAAAAGATGGGGCTTGCTAACTTTGTATTGACCTATGTGTACTAAATAAAATTGCCATCAAGGATAAATTTCATATTCTAGTGATTTCTTAGTTATTTGTTGAGCTTCATGATGTGCATTTTTTATGCATCTTTTCTATATGTTATTACTATCATTGAATTCCTATAAAAAAAGTAGATAGTTTGAAAACAAACTTGCACATTCATATAAAATTCTTTAATAGATTTTTCATATGTCCCTTTCAAGATAAGTGCACTTGAGTACCTTATCTACCACAATCTATAAAACTTATGATCATTAATGCCTTGCCAATTTTGAAATACAAGTTTGATGAGAAAAGGGATTTGCTTTCAATAATGAAATTTTACTTGGTTTCACACATGTATTGAAATAAAAACTATATCTCCTCAGTATTGAGTATCGTTGTAATAATTCCAATGGTTTTTTTTCCTTACACTTCAAGGGAAAATATTTTGAGGGAGGATTCTAGGGCCCCTATATCCTTTCTTAGATTTGGATGCATATGGTTCATAATTCATCTCTTGAGCTATTTTGAATAATCACATATTCCTAATAAAAATTAATAAGATAAAATAGAATTAGTATAAATATAGTCATAGACTATTACTTAGGTAGATCATAGAATTATATTCTATTGAGAATTTCTCACTGAAAGTGTACCCTTGAAGAGACCCACAATATTTGTAGCAAAATTTAGCTATATTCAATAATAAAAAAATAGTTTTGATTTCTACATTTATTTTACAATATTTTTTTCTTTACCTAGTCCATTATTAAAGGATTGTTACACTATAAATAGAATATGAAAACATGTATAAGAACAATCAAATTATTGATATAACAAATATAATCTCCAAAGAATAACTAATTTTTTGTATTCAATTTTTTTAATAATTTGTTCAATTAAAACATAATTAAAATGTATTTCTCTTGCTTTATCATTAGCTCGAGTTGCTACTAAAGATAAAGATAGTAATGATAGATGAGACCCTCCATAGACATTCTAATTTATTAGATTGTTCCTATGGCTTACAAGGTAGAACTCTCACTTTCCTCTCATGTTCATCCTATCTTCCATGTCTCTTCAAGTTGAAGAAAATTCTTGGCCAAATAGGTCATTATTTACATTTTTCCTTGTAAGATTGATGTTGAAGGATCAAGTGTTTTCCACTTGAAAGAAAACCTAGATACAATCTTATGCTAGCTTTTTTATTGCATGATCACTAGGGTCCTAATCTAGTGTAATGACATGCACCTTGAATAACTCAAAGTTACTCAACCTCCTTTCTCAAATTTTGCTCCTTTCAAGAAATTATCTACCATAATCTACAAAAAATACTCTCATTAAATGCCTTGCCAAGGCTGAAATGCAAGTTTGATGAGAAAAGGGGATTTTCTATCTATAATGAAAACTCACTAGGTGTCATGTGTTGAATAAAAACTCTATCTCCTCAATATTAATTAACCTTGTAATAATTCTAATAGTTTTTTTTTCTTACATTTCAAGGGAAAATCTTTTCAAGGGGGGTGTTAGAGACCCTTTGTCCTTTCTTTATTCTAATAAAGGCTTCAAATGTTATGTGCTTTATAATTTATCGTTTGAGTTATTTTGAACAATCATATATATGCCTAGGATATTACTTAGATAGAATAGAATTAGTATAAATATGACATAGACTATAATTTAGGTAACATAAAATTAAATTCTCTTGAGCATTGCTCACATGAATTTGTATTCTTGAAGATACTCATGATATTTGTAATAAAATTTTGCTATTCAATACAATATGTTTTGTGTTTTGATTTCAATATTTTGTGCTTGACCTAATCTAATGTAAAAGGATGCTATACTCTAAATAGAATATGAAAACATATAGGAACAACCAAATTATTGATATAACAAATATAATCTCTAAAGAATAACTAATTTTTTGTATTTAAATCTTTTTATAAATTTTCAATCAATTTTTGTAAAAATGTATTTCTAATGATATTTCTTTACCTAGGGTTGCTAGTAAGAATAAAGATGACAGTGATAAAGATAATAATGATGGTTGGGTCCTTCCATAGGCATTTCACACCTCACGATGGATTGAGCAAATCAGATGAGTGAGGCCCACCTCTTCCTCTTCTTGCTCTTGCTCTTGCCTTTTAACGACTTATTATAACTGTGTTATTGTTTTCTTCTCCCTCTCATGTTCCTGGTGCTCTTGCATATTATAATTGAAATGTTGTTTTCTTTTTCCTCTCTTCTTACTCTTACTCTTATTTTTGTCTTATAATTATATTATTATTTTCTTCTAGACTATAATTTCATTTGAACTTTTAAAATTTGACTATTTCCTCACCTATATATGAACACTAATACCATTACAATCCTCTTACTTCTACTCCTCGTTAGAACATTGTATGGTATTATGATTGTGAAGGCCTATTGAATAATGGTCCATAGGAAAAGGTAAAGCCTTAAACAACGGGCATGCCCCAAAATAGCAAACAAAGTGTCAGAATTTACTTTCTGAAAAAAGAAGAAATCGTACAGAAGCCATTGTTTGTCCATTTCTGCAAATTGTGGACAGCAGCTTCATTAATCAGCATGAAGGCCCTACAACTCTGCCATACAACTATATCACCAACGACCTTGTCTCCTACTTTCATCTCACTCCACACCACAAACCCAAGTACATGCATACAAGCTAAATATAATAGATTAACCTTGAGTGGTATCTTAAATGACATAAGTTTTTCAAATCTTTAATCTTAATCATAATCTGAACTCATAATGTAGAATAAATCTTATAGTTTAATTGAGAAATTATATGTATTAATTATGGATGGACTGTGGAAATATAATGACTTTCATGTATTATTGTTTATGAACATTCTTATTAGACAAATTATTAAATCATGTATTAACTTTTAAGTCATAGCTGTCGTGTCTATTCAAATGACATTTTAGTTGGTTGATAATGAAATCGTCATTCTGGTGATGAATTATGGAATATGATCCTTAATGTTGGCAAAGAAGATAGTTTGAATAATAAAACTCAAAAAATATATGAAACTAATCAGTCTTAATTGACAAATATGAAAATCGTCTACTAAGTTTAATACTACAGATATTATGTCGATCCAAATGACATTTTAAACAATTGATAATGAAACCATGTTCTTTCTCATCATGATATTAGAATATATTTAAAACATTCATTCAAAAATTTGGAATAATCAAATCAAAAAATATACAAAAGTAATCTCGCACTAAATTTATAACCACATACTACTAAATTTAAAACCCCATAGCGTACATTTTTGGGCTGGCTGGATTTGCTGCTTTAAGATAGTGGGTTTGTGAGACTGTATATAATTATGTGGTGGGGTGGATGATTTCATGAACTCTGGCCCACTTTTGCCAGAATTAAGCTCTCATCCACTTCGGTCTAACTTACTTAAAACTAATGCTCAACTAAATGCCTAATTTATTAACGTTAATAAATTGAAGCAGTGGAGTGGGAGACAAAAAGACTAATTGAAAGCTTTAGACGCTATCCACAAACAGAAGCCAACAATGGGAATCATGGGAGTGCTTAGATTCTCCAGCAGAAACAAAATACTGAACTGGAAAGGAAAAAAAAAAAGTGAAGATCTACTTGAAACAATTGGAGTACAATACATAATAAAACTATAATCAAGGAGAAATGAAAAACATTAGAAAAGTAAGCATGAAAAACACTACTCTATATTAAATAATGGAAAGGCAAATAGTATAGATTGAGTTCAGCTACAAGATATGACAATAATGAGAGAAAAAATAATAGCACGTACCTCCAATAATATGAAGAAAATATGATATAAAAGCTTCAAGATATGACAATAATGAGAGAAAAAATATAGTATGTACCTCCAATAATATGAAGAAAATATGATATAAAAGCTTCAAGATATGACAATAATGAGAAAAATAATAGGAAACCAAAACTTTAAATGTGTCAGAGCACAGGACGGTCACCTTTTGCCTCTGGTAAGGAGAATTTGGTTGCTTTAAATCTGTCTAGTGGAATCCAAAACTCTTTTTACCTATTTTTTAATTCTACTCTCAATCAAACTTGAAATGGCGTGAGCAATGATGGAAGAAATATTTTAAAAATAGAACCTCAAAGATCTGAGTTTTTCAAACCAGATTGTTTGTCCATTCCACCCTATTGATGTGGGAAATTTGTTATTACCAATACCAAATGCATTTGTAGTTTTTGTTATTAAAATATATTGCCTACAATTTTAGTTACTTGTATCAATTAAAATTGTAGTAACTTGCATCAATTAATTGAATGATTTGTATTAGAAATCTCTATAGATTGTTTATATACTATCAAACTATAGAGTAAGGTGTGTAAATTATGAGTATATAAGATTAAAAGGTTATATGATTAATTTAATATATAACATTTATATTTCAAATAGTTTTTTGAATTAAAAGAAGGGTAACATTTTATTGAAACATAAAGAAATATAAGACAATCAAGAGTTTAATAGAGAGTACTACATAACCTTATCATGATCAACAAGTTGATAAAAAATATGGGACAAATCAGGAGGCAATTGCCCCTTATCCATAATACTGCAATCCTGCATGTGCACCGAAGCCCATTTGGCCAGACAGTCAACAAGACCATTCCACTCCCGAGGGATGTGTGTAAAAATGACAGAATCTAGAGACCTGCATAATTGCAGAATCTGTTTAATAACTAAATCCAAATGTCAGCTAACATCCACAAGCTCTTCTCTAGTTAACAAGTTCACCACCACCTGAGAATCAGACTCACAAATAATCTTGCGCTAGCCACGCACACAACACTGCTCCACAACAAACAAGATGGCAAGAGCCTCCATGAAATTATTAGTATGAAAGCCTTATTGACAAAAAAAATTAAACTAGACTTCACCAGAACTATTTTGGGCAACTCCATCAATGCCAACAAGCCCTGGATTCTCCTGAGAAGAACCATTAGTGTTGAATTTTATAGCTCTAGGAAGAGGAGGAATCCAATGACCCTCACGATTGACCCGTCGCAAAGGGTGTCTTCTCGTACTACTATTTTGCTGACCAACGAACACTAGAACACCTCCCTAAAGAGAATGAGGCGATTGTGGATAACAACATCTCTAGGATCCACACCTTCATTCAACTCACACTTAGCTAGAGTAGTCTCACAAAGAGTGGATAATTTTCCACCACATGTGCATAACCCCAATCTTAACATCCTGAAAAATCCTTATATTCTTTTCCAACCAAACATGTCAAAGAATAAAAGGACCAAGAGCCCAAGCAACCTTGGGAAAAAGGTTTTTAGAAGGGGAGTTTCCCAAACGATCCCAAAACTCAGACAAAGAAGAAACATGCTAGCAAGGATGACCCCAAACATCCCACCAAAAGTACCAAATCTATTTGACAAATGAGCATTGAAAGAAAAGATGAGAAACAAACTATTCACTATTACAGCACAAAACACACATTGATTCTTTTAGAAAATATTGTGGTTTTAATTTTCATATTTCAAGAATAAAAAGTTTGAATACAATTGATGAATAAAAATTTAATGCTAACAAATTACGTATTAAAATAATAGAAATGATCAAACTAAAACTATTTTAGGTCTTACACTTTCCAACTATGAATTACATCATTTAAATTTACACAAATAATTGTAAATATTTGTGATAATGTAAATAAAATATTTGGAGCAAGAGAAATTAATACAAATCTTTCTTTAAAATTTCAATTATTCTAATTCAATATGAAATATTGTATCACCATGTCAAATCACACAAGCAATTTGAATTTTATTATGAAAGAACAAGAAAAGACTAAGAAACCAATAGATAATAATGGTGCTAAGAATAATATGTTTACTATTTTTCCTTCAGAATTTAATGTCAAATAATTTCTACAACCCTAGAAAATATTATTTAAACCATTTTAACAAAAGAAAAAATATATAAATTAATTAGATATGACAATGTATTATATTCAAGAGAAAAATAATGATTAAAGATGTAATAAAAATAAAGAAGAAATTGAATCTTATTACTATAAGAAATAGACAAGGAGTTGAACCATAAAGCTCCCACCCAAATGTTAAAATACACAGTCACATGAAAAGGAATACTACATAGCAGGTAGAGTAGAGGAGACAACCTTGAATCTAAAAGAGGGGTAAAAATTTATTCAAACACAAAGATAAAAAGTACAAAAAAAGCTTCAGAGGAGAGCTCTATTGAACCCTATCACTGTAGAGCCTCTCCCATTTTCTTTCTACTTGACATCTTGACGGATGTTCCCTTGACTTTCATGCTTGTATTGTGTGATCATGTTGGACCCATGTGAGGTTTGTACCTTTGGGGTGATCTGACTTATGTTGTTGCATTGACAAGTTGTTTATGCTTTATTCTTGGTTGTGAGAACCATTATTCTATGGATGGTTGTGTACCTAATTTGTGATGTATTTATTTTGATTTGTGATGCTTATTTATGCTCCTATGTGATTTCTCTAGTTAACCTTGTGATGCAGTGACTATTCTCGTGTTGTATTTTTATGTTGGCATTGTGAGATGCACCCAGTTTAGTTTAGTCTTGTGCTCATTCCAATATTATTGTTGTGGTTATGATTGGTATCTAGCTTACGAGGCTTATGATGTGATTTGATATTTTTACTGAGGTATGTGTCAGTGATTACCTAGACCTTGATTATATCATGACGTTATTCCGTGAGTACCTAGATGATTTGATCTGATGTTTGCACTTTGTGATGTATTTGATTACTGCACCTTTTTTTAGTTACTACAATATTGTTGATTCATCTATTAGATCATGCTATTTTAGTGTTTTGATCATATCTACATGATGATGCCTTATGATGTTATCTGGTTGATTTTGTATGCGGGGTCATTGATTATGATTAGCATGATGATGTTTCTGAAATCATGGATTATATTGTGCTTTATATGTTGTCAGATATCTCAGTTGCTTACTTTCACTAATTGATGTTACATTGTGGGAAAATGATTATTTAAATGATTTTAATTTAAATGCAGTGTTAATTTAATTATATAATGTGTACTGCTTACCACACCACTACTATGCATTTCTTCCTTGGTGCTGGTATGAAGTGAGATGGAGTCGTAGTTACTCATTCGTGAGGTCCACATGATGTACTGCTCTCCTTCACTGTTGTTATCATGTATTTTATGTGCTTCAGCTATTTAAATATTGTGAGCAATTGCACTTGATTTTTTTGTGTTTTAGTGATCAGGTACTATGTACATTCATCCTAGGCTGCATGATTTGAGTGTGTGCGTATGTCCTTGACAATGGCACAAGGAGATAGTAGCTTTCACCTTGCATACTGAGCCAATTTCATCCCTATATGGACGATGTATTTGTATTATTATATTATCCCCTCTAGTACGTGTGGTAAATCTAGATTCATATTGCATATTATGTTAGACCCGTGAGCATGTTTGTGCATTTAGAGCTCTGCAGTTGTCGCAAAAGGTCTTAAGTTAATTGTTGATTTTAATGTATTTTGGGGAATTTTAATATTTAATTTTGTTTACCAGCTAATTGGTCATGGTTGGATTTTAGCTAATTGAAATTGATTTATTTATTTGGGTTTAGAGCTAATTTAATTATTTAATTATTTAAATAAACCATTTTATAAGTCACTTTTGGAAAAGTGCTTATAATGTAAAAAATGGAGTTTTTATAGTCACTTCTCATATTAAGTTTTGAGAAATTGAGATTTTTCTTAAACCCTCTTATGAGCAATTTAGAGAATCGCTGATTGTGTTTGATCTAGTTGTCAGATTTGTGCATGGAGGGGCTCATTGGATTCACATCAAAATTGCTCTGCTTCCCTGAAGATTTCATCTCATTTGGTGGAGTCTTCATTTATCTCTTTCATTTCTTGGTTTTTACCATTCATGAGAGGTAGGACCTTTTGGATCTCTCATTATACTTCATCTTTTCAAATGAAGTAAATTGCTATTAGTTTGTGGGATGAGAACTAGTGTTCTCTCACAATGTTTTTGCTTTCCTCCATCTGGTTGGGCGGGTGTGAATATTTTATGTTTTGATATGTTTCATTTTAAAATTTTAGCATTGTTATGCTATTAAATTTCTGTGAACTGCCTGGATCGGGAATTTCATTTGAGAAATATGTTGTCGGGTATATTTAGACAAATGGATTTTGATTTTTTTGGATTCTGAGATGTTTGAATTTTGGACATTTTTGGGATTTCCTTGTTTTGTGTGTCATCCAGAACTTGTACGCCGTCATTTTTGGTGTGACTGACCTATTGGAGGTTGTAGTATTCCATATTTGTAGTATGATTGTGGAAGGGAATGTATTGAGGTCATTCAGGTTATTTTTTCTTACAATCTAAAGTTCCCCATTTGATATTAAAATGTTGATTTTTACACTGCCAGATTTTGCCAAAATTTGGGTATTTTAGTGTTTTTGACCCTTTTTAGCCTTCCTCATGTTCTAACAATATGCTTGATCGATTCCATAGGAATCTATTCTCTCGACATAGTGGTCGATTGAGCTATTTGTTGTTTTTTCTTTCATCATTTTGCTCGGTTGTTTGCCTTGAGTGTTTGGAGTTGATATATCCCCCTTCCTTGCTACTATAGTTATTTTTTTCCCTTGTGTTGGCATACTCCATGCTTGAGGTAGGGCTCACATGTGATATAGGGATATAGAGTGTTTGAGTCTGCATTCAGGCATGTATCTAAGCTATGCTCCAATGCAAGGTCTGAGAGACATATACCCTCGGTTGAGACCGATTGAGTCCCTTGTGTATTTGCGTTTTATGGATTTTTCCTTTTTGTTTTATTGTTTTTCTTTATGCTTTGTGCCTCATCATAGTAACAAGATGATAGTGTTTGGTGTTTGGGTAGTGGAGTGGAGTGGCTCCTTACATGGATCCCAACTCCTAAGTGGTTGGTACTGGCCATGTGAATGAGTTCTTAATGAAGAGAAAAATTAATAAATGAATTTGGGTTTAAACACATTAATAAGAGTAATGGACTACCAGGCCACCTGAGGGTGTTGATTGAAGGTAAGTAAGTGTCTGGCCACCAGCGGATGTCGATCAAAGACACACTATCTGGCCACTTGTGAGTGTTAATCGAAGATACATTTTGAGTCTGGTCATCTGCAGACATTGATCTAAGACTCAATGTTATTAGGGCTACTGTGAGCCAATTAATGACACTCCACCTTGAGTCCCTACACTATATCCTTATATCTCTGAGTAGTACCCTTAGTATATTATTATTATGAGGTTTCTTGATTATATTTGAACATTGGACCACATGTTGAGTGTTCTCCGTGTGCAGTTGTATTTTGAATCTTTGTGTATCTCCATGTTGAGTCTTCTCCATGTATTATTGTACTTTGTACTTGTGTATTTCTTTGGACCTTGTTTCATCCTTGATATTATGCGTGTGTGAGAGTCATTTCTTGCTTGCGTGTATGTCTTGTGTTTGGGTCAAGTTACTATCTCCATGAGCATGGTGGGGTGGTCCTACGAGTTCCACATGGTAAGGTGGCGTTGAAAATATATACCACTATTGGGGACCGGTGTATAGAGATGTACCTCCTCCAACCACATGACTTAAAGTTTGAGAGGTCACTCTACCTCATCAGATCATTATATGCACTTGTATTTTCTTAATGTTCTCGTTCCTAGTCTAGATGTTATTTTTCATTTCATTTATGTATATTGATAGAATCGAGTGTTCATGGCCTTGATATTTTTGTATCTGGTACTCCTCAATGTGGAGCTAGCTACTTTCCAACCATATGTTTGTATCAGCTTAGTTTTAAGCTCATATTTGTATGTATTTTGGATCAAACTCCCCAATCATCATCTATGTCTGATCACTAACGTCTCCACCTCTCTGGATTGATGGCTCCATCTTTTGATTAGTTTCCTCATTTCTTTGATTTGAGACATTAAGCCCTTTTTGAAGAATCATCATCTGCGCAGATCCATGTCTGTGTAGATTAGTGTCTCCAACTAGGAAACTGCATCTCCACACTCACTGGAATGGGTCATTTGGTTGTGAAATCTCACTAGTCTCCAATTGATGTCTCTTCCAATGGGCTTCTCTGCAACCCAATCATCGTCTCTTCCTGATCATCAACATGTCTTTCCAATATGTTTTTTCTATTACTTTTTTAATATGGATTTTTTGTGGGTGTTTCCGAGTTTGATTCCTAAGGGTCCTAGTATACCTTGTGGACCTTATTGATGCTTTTATATGGTTGTAGGATTTTTTATTTCTTGATGATCATGGTTAGAAAGGAATGAAATTGTATGGCTTAACACCGTAGGAACTTCCTTTTGGGGTTAAAAAGAACATCTATGTTTTGGGATTGATCTAGTTTGTAGTCTCCCTATTGTTATTCATGTTTTCTTGTTGGCTTAGCCTCTTGTGGTCCATGGATTTTGTTAGGATCCTTGAAGGGAATTCTCAGGAATGTGTGTACTCTATTCTGAGTATCTTGTTGGTTTATTGGAACCTTTGGGAAGAGTTGTGAAGTCTTCCACTTGTGCGCGAACGTGTAATGCTCTTATTCTTATCTTTATCTTGTTGTGTTTTCTTATTCTTGGTTACGTGGTGCACTAGGATAGGTAATGTTCTATTATACCTTTCAAAAAATTTATTAAGTGCATATTTAACCCTTAGTTCCCAAGGTTCCTTGGCAGGGCATTACATTTGGTATCAGAGCCCATGTTTATACATTGGGATCTCTGTGTATATGTTGCCCGCTTAATGGATATTGTGGATGTATGAGAGCATGTATTTTGAGCTATGAGATAGTGGTTACTTGCGGCTTGGGTTCCCAAGAGAATAATTCCTAAGTTTTCTTGAGGAACCAACCCAAGTAACATGTAGTGAACTGAGAGTATCTCCTAGACCTTTGCACCTTCGAGAGATGAATGATACCCCTGTGTGAGCATCTCTTCTTAGCACTTTAGATCACTTGATTGGTGTGTTTCTCATGGATTTTGGGGCGTTTGGTGGCCTATCTATGGATGCCTTGGAAACTGTGGTTATGTTGTCATTTTTTATAGTATGATATCTTATATGTATATTTTGATCTTTTGTTGCTTTCGGCGCTTAGTAGCCCATGAGTGACTAGCTTGTGTGTGTGACCCTGCGTGGTTAGAGTTATTAATTGGTGTCTATGCATGGCTTTGAGTTCCTATTGTTTGGCTCTATATGTGATGTGGTACACTATATTTTTATAATTATTGCATTAATGCGAGAGTAATGAAATGAATTATGTTGTATATACTTGGCATCTTATTTCTTGCATTGTTATGCATCCGGCTTGTAGAGCGATGGTTATACCCTATGGTAAATGTTGAAAATAGACATTTTTTAGTAATGAGAAGTGTAATTATTTATGAAAATAGATCATTTGGTTTAATCACTTGTGTCCCAAATTTGCATGGTTATTTTAATCTTTGGATAACGACGTGTTCATGGTTTTGGATGAGCAACACCATGTTGAGTTATTCCTATTGGGTAGTATTTTGTGTGCCTATCATTTTGTTCCTTGTGACCTTGCATCTTCCTTGCACTCAATGCAATGAGGCCATGTGATAGCTGAGTTTATTCTTCACTTGTGTGATGTTGATATTGTTACCATAACCTTATGAGCTAGGTTGTGTTATATTGTTATAGCTAGTTGTGATGACTTGTGATGTGATATATCCATACCCTTGATGTGGGAAGAACCTTTGTGGTTGTTGGGAAATCATTCTTTGAGTCATTGTTGTGTAAACCCACCTATGTGAGTGTGTTTAGCACCCCTCTTAGAGATTGAGTCTCATGTTGCAACCCCATGTTTGCTTCCCCTTGTGGTGTAATCACCCTCTTCATGTTATGTTCTTGGTGAAATTGCATTGTGCATTCAACATTTTTGTGAGGTTTTTCTTAGACCCTCATCTGATTGAGACCCTACATATGGAAAAAACTGCTTGCATGGAAAAGAATATATAAATTTGAATTGTGAAGGAATATCATTGCATTTGTTAGAAGTATAGTGATGCATATGATTGAGATTTTAGACAACTAATTACTTGATGTGGGTGTTGGGTATGTTCTCTAAAATTTATAGGATAATGTGTTCCTCAGTATTGTGTGGCAGTTACTCCCTCTTTTGTGACTGATTTTAGTTGCAATGTTTTGTGAATGAATTTCATGATTGATTTATTTTATTTTCTTGGTGGATCTTTCCATGTGTGGTGTGGGATAGCATCATTTTGGCTATTTCTCATGCTTAGAATATTCATCCAAACTTCTCCATCTATCTATTTGTGACATTCATCATGTTTGATTTATTGTTGAATTGCGTGCATTCCTAGAATTTACTGTTGGAATTCACTATTCCCCCATTTGGGTTTTTCCCTTTTGTTTCATGGTGACTATTCCAAATATTGTTTTTTGTTGTCTTGTCTTGTGTTCTATGACTCTATCATGTTCCATGTGGACCTTTGATAGTATGTGTAAGGGAGAACATCGTGTAGAACATACTATATTGTGCTTATTGAATAATTGTAAAAATGTGAAATAGAATGTTTTTATTATTTAAATTATGAGGGAATATTGTTTTTTACATTAAAATAAATGTAATTTGATAATGATGTATATGCATGTTAGCATTAATTGATTTAATGATGCATGAAATTGTAAATATTCTATTATATAGATGGTTATAGATGCATAATGCAATTATTGGTAATTGTGTACCATGTGAATGAATTTAGTTACTTCATGATCCTCTTTGTAAATTACCAGAAGATGGATGCTTGATTTTTCTAGACCTTATTTTGTGCATCTTATGTGATATTGGTTGAGATTGAACTCTTGCATTAGTTTCAAGTGTGCATGCTTGGTGGGATTCTTTTTTTCTCCCATGGTGTGACTTGGAGACCTTGCGTGTCTCCCTTTCTTGGCATTATTAGTCTAGATAGTTGGGTGTGACTTAGTCCACCTATGAGTGGATCCATGTTTTAGGTCTTAAGGACCATGTATTTTTGTTGTGCTTGCCTCTTTTAGAGTGACTGTGGAGGTGGTGTATGCATTGTTGTCTATGTATTGTTGTTGGTGAGCGTTCTTTCAGGTGCTTGGGTTTTGGGTTTCTATAACTCTTCTAGAATGATGTAGTGTGGGGATAGAGAGTCTCCTTTC